>JAWNOS010000198.1:0-600000 GCA_035045845.1 Drosophila buzzatii
TTTACATTTATGAAAAAAGAAGTGATCAATTTAAAATGTAAGAAATAGATTGTATAATTCTGAAGAATTTTTAAATAAAATACTTTCGTATGGGACGCATTCTTTCTAAATGGTATTTCTTTGTCAATGATTCTCATTGTAATATAAAACATAAATTTTTGAAATTATTTTCATAAAAAGAGAATAAATAAGCTATCTCAATTCTTAGGAAAATACCTTCTTGATACATATATTAGTTTCTTCAATTTTTTAAAGCCTTTAAAACGCGATTTATGAAATAAATTATATAATTAAAGTAAAGTACAGAAGAAAAAATTGAAGTAAAAACATTTCAAAAATAAAATACTTAAACATATTCACAAAACACTAATTACATGAACACAGATTTTAAATGATATTAGATCATAGCACTCATATCATATCATAACAATAATTATAGTTACGTATCGTATGTATGTACAATGTCTAATGTAAACTTTAACAGAGCTCTGCTTATCACGGCACCTGCTGTTAAGTCACGAAGCCTGTGCAAAGTCTAACAGCTCCACAACTTTTCCAGTCTGTAAGGTTTGAAAACCTGTTAAACTTGAAACAGACAGTTCAAGTGTAAGGCTGAAACTTCTACGAGAATAAAGTTGATTCAAATCATTCAGCCCGACATCATGATTTCCCGATGTATATGGATCGAAGATCGTTTCTACGATGTACAAATCCGGTTGCATTACTTATACCGTTGCAAGAATAAACTAATACTGATCTTATTTGTAGCTGTAGCTAAAATAAAAACGGAATTCAAATTGGCTTAGTACAATATGGTAAGTAGAAGTAAGAAATTAGTTTTTATATTTTAATTATACTATAGTAAGACTAGATAATATATAAACTATAGATGAAATGCAATTGCTTTTCATTTATTTATTTATTTATTTTTTTTAAGATTTAATATTGTTTTAGACCACTTTCAGAAATGGGTGTTATTGTGATTGATTATTGATTAGATTTTACATTTATGAAAAAAGAAGTGATCAATTTAAAATGTAAGAAATAGATTGGATAATTCTGAAGAATTTTTAAATAAAATACTTTCGTATGGGACGCATTCTTTTTAAATGGTATTTCTTTGTCAATGATTCTCATTGTAGAATAAAACATAAATTTTTGAAATTATTTTCATAAAAAGAGAATAATTAATCAATAAATAAACTATCTCAATTCTTAGGAAAATACCTTCTTGATACATATATTAGTTTCTTCAATTTTATAAAGTCTTTAAAACGCGATTTATGAAATAAATTATATAAATAAAGTAAAGTAAAGAAGAAAAAATTGATGTAAAAACATTTCAAAAATAAAATACTTAAACATATTCACAAGACACTAATTACATGAACACAGATTTTAAATGATATTAGATCATATCACTCATATCATATCATAACAATAATTATAGTTACGTATCGTATGTATGTACAATGTCTAATGTAAACTTTAACAGAGCTCTGCTTATCACGGCACCTGCTGTTAAGTCACGAAGCCTGTGCAAAGTCTTTTCCAACAACTTTTCCAGTCTGTAAGGTTTGAAAACCTGTTAAACTTGAAACAGACAGTTCAAGTGTAAGGCTGAAACTTCTACGAGAATAAAGTTGATTCAAATGCACTTACTCAGCTATGTAAGTTATATATGAATCAACATTATATTGTTTAATACTATATGTGATCTTTCAACCGGGGTGAGCATAAAGTCCACAAAATTGTCGAATGGGTTCCGGCGGTTCGCTCATTAGGCGCTAACAACACGAACAGCTGTCCATAAAATCTGTTGTAGATGAGCTCTCTGTACGGCCCGGTACAACGGGCATTATCAATATAGTTTTCATGCTCTCATTGCCATATGTTTTTCAATAAGAGCAACAATAACAACACCAATATAATCGTCTATAGAGATAAACTCTCGCTTTTGTCGTTTATGATTAAAACATAAACAGAGACTCGGAACGTTTCGTAGATTGTAATAACCGCTATAGTAGCTATTGAAAATGACGAATTCCGTAAATTGTATAGATATGAGAGTAAGAAAAATGAATTATATCAAAGTATTCAATAAAAGTTATATGAATAGCTGATGACTCTTCATAATTTTGATTTATATTTATTATATGTATATATATTTTTTTCTTTTTTCTTTCATTTCTTTCTCATATCAATACGAACTGTGAATAAAATAAGTTACAGTCAGAGATTACAAACTTTGTGTATTATTTGTTTAATCGAATGTAGCGACTGATTACTGTGCATCAGAGTTGGCTGCGCTTACGAACATTCTGTATATGCTTCTATTCTAGCAGACCGTTCAGTTGCAGCTCGTCAATTGGCAGGGACGGAAGTGAAAACGCAGAAAGTAGTACTTAAAGTCACGCACAACTACGAAGTATTGCAGCCAAGATGAATATACAAATGAGTGTTGGGGACCTGCTCAAGATGGGTGCCAAGTAGGTGACATAAGTTTTTTCAGCTTATCGCTTTCAATGGAGTCAGTTTTAAATGCCACGACCTGGCAAATAATTTGTGATAAGATAAGAGCACATCATTAACAGCAATACCGATGGCTCGACATTAATCTAATTGCAGACTCATCGGCCACAGAATCGAGCAGTACAATTTGGCTACAAAGATTACCACGGTGGTCGATACCCAGCTTGGTCGGGTACGTGGACTTCAACGTAAGACCCTCTATGATCATTTCCTTTATTTTGCCTTCGAGGGAATACCATTTGCCAAGCCTCCGCTCGGCGAGTTGCGTTTCCGAGCTCCCCAATCCCCAGATCCCTGGGAAGGCATCAGGGATTGTACGCATCCGTGTGCCAAGCCGGTGCAGAGACATCTTGTGATGCATGTGCTGGAGGGCTCTGAGGATTGTCTCTACTTGAATGTCTACACGAAGACCCTGAAGTCGGAGAGTCCGTTGCCTGTTATGGTCTGGATCTTTCCAGGCGGCTTTCAGACTGGTGAAGCTAACAGGGACGTACACAGTCCGGATTACTTTATGCAAAAAGACATTGTGCTAGTCACCCTCAACTATAGACTGGGAGCTCTTGGTGAGTGGAGTGTTGAAAGCGTTAATGATTATTATAGGCGGGATTATGACAATGAAAGTCATTGAAACTATATTATAGGAGAACTAATAAAATTACAGCAAGTTTTGCTGTCAATAAGTCCATATAGAGTCTGTGCTGCCATCTTAGAGACATCTAGTCTACTGACTCTTTCAAAATACATACGTTTCTATAACACAATATGGCATGCTCTAATCAGATTAACAATATAAAGTATGGAATAGCGTATTTTACTTGTTAGAGAGCAGCTTTCACGTTCTTAAATTAACATTATCATATGTATATTTGTGTATAGCGACAAAGTGTCACTATGTGTGTATGTAGTATAGACTATCATGCACTGAGCATATGACGCATTTATATGCAGAATCTACATTGCGTCGGGTATTATTATTATGTTATCAAACATACTACAATATTTAAATTTATTTAAATTTGCTTTCTATTTTTACCACAGGTTTTCTCAGTCTCTCCGATCGAGATTTGGATGTGCCGGGCAATGCAGGGCTCAAGGATCAGGTGATGGCCCTTCGATGGGTATACGATAACATTGCTAATTTTAACGGCAATCCGGAAAACATAACACTGATGGGCTTGAGCGCAGGCGGTGCTTCCACTCAAATAATGATGACAACGGAACAAACCCGAGGTCTATTCCACAAGGCAATCATCATGTCGGGCTCATCGCTGTGCGACTGGGCAAATGAGCCCAATCACGATTGGCCATATCGGTTGGCTTGCCACCTGGGCTATGTCGGCTCCGACAACGAGAAGGAAGTGTTTCGTTTTCTGCAGCGCGCATCAGCTAAGGATTTAATAGGCTGCTCTGCACTGCCGAGCCTCGTGGAATCACGAGATTACATACTATTTCCCTTTGGACCTGTCATCGAGCCTTACGTGACTGCCAGTTGTGTTATCTCACAACCACCAGTAGAGACACTCTCCGAGGCATGGGGCAATAATCTGCCTCTGATGATCGGCGGCGCCTCTTTTGAGGGCCTGTTCTCCTACCAGTTCGTAATGCGGGACGCAACGCATGTGTTAAGTGACTTCGAAGCCATAATCCCAAGAGAGGTGCGCGAAGTGTCCACTCCAACGGAACTGAAAGAGCATATCAGACGCCTAAAGGTGGAATTCTTTGACGATGCCACTCGAGGCAGCATGGAGTTCAAGGAATGTCTGCAATTGCTTTCGCTAAAGCATTTCTGGCACGCCATTCATCGAACTGTACTCGCTCGCCGTGCCTATGCGCCAACCATGCCCACCTACCTCTATCGCTTTGATTTCGACTCGCCCACATTCAATCACTTTCGGATCATGCTCTGTGGCCGCCATGAACGAGGCGTCTGCCATGCTGATGATTTCTCCTACCTCTTCAACTGCATCCCAGCCTGGAAGCTGAACAAGTCCTCAGAGGAGTACCGCACAATAGAGCGTATGATTGGCATGTGGACGGCGTTCGCGGAGAACTCTAGTCCCCAGTGTCCTGAATTGGAACCTATCCAGTGGGAGCCTCTCGACTCAAATGCTACTGCCAAATGCCTTAATATTAGCCAACAATTGAAGTTTATAAAATTGCCAGAGCGAAAACAGCTGAAAGTCTGGGATAGCTTTTATGAGAAACTCCAATTGTACTAGCTAAATATGTACATAGATACTACATGAGGAACGAAATGGTTTCTACTGCTGAAAAGGATACGGTTTGTGACAACATTAACTAAATAAATAACCAGGGCTGCTGATTTTATACTTTCTTTGACCAGGAAAGTTATTCCTAGGCTTCAACGAACTTTGGTTGAAAGATGATAGAAAGATGAAACAAAAAAGAGAAGAATTTTTATTCAGTATTCATTTTATAGTTTAACATTTTAATCTACAAGAAAGATGCACACCTTTGTTCTCAGCTCAACTTATTTATAACTTGTATTTATAATTTCTTATTTTTATAAATAAATATAAAATAATTTTATTTTTTATATACCCTGGTTGTTGTGTATTCTTAAATTTGTATAGCTCAGATCCTAGAACTAAATTTCGAAATAATATCAAATATATGTATATATGGAAATAACATCATGTAACACCCATAATACTTGTTGATGGTCCAGAAAATGCTAAAGTTGTAAAAAAAAACGAGTATTAAACGTAATGCTCTACTATTTTTTGTGTTAGAGATCAGAAAAATATAACGATTGTAGCTTGAAAACCATGAAAGATTATTAATTTCACATTAAGAGCTACGAAAAATTGTTTATTAATTTTTATTACAAGTCTCTTGTGGTGCTTCATAGACACTTCATATATCTATGTAGATTGCAGGAAAACTAATTATGTTTAAGGGCAAAAATAAAGACATAAGCCCCAATAAAATTATTATATTCCACTATTTCATATCTCTAGTGCTCAAATTGTACTTATAGCAAATATTTTAAAGCTGTTCCCCATGTGCTTGACTATACGATATTACACAATATCGGCCTGTTGTTAGTTACAGTTATAAATGCTGTGGACGATATTCTTAGGGATATTATTTTCATTTCATTATTAAATATATATTAATTTTTATTTATTTTATTTCTTTTTAATATTTCAGAACATTTTGGAAATTTTGAAAAGCAGTAAAACTGTATACAAAAGCAATATTACATTGTAATACAATTTCATTTTATAAGCTCATCCATTTCCCTGGATAAGCCTAAAATAAGTGTTCCTTCTTATATAGACTATCCCAGACGAGCAGCTTGTCGTACTCGGGCAGATCGATGAGCTGCACTTCGTTGCCAATGTTAAGCACACGCTGAGGCTGCTCCTGCTTCGCTGGCTGCCAATCGAGATGCGCAGTCTCAGCGCAGTTGGGATTGGAAGTAGCTGCAAAGGATGTCCAAATGTCGACCAGCCGTTGAATGGTGCGATATTCAGCAGAGGCTTTGTCCAGTTTCCACGACTCCGAGTTACGGAACAAATAGCTCAACTCATCGGCATGGGCAACGCCCTGCTTGATGTCATCGCCACAGAATTTTTTACGGTAGAAATTGAAATCAGGTGAATCAAAATCAAAGCGATAGAAGTATGTGGGAGCCGTGGCGTATGCCAAGCGAGCTTGCAAAGTGCGATGGAAGCCATGCCAGAAGATCCTATAGGAATAGTACTAAAAGTAGAAATACAAAGAATTAGAGTAGTTATATAGTTAAACTTAAGTGATTCGAGCTCACGTCCATGAAGTTCATGATGAGCTTGGAGCTGGGTGTAGCATCGCCAAAGTACAATTGCTTCATCTTCTTGCTGGACTCTAAATTCTGTTGCTCCGTATTGAGCACACGCACTTCAATGGGGCGTCAATCGCAAGAGATCCTGCGGCAGGCTATCCATGCTCTTAGGATTGGCCTTCAAGGCGGGATACATGAAGAGACCTTCGAAAGAGGTACCGCCCAGCATGACTGGTAACTTATTGCTCCAAGCTTCGCGCACCATCTCCAGCTGTGGCTTTGGAGCTACACAGTCTGCCATCACGTATGGCTCCACGGTGGGGCCAAAGGCATAGATGAGTCCGTTGCGCCGATCCTCAGGGGTGAGCAGACTGTGGTTAACCAGCTGTTCTGCCGGCACAGTACGCAAATAGTCCAGCACCTGGCGATCATTGTTTTCGCCTTCAAACCCATTCAACTTGGCCAGGCGATAGGCAAAGTCTGCGGGCGGTGTATTAGACCAATAGTTGTGCAAGGTGCCCGACATAGGAATGGCCTTGTGGAAGAGTCCACGCGTCTGCTCCGTGCACATCATATAGTGCGTGGAGCAGCCGCCGGCGCTTTCACCGAACACCGTTATGTTGTTCACATCACCATTGAAATAGGAAATATATTGATTTACCCATTTGATAGCTAACACCTGATCCTTCAGTCCAGCATTTCCGGGCACCTCACAGCTGGGATCTTTTAGACTAAGGAAACCTTAAAGAGAAAGGGAATAAAAGGAGAAAGAAAGAGAGGGAAACGGTGAAAGAGAGAGAGAGAGTGAAAACAGCAAGTCCGAATGTACGCTGAGTGCGAAAGCTTAGCTAGGGGAGCAAGAGAAAAAGCTTTTGCCATAAAAAATAACTTAAAGCTATCCCGAACTTTATACCCACATTGATAAGAGAAACTAGCTAAACAACTAATATAACAAACTTCTTTAAGAGATAATCAAACGATAAGTTCACAATCACTTACCTAGACAATCAACGCGATAATTGAGGGTGACTAGAACCACATCTTTAGCCATAAAGTAATCGGGCGAGTAGATCTCCCGAGTGGCCTCGCCTATGGAGAAAGCGCCTCCGTATATATAGACCATAACAGGTAATGGTTTCGCGCTCTTCAGCTGTTATCAGTGAAATCACTTGGAAATTTGAACAATCCATCAAAGTGATATATTATTTTTTAGCAAGTCACCTGTTTGGCGTATACATTCAGATAAAGGCAGTCCTCGCTGCCCTCTATGATGCCCGTTAGCAAGCCCTTCTGCACCGGCTTATTGGCAAAGTGGGTGCAGTCCAGCACACCGGACCAGGGCTCAACCGGCACAGGTGCCTTAAAGCGCAGTGCACCCACTGGCGGCTTGCCAAAGGGCAAACGCTCGAAGCTGTAGTAATCATCATCGTAAAGGCTGCGGCGCTTAACACCTCGTATTTGGCCCACGGGCAATGCTATTTCACAGCTCTCCAAACTAAATGAAATTAAATAATTATTATTTTCACATTTATTTATGAAAATAGAATTTAATTATATGTATTTTTATTGAAAACAAACACCTTTCTGACATGTTGGCCAATCGTCTGCTCGCGTCCAATTTCGCTTGTCAACTGACTAGCAACTAAAGTAAACGAAGGTGGGAAAGCTTAAAGCACAAACAGTGCTGGCCATAATAATAGGCACATCGATCGCTTGGGCTGTTGACATTATAAAAACACTGCGAATGTGCATTTCAAATTTGGTGGGTTCGTTATCATAAATTTCTTTCGCCTTTTAAAATGTTTTTTTGTGGAACTATAATCTGAATACTCTTTCTTAGCTAAATTTACACTTTTAATAAACAGTCGTCAGTAACTGCAATAGATATATTCATACATATGTATGTATGTGTATATCATATTATGTCGCTGAGCTACATACACATATTCACGGTAGCAATCCATGAACTATCGAATATATGATTTATGAGGTAATGATAATTACTGAAAATATTTTTTAGCCTTTAATTATAAGTTAAATATTTTCAAACAATTAATTAATTAAGTTTCGTCAATTCTAGTGACCAAGAAAAAATAGCCTTTTTAACAGCAAAGAAACAAAGATGTCAAATTAAAATTTTGTCGAAGCTTATGCGTAACAAATCAATTTAAAGTCTCATAGTTTCTGTAATCGAGGCCTTCGGACGGACGGCAGGACTAAATTGACTCAGCTCTTCGCCATGATCATTAATGTATGTATATACTTAAAGGTCTGCCACACCTTTTTCTGAATGTTACATACTTTAACCAAAACCATTATACCTTGAATTCCCATTTTCAATGGGTTAAGGGTATAAAAAGTGAATGATTCACCAAGGCTTTGATATTTTTTCGTTTAATTGTTTATTTTTAATGCAAATATATATTAAAGTACTGGCGAGCAGTACATAATAACTAATTATTTTAATCTGACTATATTGTTGCTTATGTAGAAAAGCATTTGCTGGTATTGTTTACTAATAAGATATTTAGAATTTATTAAATGAGTTCCATTTTAATATGTCTATACAGCAGATCATAAAACCTCAATTTAAAACGCTCAGGTTGTTGTATGAACTTCAGCTCTTCATTGATGTTGAGGCACATTGTGGGGTCTTCTTTTGTCACGGGCTGCCAGTCAACCAGCTGCTTGGTAAGCGGTCCATTTGGATTGGAGTTGCGGGCAAACTCCGTAAACAGGGCAACAAAGCGGCAGATGGCGGTGTACTCCGGTCGCGACTTATCTAGCTTGAATGTGTGGGGCAGCTTGAAAAGGTAGCAGAGCTCATCAGCATGCTGAACGCCACGAGCATCTGGTCCTTGATAACGAATCCGATAAAAATTAAAATCCGGTGAGTCAAAGTCAAAGCGATAGAGATAGTTGTCCGCCTGGCTATAGGCCAGTCGAGCCTTGAGCATGCGCTGCTGATAGTGCAACAGGTTGTGTGTGAATAGTTCGGCAATCGCTGGATGATACTCCTCGGTTAAATACCAGCTATGCACACCGCAAAATTTCTTCACTAGGTTCTGGCCTTCATGGCGACAGGCGCTTGGTTCGCAGTGTCGCAGTAAGGAATATGGCAGCGTAAACTCCGGACGTTCCCGGCATGCTTTCAATAGTTTCGGATCCTTTTTCATGTTCATCAGAGGATTGAAAAGACCCTCGTTGCTGGTGCAGCCCAGCATGAGAGGCATGCGATTACTCCACGCGGTGCGCTGCAGAACTCGCGGCTCGTCCAGCAGCACGGCAGTGGGCGTCGCATAATGTTCAACACGTGGCAAAAATAATGGATAACCTGCGCTCTGTAAGCGCTCATATAAGGGCCGAAAGTCCGGTTGAACCAACAGCTTGGGATCTGCGGCATTTATGAAATTGAATACTTCAATATCGTTGTTCTCTCCCTCATAGCCCAAGTGCTTGGCCATCTGGTACTCTACGCCAGGCCAATTGGATGTCTCAGGATGAAAACCACCCATCATGATAACCTTGTCGAAGAGGCCCTCCGTTAAGGGAGTTACCATCAGCAGATGAATCAAACAACTACCCGAGCTGTGGCCAAAGAGTGTGATGTTGTTCGCATCGCCATTGAAGCTGCCCACATTTGCCTTGATCCACTTGAGGGCTAGCACAATATCCTTTAGTCCTGCATTGCCGGGTATGCCCAACGACGGATCAGCAAAGCTCAAAAAACCTGCAAACATTTAGTATTAGCTTTGCTTTCAACTTAGCTATAATATACCAACCGAATGGACCCACGCGATAGCAAATGCTTATGTAGATCACCTGCTCGCGCATCAGATAGTCTGGTCCAAAGCCGAATCGGGTCGGATCTCCGTTCTTAAAGGCACCTCCATGCACATAAACCATCACAGGCAAAGGCTTCTCACTGCTCAACTGTGGATAAGTTATAATGAAACTTATGACTTCGTTCAATCAATAGATGACTCACGCTTTTAACGGCTATGTTCAGGTACAGGCAATCCTCGCTACCTTCGACTTGCTGTGTCAGACTGCTCACTTGCAGGCACTTGCTCCTCGGCATGGAACAGTCGAGTATGTCCTGCCAGGGTTTTACATCCTGCGGCTCTCTAAAGCGCAGCTCACCCAATGGGGGCTGGGCGTAGGGTATGCCGTCGAAGCTGTAAAATTGCTCATCGTAGAGCGTAGTTAGCAGAGTGCCACGCACCTGACCATGTGTGGTTTGCACCACAGGCGAAGATTCAGTGCTGCAAAAAATAACATTTTATTAGCTTTGGAATTCGCCTAATATCCAACCGCAACCCACTAGTCCGTTGCCATTTCGCTGTTGGCGCAAACTAATTGCAAAGAGCCAAAGCTTCATGCTTATAAGGGAGAGCGCTGTTGAGAAAAAAGCTAAATGGTGAAATTACACTTGACGTACCGTCAATGTTCCGATCGGGAGAGCTTTATCTCAAGCTATGTAAAGTTGTTCTCTTCAACTCTGCTGGCATGCCACTTGTCGTGAATTCACCTTATACGAAGATGTTTACCTCTGTGGATATAGACCTAGCTTATCTCACAATTAAGATAATTCTATTTTTTAAATAGCTCATAAACATATTTCTGATTTACTATCAGAAAATCAAATAGAGAATATTCGTATAAAATAATAGATAGTAGCAGAAATGTACTATAGTTTATTGTAAAACCATCTTGAAAATATAAACCAAAAAATGAGGGGTTTGTACGAATGTTCTTCAAAATATTAAGATATTATGAACAAAATTAATTAAAGATTTGTATTAACGTAAATCAATGAACATTGAGAGACCTAAGAGCAAAGGAAAACTGTCGTTAGATACACTTATTTATTTATATGCGGCCAATGGAATATTTGACCATATGCATTCCATTTCATTTTATCTTACCTGATTAAAGTTTCAGTTTTCACTAAATCATATCCATTTCAGCACTCAAGTAAATTGCTCGTAAAAATTCAAATTCTCAAATTCCGGCTGTCCGATAAACTTCAGTTCCTCATTGATGTTGAGGCACATTATGGGCTCTTCCCTTGTCACGGGCTGCCAGTCAACCACCTGCTTGGTGAGCGGTCCATTTGGATTAGAGTTACGGGCAAATTCCGTAAACGGGGCGACAAATCGGCATATGGCGGTGTACTCTGGTCGAGACTTATCTAGCTTGAACGTGGCGGGCAGCTTCTTTATTATGTAGAAACTTCCCGAGCTTCTTTATTATGTAGAAACGCATTTGCTGGTATTGTTTACTAATAAGATATTTAGAATTTATTAAATGAGTTCCATTTTAATATGTCTATACAGCTGATCATAAAACCTCAATTTAAAACGCTCAGGTTGTTGTATGAACTTCAGCTCTTCATTGATGTTGAGGCACATTGTGGGGTCTTCTTTTGTCACGGGCTGCCAGTCAACCAGCTGCTTGGTAAGCGGTCCATTTGGATTGGAGTTGCGGGCAAACTCCGTAAACAGGGCAACAAAGCGGCAGATGGCGGTGTACTCCGGTCGCGACTTATCTAGCTTGAATGTGTGGGGCAGCTTGAAAAGGTAGCAGAGCTCATCAGCATGCTGAACGCCACGAGCATCTGGTCCTTGATAACGAATCCGATAAAAATTAAAATCCGGTGAGTCAAAGTCAAAGCGATAGAGATAGTTGTCCGCCTGGCTATAGGCCAGTCGAGCCTTGAGCATGCGCTGCTGATAGTGCAACAGGTTGTGTGTGAATAGTTCGGCAATCGCTGGATGATACTCCTCGGTTAGATAACAGCTATGCACACCGCAAAATTTCTTCACTAGGTTCTGGCCTTCATGGCGACAGGCGCTTGGTTCGCAGTGTCGCAGTAAGGAATATGGCAGCGTAAACTCCGGACGTTCCCGGCATGCTTTCAATAGTTTCGGATCCTTTTTCATGTTCATCAGAGGATTGAAAAGACCCTCGTTGCTGGTGCAGCCCAGCATGAGAGGCATGCGATTACTCCACGCGGTGCGCTGCAGAACTCGCGGCTCGTCCAGCAGCACGGCAGTGGGCGTCGCATAATGTTCAACACGTGGCAAAAATAATGGATAACCTGCGCTCTGTAAGCGCTCATATAAGGGCCGAAAGTCCGGTTGAACCAACAGCTTGGGATCTGCGGCATTTATGAAATTGAATACTTCAATATCGTTGTTCTCTCCCTCATAGCCCAAGTGCTTGGCCATCTGGTACTCTACGCCAGGCCAATTGGATGTCTCAGGATGAAAACCACCCATCATGATAACCTTGTCGAAGAGGCCCTCCGTTAAGGGAGTTACCATCAGCAGATGAATCAAACAACTACCCGAGCTGTGGCCAAAGAGTGTGATGTTGTTCGCATCGCCATTGAAGCTGCCCACATTTGCCTTGATCCACTTGAGGGCTAGCACAATATCCTTTAGTCCTGCATTGCCGGGTATGCCCAACGACGGATCAGCAAAGCTCAAAAAACCTGCAAACATTTAGTATTAGCTTTGCTTTCAACTTAGCTGTAATATACCAACCGAATGGACCCACGCGATAGCAAATGCTTATGTAGATCACCTGCTCGCGCATCAGATAGTCTGGTCCAAAGCCGAATCGGGTCGGATCTCCGTTTTTAAAGGCACCTCCATGCACATAAACCATCACAGGCAAAGGCTTCTCACTGCTCAACTGTGGATAAGTTATAATGAAACTTATGACTTCGTTCAATCAATAGATGACTCACGCTTTTAACGGCTATGTTCAGGTACAGGCAATCCTCGCTACCTTCGACTTGCTGTGTCAGACTGCTCACTTGCAGGCACTTGCTCCTCGGCATGGAACAGTCGAGTATGTCCTGCCAGGGCTTTACATCCTGCGGCTCTCTAAAGCGCAGCTCACCCAATGGGGGCTGGGCGTAGGGTATGCCGTCGAAGCTGTAAAATTGCTCATCGTAGAGCGCAGTTAGCAGAGTCCCACGCACCTGACCATGTGTGGTTTGCACCACAGGCGAAGATTCAGTGCTGCAAAAAATAACATTTTATTAGCTTTGGAATTCGCCTAATATCCAACCGCAACCCACTAGTCCGTTGCCATTTCGCTGTTGGCGCAAACTAATTGCAAAGAGCCAAAGCTTCATGCTTATAAGGGAGAGCGCTGTTGAGAAAAAAGCTAAATGGTGAAATTACACTTGACGTACCGTCAATGTTCCGATCGGGAGAGCTTTATCTCAAGCTATGTAAAGTTGTTCTCTTCAACTCTGCTGGCATGCCACTTGTCGTGAATTCACCTTATACGAAGATGTTTACCTCTGTGGATATAGACCTAGCTTATCTCACAATTAAGATAATTCTATTTTTTAAATAGCTCATAAACATATTTCTGATTTACTATCAGAAAATCAAATAGAGAATATTCGTATAAAATAATAGATAGTAGCAGAAATGTACTATAGTTTATTGTAAAACCATCTTGAAAATATAAACCAAAAAATGAGGGGTTTGTACGAATGTTCTTCAAAATATTAAGATATTATGAACAAAATTAATTAAAGATTTGTATTAACGTAAATCAATGAACATTGAGAGACCTAAGAGCAAAGGAAAACTGTCGTTAGATACACTTATTTATTTATATGCGGCCAATGGAATATTTGACCATATGCATTCCATTTCATTTTATCTTACCTGATTAAAGTTTCAGTTTTCACTAAATCATATCCATTTCAGCACTCAAGTACAATTGCTCGTAAAAATTCAAATTCTCAAATTCCGGCTGTCCGATAAACTTCAGTTCCTCATTGATGTTGAGGCACATTATGGGCTCTTCCCTTGTCACGGGCTGCCAGTCAACCACCTGCTTGGTGAGCGGTCCATTTGGATTAGAGTTACGGGCAAATTCCGTAAACAGGGCGACAAATCGGCATATGGCGGTGTACTCTGGTCGAGACTTATCTAGCTTGAACGTGGCGGGCAGCTTCTTTATTATGTAGAAACTTCCCGAGCTTCTTTATTATGTAGAAACGCATTTGCTGGTATTGTTTACTAATAAGATATTTAGAATTTATTAAATGAGTTCCATTTTAATATGTCTATACAGCTGATCATAAAACCTCAATTTAAAACGCTCAGGTTGTTGAATGAACTTCAGCTCTTCATTGATGTTGAGGCACATTGTGGGGTCTTCTTTTGTCACGGGCTGCCAGTCAACCAGCTGCTTGGTAAGCGGTCCATTTGGATTGGAGTTGCGGGCAAACTCCGTAAACAGGGCAACAAAGCGGCAGATGGCGGTGTACTCCGGTCGCGACTTATCTAGCTTGAATGTGTGGGGCAGCTTGAAAAGGTAGCAGAGCTCATCAGCATGCTGAACGCCACGAGCATCTGGTCCTTGATAACGAATCCGATAAAAATTAAAATCCGGTGAGTCAAAGTCAAAGCGATAGAGATAGTTGTCCGCCTGGCTATAGGCCAGTCGAGCCTTGAGCATGCGCTGCTGATAGTGCAACAGGTTGTGTGTGAATAGTTCGGCAATCGCTGGATGATACTCCTCGGTTAGATAACAGCTATGCACACCGCAAAATTTCTTCACTAGGTTCTGGCCTTCATGGCGACAGGCGCTTGGTTCGCAGTGTCGCAGTAAGGAATATGGCAGCGTAAACTCCGGACGTTCCCGGCATGCTTTCAATAGTTTCGGATCCTTTTTCATGTTCATCAGAGGATTGAAAAGACCCTCGTTGCTGGTGCAGCCCAGCATGAGAGGCATGCGATTACTCCACGCGGTGCGCTGCAGAACTCGCGGCTCGTCCAGCAGCACGGCAGTGGGCGTCGCATAATGTTCAACACGTGGCAAAAATAATGGATAACCTGCGCTCTGTAAGCGCTCATATAAGGGCCGAAAGTCCGGTTGAACCAACAGCTTGGGATCTGCGGCATTTATGAAATTGAATACTTCAATATCGTTGTTCTCTCCCTCATAGCCCAAGTGCTTGGCCATCTGGTACTCTACGCCAGGCCAATTGGATGTCTCAGGATGAAAACCACCCATCATGATAACCTTGTCGAAGAGGCCCTCCGTTAAGGGAGTTACCATCAGCAGATGAATCAAACAACTACCCGAGCTGTGGCCAAAGAGTGTGATGTTGTTCGCATCGCCATTGAAGCTGCCCACATTTGCCTTGATCCACTTGAGGGCTAGCACAATATCCTTTAGTCCTGCATTGCCGGGTATGCCCAACGACGGATCAGCAAAGCTCAAAAAACCTGCAAACATTTAGTATTAGCTTTGCTTTCAACTTAGCTATAATATACCAACCGAATGGACCCACGCGATAGCAAATGCTTATGTAGATCACCTGCTCGCGCATCAGATAGTCTGGTCCAAAGCCGAATCGGGTCGGATCTCCGTTCTTAAAGGCACCTCCATGCACATAAACCATCACAGGCAAAGGCTTCTCACTGCTCAACTGTGGATAAGTTATAATGAAACTTATGACTTTGTTCAATCAATAGATGACTCACGCTTTTAACGGCTATGTTCAGGTACAGGCAATCCTCGCTACCTTCGACTTGCTGTGTCAGACTGCTCACTTGCAGGCACTTGCTCCTCGGCATGGAACAGTCGAGTATGTCCTGCCAGGGCTTTACATCCTGCGGCTCTCTAAAGCGCAGCTCACCCAATGGGGGCTGGGCGTAGGGTATGCCGTCGAAGCTGTAAAATTGCTCATCGTAGAGCGTAGTTAGCAGAGTGCCACGCACCTGACCATGTGTGGTTTGCACCACAGGCGAAGATTCAGTGCTGCAAAAAATAACATTTTATTAGCTTTGGAATTCGCCTAATATCCAACCGCAACCCACTAGTCCGTTGCCATTTCGCTGTTGGCGCAAACTAATTGCAAAGAGCCAAAGCTTCATGCTTATAAGGGAGAGCGCTGTTGAGAAAAAAGCTAAATGGTGAAATTACACTTGACGTACCGTCAATGTTCCGATCGGGAGAGCTTTATCTCAAGCTATGTAAAGTTGTTCTCTTCAACTCTGCTGGCATGCCACTTGTAGTGAATTCACCTTATACGAAGATGTTTACCTCTGTGGATATAGACCTAGCTTATCTCACAATTAAGATAATTCTATTTTTTAAATAGCTCATAAACATATTTCTGATTTACTATCAGAAAATCAAATAGAGAATATTCGTATAAAATAATAGATAGTAGCAGAAATGTACTATAGTTTATTGTAAAACCATCTTGAAAATATAAACCAAAAAATGAGGGGTTTGTACGAATGTTCTTCAAAATATTAAGATATTATGAACAAAATTAATTAAAGATTTGTATTAACGTAAATCAATGAACATTGAGAGACCTAAGAGCAAAGGAAAACTGTCGTTAGATACACTTATTTATTTATATGCGGCCAATGGAATATTTGACCATATGCATTCCATTTCATTTTATCTTACCTGATTAAAGTTTCAGTTTTCACTAAATCATATCCATTTCAGCACTCAAGTACAATTGCTCGTAAAAATTCAATTTCTCACACTCCGGCTGTCCGATAAACTTCAGCTCCTCATTGATGTTGAGGCACATTATGGGCTCTTCCCTTGTCACGGGCTGCCAGTCAACCACCTGCTTGGTGAGCGGTCCATTTGGATTAGAGTTACGGGCAAATTCCGTAAACAGGGCGACAAATCGGCATATGGCGGTGTACTCTGGTCGAGACTTATCTAGCTTGAACGTGGCAGGCAGCTTAAATAGATAACCCAGCTCATCTGCATGAAGAACTCCATGGCTATCCTTTCCCAGATAGCGCACCCGATAAAAATTAAAGTCAGGTGAATCAAAGTCGAAGCGATAGAGATAATTATCAGACTGGCTATATTTCAGTCGCGCCTTGAGCAGCCGGTCCTGGTAGTGCAGCATGTGATGCGTGAAGAGATCAGCGAGCGATTCGAAATGCCACTTATTCACATACGTGATATTCACACCACAAAACTTCTTGACCAGCATATTGCCAAGGTGACGAGCTATTTCGGGTGAACAGCCATGCATTATGGAGCCCGGCAGCATAAATTCTGGATGTTCCTTATATAGAGTGAGAGCTTCCGGATCCTTTTTAACAATAAATATGGCATGTGTCAGGCCCTCGCTGCTTGTGCAACCCATCATGAAGGGTATACGATTGCCCCAAGCACAGTTCTGCAGATCACCCGGCTGAGCGAGTAGCACGGCAGTGGGTGTCGCATAAAACTCCACACGTGGCAAAAACAGTGGTAGACCCGAGCCCTGCATACGTTCGCAGTGCGACCGATAATCCGACCGAAGCAGCAGCTCAGGATCAGCGGCATTTATGAACTTAAATACATCAATATCGTTCTTCTCGCCCTCATAGCCCAAATGTTTTGCCAACTTATACTCCAGGTCGGGCTCATGATATATTTCATGTTGCTGCCCGGCCATCAGTATAGCCTTGTCAAATAGACCTTCTGCCTGGGGGCTCATCGTGAGCAAGTGCACTACACGACTTCCCGAGCTGTGGCCAAAGAGCGTGATGTTGTTCGCATTGCCATTGAATCTGCTCACATTTGCCTTGATCCACTTGAGGGCTAGCACAATATCCTTTAGTCCTGCATTACCAGGTATGTCCAGCGACGGATCAGCAAAGCTCAAAAAACCTGCAAACATTTAGAATTAGCTTTGCTTTCAACTTAGCTTTAATATACCAACCAAATGGGCCCAGTCGATAGCAAATGCTTATGTAGATCACCTGCTCGCGCATCAAGTAATCCGGTCCAAGACTGCGCCTGGTTGGATCTCCAGTCCTAAAGATACCTCCATGCACATATACCATCACAGGCAAGGGTTCTTCACTTCTCAACTATTTCACATACCTATATAAAAGTTTATTATTTTTCGAATAGCTCGTTTAACTACTTACACATTTCGCAGCTATGTTTATATAAAGGCAATCCTCGCTGCCCTCAATATGCTGTGTTATGCTGCCTACTTGAAAGCACTTGTCCTTCGGATTGGTACAGTCCAGTATTCCTTGCCAGGGCTTTGCATCTTGTGGCGCTCTAAAGCGCAGCTCGCCCAATGGTGGTTCAGCGTAGGGTATGCCATCAAAGCAGTAGAAAAGATCATCGTAGAGCGTAGTTAGCAACGCACCACGCACCTGACCATGAGTGGTTTGCACCACAGGCGAAGATTCAGTGCTAAAGAGGACAAAAATTGATTAGTAATCGAACACGCATGCCACCGAAAGCTTACTAATCCTCTTCCATTTCAAGTTCGGCCTTAACTAACTGGAATGAATTTACACTTAGCTCTTTAAAGAGACCATTTAATAGATTGAAAATCGTTAAAGCATTCGATTAGATAGCATTTTTCTTATGTGTTAATTGAGAACAAAACAGAGATAAGCTAATCAAACTTTTGGAATATTATTTGTATACAGCTCTACACCAATCGCATACAAAATATAGTCTAGAAAGAATTCAGTATAAACTAAAATTATAATGTATTATATATATATATATAAATATATGTGTATATTTAAATATAATACCCAGCCTCCAGAACTCATAAAAATATTAAAACTGTTGTTGGATTAAAATATTAATGACTTTGACTTAAACTTTAACCAAGCTCAATGACCTCCGCCTACCTGACAGTGCTTCGTTAACTGTTAGATTAACATTTGCACTAGACTAGCTAATCAATCTTTAGATACAGTTGATATAATATATTGAAAAGTTCAATATACAGGTAATTTAATGACTGCCAATTTGGAATTTAGTGGATAGTTATTTGGGCTTCGTTTTGCAGACAGTGTCCCACACCCGCAACTTGGCAAGCTCCGGCAACTCGATGATTTTCATCTGCTCTGCAATATTCAAGCACTTCATATTCTTGCGACTCAAAGGCGCCCAGGTGGACTTGCTGATGCAGGACTCAACGCTCTTGCAGTTCGGATCAGAAGTGCTGGCAAAGGTGGTCAAGATGTCGATCATGCGCTCGATAGTTTGGAACTCGGCTGTGTGCTTGTCCAACTTCCAGGAGAAGTCGCCATACCAAATGTACGAATGATCATCAACGTGGGCTACGCCACGCAGCTTGTCGCCGCAGTACTTCAGACGCTGATGATTGAATGTGGAGGAGTCGAAGTCGAACCGATAGAGGTAGGTGGGCGCCGTTGCGCTCTCTATGCGAGACTTTATAGTGCGCATAATGGGATGCCAGAAAACCTTGTAGCTGGCATACTGCGGAAAATAAGATTCGTGCTAAAAGTCAACCTGATTAAAGGTATCTACTCACCTCACAATATGCTGCGACGGTATCTGGCTGCAGCTCGAGCGGTTTATCCCGGAAGTGCGTGAACTGTATACGCTTGCCCAGCGTGCGGGCCAGTGACTGGGGCAGCGAACGCTTCACCTCTAGCGGCAGCAGGTGCTCCGGTTGGCTTTTAAGACTGGTGAGCAAATACGGAGCCATATGCACGCGCCCGTACATTAGCAGACCCTCGAAAGAGGTACCGCTCATCAGCACTGGTATCTTGTTGCCCCAGGCATCGGCGAGCAGCTCAACGGGTGGCTTGGCTATCATGCAATGTTCGGTGGCATATGGCTCCACGACAGGCCCAAACTGAAACACACAATCGTCTAAATTTTCTGCTTCGCTCAACAGATACGGCTTCACCAACGTATCGGCGGGCAGACCCTGTAGGAACTCCAAGACCTTGAAATCAGAGGCGTTCTCGATTTTCTTCATGCCTAAATGCTCAGCCAGGCGTCGCGCCAAATTTGGCACCGAGCACTGCGCCCAGGAGCACAGCACATTGCCCGACTGCATAATGGCCTTGTGGAAAAGGCCCTCGGCCTGCGGATTCAACATCAGATAGTGTACAGAAGCGGCACCAGCACTCTCGCCAAATGCCGTCACATTCTTGGCGTCCGCATTGAAGCAGAGCGCATTTTCTGTTATCCATCTGAGAGCCATAAGCTGATCCTTCAAGCCCGCATTGCCGGGCGCACCCGCAGCGGGGTCATCGAGGCTGAGAAAGCCTAGTGCTCCCACACGATACGAAACGGTGACCACGACCACATCGCGCATCATGAAATAGTCGGGACTGTGCAGGTCAGTGGTGGGGTCACCCTTCTCGAAGCCGCCGCCAAAGAAGAAAACAATCATCGGCAACGGAGCGTCTGTCTTCATCTATATAGAAATAGATAATTAGGGATTTTAACAGTTCAATGAGCCCATTCGATTCACTTACAGACTTCACGTAGACATTAAGGTAGAGGCAGTTCTCGACGCCCTCCAGCTTCTGGCTGTATTGATTATACTGCAGTGGCTTCTCGCCCTTCTGCCGGCAGATGAGCGGCTGCTTCCACGACACCACCGGCATCGGAGCTTTGAAGCGCAGCACGCCGAGTGGCGGACGCGCATAGGGTATGCGCTCGAAGCTGACGTAATCATCGCCGTAAATGCTCGTGCAGTGTTTGCCCACAACGGGCCCGCTTTTCGTCTGTACAACGGTATCGCACGAGCTGCAAACGATATTACAATATTATTATAATACATAACTGATATTCAACGGAACTGCTAAAAACTTAATTCACGACTTCATTACTCACCGCGACATGTTCTGCTCCGTTGTGAGCTTACGTCTAATCTGTCTGGGCGACGTGTTGCTTGTTTTGTTTTGCTTTATGGTGCACCTTTTGCTTTTATCTAGATAAAAACATTTATTGCGGTCTAATATCGGGTCGCGACCGCTGAAAACACCTCATAAATTAGCAGCTTGGCAACAAGTGCACAGCAAAGCAGAGCCAGTAAAATAAAAATTATCTGTAATATATACTTTTAAAATATTACACACAGCTGATTTTTAGTTAGCTGCTTTGTTCTCGTTAAAATCTACATAAAGCAACTGCCAAACTAGCTGAGATCGTAACGGTTGTTGTCATTGCTTTTGTTGCTTTTATCAGCAATGCATTCTGTCTCTTCACAGCGCCACGGCGATTTGCGCAACTGCTCATTCCAGGGCTGCACTGACACTGTTTACAATAACTCAAACAAGATTTGCATGAAATCTTGATAAATTATTTATTTATAATATATTTATTCATATTAAAAACTATATTAATTACTGAAGTTCATCTCATATTATTGAATATGTTAGAAATAATAATATTATTATTATATTATTTTTATTCAATCTGCCCACACTTTGCGTATTACTGCAGCCCTGACAATTTTTTGCTGATTCAAATACACTTGAATGTCGACTACACTGAGAGATTACGGCTTGTGCTTGGCTGAAACAACAAATATACCAGTTTTATGACTCAACTGTTGTTTGTTTATTTGTATATCTTAATATATAATTTAAGCTTTGTTTTCCATAAGTCGAACTAAACTTTTTGATATGAGAGATGTTTATATGTATTATTACATATCATATAGATAATTAGTAAACAGATTGTTATGTTGAAAATAATTCCTGCTTACAGTATGGTCTGGTATAAGATAATATGTATAAATAATATTAGATAATTTATTAATATTGTACACATTTTTAGTCTTTATTTTGTTAGAATCATATTAAAAAGTGTACCATTTCTGCCATAGCGTTAGTTATTTATTTATTTGGTATATACTCAAAATATAAAATACATATAAAAAAAAGTTCTGTTGCTTTTAATCTGGTATTACATTGTGACTTATAAAACTAAACTAAAAATAATATATGATTATTCATGTCAATGCCTATGCAAATATTCAGCCTCTCGTTGGAAGTATTTTAATTCATCACAAAAATAATGGCAAACACACATATGAGTCCCCATTAATGCTCGTATGTGTCATCCCAGCATAAAGCTCACTGCAAATCAAAGCACACTCTGCCACTGTAAAGACATTAAAAGCTGTTAAGGTGCCAGCGCTCTCAATGTAAAGATAAGGCGCCAATGTTAATCGTGCATGAGCCGAATCTATTTTTATTTTGCCGAAGGTAGGATTTTTTAACAAAAAAATGAGAATCGGAGAGAGATAAGTTTTGACCAGACGTTCAGAGTACGCTGTAGACATATGAGTGAAGAAAGCATATGTGTAATACATATACACATGCATACATTCATAGGCAGATCGCTGGCAATGCTCAATTTGCCGGCAACGGCGAGAGATTGTTTTAATTGCATTGCGGCGGTCAACAGCATTGAAGCAAGCAGAGCAAACGATTCGAAATCTATAGAATTTGGAAAATATCAACACACAATATTCGAAACAGGCTAAATAGATACAATTACATACATACACATATACATATGTATATACATGCATAGATACAGAAATTGAGGAGCAGCAATAGGAATGGATGTCCACGTCGGTTTTCCCAAGCTGCTGCAGATGGGCGCCAAGTGAGTATAGATTGTGTATCTACAGGGTATGCGGATATCGGTGATTGAGTGACAGACAATTCGTATATCAGCATGATTTAAACACACATAGCGAACGCTACTTAATGATCTTGAACGTTGGACCTGGACCACAGCGACGCAGCAATCAGTAGCTCGTCGCATCACATTGCACCTCTTTGACTCTGTTATCGTCTGTAAGTGACCATTTGTTATCTCTCTGCCCGGCATTCCTCATAGATTTGTCGGCCACAAGGTGCAGCAGTATCGCCTGTCCACCAGCCACACGATCGTTGTGGCCACCAACTATGGTCGGGTGCGCGGACTAAAGCGCAAGACCGTCTACGACCAGGACTTGTATTGTGCGTTCGAGGGCATACCCTATGCCAAGCCGCCGCTGGGTGAGCTGCGCTTTCGTGCACCCCAACCGCCGGACCCGTGGAAGGGTGTGCGCAACTGCACCACATATCGTCAGAAGCCGCTGCAACGCAACATGGTGATGGGCTTGATCGAGGGCTCCGAGGATTGCCTCTACCTGAATGTGTACGCAAAGAGTCTGCGAACGGAAAATCCGCTGCCCGTCATGGTGTGGATCTATGGGGGCGGTTTCCAGAAGGGTGAAGCCTCGAGGGATATCTATAGCCCGGACTATTTTATGAAACAGAACGTGGTGCTGGTCACAATAAACTACAGGCTGGGCGCGCTGGGTAAGTGAGGATGGGGGCTTGAGCCAGTAAAAGTCCAAGCTAAAGATCTACTTCAATAGGTTTTCTAAGTTTGAAGGATCCGAAACTGGATGTGCCGGGCAACGCTGGACTGAAGGATCAAGTGCAGGCACTGCGCTGGATCAGCCAGAACATTGCGCACTTCAATGGCGATCCGAACAATATTACACTGATGGGCGAGAGTGCAGGAGCCGCATCCACGCACATTATGATGACCACGGAGCAGTCACGCGGCCTATTCCACAAGGCCATATTGCAGTCGGGCTGTGCGCTGTCCGCCTGGGCAGATACTCCGGATCGCAATTGGGCCTTAAGACTGGCCCGCCAGATGGGCTACAAGGGCACCGACTCGGAGGAGGACATACTGCGTTACCTGACCAAGGCATCTGCTCGACAAATTGCCTCTCATGATCAGGAGATTGTGACGCTGGATGAGTTCCGAAACTTCTATCTATACGCCTTCGGGCCCATCGTGGAGCCCTATGAGAGCGAGCATTGCGTGGTGCCCAAGCCACACAAAGAGATGCTGGCTACTGCCTGGGGCAATAGCTTGCCTCTTATTGTGGGCGGCAACTCCTTCGAGGGTCTCTTCTCGTACCAGCTGGTGCGCAACGATCCCTGGGTGATGACCAATTTCCATAATATTATTCCCCGCGAAGTGAGCGAATCGAGCACACCGGAGCAATTAGAGCAGCTGGTGCGCAGGCTCAAGCAGCTCTATTTCGGGGACGAGCAGCGGGAGTGCATGAAGCTATTCGAGGCGCTCGATATATTCTCACATCGGCAAATCTGGCATGATCTCCATCGCATGGTAATGGCTCGGCTGACCTACGCACCGGACACGCCCACCTACCTCTATCGCTTCGACTTTGACTCGCCGCACTTCAATCAGTTCCGTTGGCTCGTCTGTGGCGACCGTGTGCGTGGGGTTTCCCATGGCGACGATCTCTCCTATCTCTTCTATAATGTGCTGGCCACTAAGCTGAGCAAATCTTCGCCGGAATATCTCACCATCAAGCGCATGGTGGGCATGTGGACAACGTTTGCGGCCAACAGTGATCCCAACTGCTGGGCCACCGCCTCGAACAAGTGGACGCCAGTGCAGCATACACCTGATCGAGCTCATAACTGCTTCAACATCAGCTCCGAGATGGAAATGATTGCGCTGCCCGAGGCGACGGCGCTAGCCATCTGGGATACATTCTACGATAAAAACGCTCTATACTGAGGAGCAATTATTTCCATTCCAATACTAGAAATTCCAATCCCTGTGTGTATGTGCATATGTACATATGTCAATTTGTCATTAAGTATCGTTTGATGACAGAGATGTTATTGAAGTCAATCAAAATTCGTTGTAAATGAATACAAATTTTAAATATGAAAAATACAAAATAAATCAAATTAAATTTTGCAAGATTTTTAAAAATAAATATAAATTTAATATAAATATCTAATCTTTATATTTCTTAAAATTAAAAATTATAAATATATGTATATATATTGTTTTTATTTAAAAAAATATTTGAATACAAAACCCCAATCTCGACCTTTTCTGATTCTTATTCATTAAATTTAGGGCTTAATTCAACCGCTAAACACATTTACTTTATGTTTAGCGGTTTAATTTAGGAATTGGGGTTGCCTTACACGTGACGACATTTTAATATTAATTTCGATATCTGTGAACGACTCTAAGCTTATTCTAATCAAAATTCGATATAATCAATGCAACTCTTAAGTCGATTACATAACCGACTTCCGGCTCTGAATTGAAATTCTTTTCCGTTTGAAAGTCAAAGTGAACAGATCAACTTAAAGAGCTCGTTGAACTGTAAAGAACAATAAAATTGCAAAGTTATATTCAAACTACTGCGTCAACTAATCTTCAAGCAATTGAATAGAATCAACGAAAATAATGGATGCAATTCAATAGAAAGGTAAGTTGAGAATTAATTTCTTTCTAGCGGAAAAAAATGAGCTCGCTGAAGAGCCCCCTCGTTGTAGATGAATTTGATCTTTCGCCCTATTTACTTTAATTTCGTTTGTTTAAAACTCGCGTGTGGTGTCTCACGAATTGGGAATGTATGTAAATATTTTGAAAGTCGCGATTGTGTGGCGTCTCACGTTTTCTTAGAAATGCGCGCAGACGCCGAATAGCAAATCTAGTCATGTGCGTGTATGTGTGTGTGTGTGACTAGCATGTGCTCTACACAAATAAACTTTCTAGAAAAATACGTTCAGAAACGGAAACATAAGAACAGTCGAATATTATTGCCTGTGCCAAAATAATTGGCAGTTTAAAATTGAAAATTAATGATTTGATTTACAATTAAAATAAAAATGTATTTATATTTTATATTAATTAGTTATGGTAGTTTTCCTTGGAACATTCATGAATTTTAGTCATATTTTAATTTATTTGGATGGCATTGCCAATATAAATTCTGATGTGGCTATTAAAGCAATCAGAATTTCAGCACAGGCTTAATAATTGAAAATCATAATTTTCTTATTTAAGTTATATGTGCATAATTAATCATTTTTTAATTTTACATGGAATTGATCAATTTAAACTGCAAATTAAGATCGGATTCTCTTTTTATTCAATTTTCGCCCAAGTGCAATTATTTTATTTTTTTTTCAAGCGCAGCATTGCCAACACAAATGTTGAACAGTTGGCAAGGCTATTGCAATTTTAATGAAAGTTTCATGTTGTAAAATAGACATCTATTATTAAGATAATATGAATGAAAGTAATAAAAAATGTATGTGTTTAACTTCCTTTTAAAAAAAATTGGCCTCATTGCAGCAATCTTTTTATACCCTGAGCCCATTGAAAATGGGAAATCAGGGTATAATGGTTTTGTTAAAAGTATGTAACAGGCAGAAGGAGGCGTGGCAGACCCCATAAAGTATATATATTCTTGATCAGGGTGACGAGAAAAGTTGATATAGCCATGTCCGTCTGTCTGTCCGTCCGTCTGTCCGTCTGTCCGTATGTTTGAACGCGTCGATTTCCGAAGATACAAAAGCTAGAGAGTTCATTCTTTTTGTGTTAGGTTCGTATATTGCACGCGCAGTACGAGTTTGTTTCAGAAATTCGATAACTTGTATATTTGGCAAGTTATCGATAAACGAATTTATCGGAACCAGTTTTAAAATTCTAGCTAATTCATCTTTAGAGTTAGAGTCTCAAGTCTTCTGCATATATATAGATACTAATTTAATACAATTTCGGTTTTTGTTAGATTTTGGATTCCGGTCCCCAATTAGCCCCACCACCCCCAAATGTGTAAAAAATGCATTTCAAATACTAGAGACATACAGTTTGGTTTGGCATATAGATATGAATATCATAATCTTAATCTGAACATATCAATATGATTGTCCATCTAGAAACAGAATTATTAGTCCATAAAGTTTTCTATTCAAAACCCATGTGGCGCAGCAAGCAAGGCAGCGATACAGCAAGACGCATTGCGGGTGCACATACATACATACATACATACATACATACATATGTATGTATGTATATGTGTGCAAGCGTAGATCAGCGTGTGGCTGCAATCATACATACATACATACATATGTATGTACATATTTGTGCATGTAAAGCTAATTGTAAAAGAGTTATGATTTCTAAAAAAAACCTAAAATGTTAAATAGAATATGTAGATCATATGCTGAACTCTCATTACATTCCATTATATATTTAAAAATTTTAAAACAATTAAAATAACAATGGAAATGCAAGCAACGTTGAGTAATGCAAATCAATTTTCGTATGCGTGTGCACATATGTATGTATGTATGTATACACACAAAAAGTCTTGGGCTGTTTTCTATGTTGCTATGCGTGTATATTCTAAGAATCACAATTGTTTTTGAATTCCGTTAGAATTGTCTTTGAATTGTATTTGTATTTTCAGCCACTGCTTTAGTGTTTCTTTCGTATATGGCGAATTTCATTCGTTTTCGCTACTCTGCCGTTTAAGTGAGCCGTGGTGTAGATGGCTAGACAGATGCAACGAATGTCAGGGTGTCGGAGGTTCTAGCCTCGCCTAAGCCCTTCATAATTTATTATTTTTATTTTTATTTTTTTTATTATTTCATTCTTTTTTATTATTATTTATTTTTTCTATTCGATTTTCGAAGATACAAGAACAACTGCGCGGTTAGCAGAGCGCGTGCTTATACGTGCGTAAAGAAGAAGAGTATCACTTTTTTGCAGGGTTCAGGGTATCTCGTAGTCGAGCCGTCTCGACTAGAGCTTTCTTACTTGTTTGTTTTGTGTATGTTCTGCATCATTGTCACACAGGTATGCGTTTTCAATTAGTTGCAGCATTGCCAACACATGCATATGCAGCTCTGTCCACATGCATACAGTCAAAAGATATTTAACAGTTAATTGGCACAATGACAATAATTTAAAAGCTAGCATTGCCAGCTACAAATAAATCAGCATGGTGCCAGAGCCAAGCCATTTTAAGTTTATTTATTATTCACTCTTAATTTACGTGCAGTTCAACTTTTTGCACTTATCAATTATGGCTGTTTGTTGTCAACTTTTAAACTTTTACCTCACAATTTTACAACAAATTCCAATCAATTCAAAAAATGTGCGTACGTGTGAGCGCCAATAAAAGTTTGCACATCGCTGCCGCCAACAAATGCAAAAAATGTGAAAAAAAAAAAAAAATGTTAACAATGTCGATACAAATTGCTGAACTTTCCAACTGCCAAAATGAAAGCGAAATTTAAATTATGAAAATTGCGAACAAGTGAGTTTTTGATGACCTATCAAAAATAAGGTCCTATGTATGTATATATTGTAAAAATTTTGCATTCGGCACTATTTAAGCAAAAGCTTGGGCGTATTAATTAAAAATTGTCATAAATCTTTATGGAGTTTAACCCATTTACAGTCGGCTGGGCTGGTGAGAAATGGCAATAAGCATTTTCGGTTAATGCCTGCCAGAGTCCTTTTTTATTTGCTCTCCCACTCACAAGGATTTTGCGTATTGCTCAAGTACTTAATTACACTTGCGCGCACTTTAATTTTCAGCTAAAAGAGCGAAAGAAAGTGGAGCGCGTGGGATGGAGAGAGATTGGTAGGTTTTTTATACAAAGAAATGTAAATTAGGTTGCCAAGTCAAAGTGAGCCGAAACCTTGTAAATTGTAGGCTTAAGCTGCTGTCAGGACCAACTCCCCGTTTGGGTTACATGCTGCTCAGCTCAAGCCTTCTGGTAGAGTAGCAGCAGTAGCAGAATTTGGAATTGGAGCTAGAGTCGGTATGCCCAAAAGGCTTATTAAATTATGCGCATATAACGACGGGCGGGCATCCCGTCAAGCTGTGGTATCCTAATCTCACTTTAAGCCTGATGCTCCTCAAAATTTGACACTCGCTCGCAAGTAAATTGAATGTCGCTGGGGTTAAGCGAGAGTATCCCGAGTAGCCAATGCCTGAAATATGCAGCACTCATAACTGCTTTGCCATAAAATCAAAGTACAGAGAGTCAGAGCTTCAGATTGGGCATCAAAATACGACTGCAGTGCATAAAAATAATTTGGGTACGATTCAAGTTTTCTTTTTTATTTTCATTTCCTTTTTGCTCTTATTTTTATTGCAGCCAAGGGAATTTTCTCTATGAATTTGAGCTTTAGCTCTTTTCTCATCCATAGATACATATGAATTTTTTTTTTTGCAAACTATTTGGAAATCGAAATTGAAGACAAATTTCAATGCGTTCGCATTATGCGGCTTTTGTTGTGGGTTCGTACAAGTTTTCAGGTTTAGCAACAAAAACAAGATTTATTGAACATTGATTTGAATGCCCAAGGGATTGCTCTCTAACCAAATTGTATACGGCTTAAATTTGCAAATAAAAAAACGTTTCAGTTTGATTCGTTCTATGCCAAAAGTGCGTTTAAGCATGTCGAAATATTTAATAGCTATTCAATTAAAAATATGCACTAAATATATATATTTTATATAATATAACATCAATTTGTA
This sequence comes from Drosophila buzzatii, assembly GCA_035045845.1. Lineage (NCBI taxonomy): Eukaryota > Metazoa > Arthropoda > Insecta > Diptera > Drosophilidae > Drosophila > Drosophila buzzatii. The sequence continues at coordinate 29,487 of JAWNOS010000198.1, forward strand.
TTATCAGCCGAGGCATCAGAACGGGCTACTTCGAAGTTACCGTGTTTTTTTTACTAATCAAATTGAAATTCGTTCATAATTAATGAGCGGGGACAGTCCCAAGACAATGGCAAAAAAGGACTATTAGGCCTAGACCCAAAAGAATCAAACTTTATAACGAAATTCTTTGTTTTCTACTTCATTTTTAGCTCGAATGCGCAGCTGAAAGAGAGTATATTGGCTTTGTTGACGGCACTGTTCGACGTGAGATATGTAATGTATCTGTAAATACACTCCATATAATATATGATATATAAACTGAGATCTTCTGCACTGTTTGGAGTAACAGCTTAAGAACAAAGTCAATCAATTAGTTAATGTAAGTTCCCTCTTTGGAGTGTTACAAATAATATTCAAACAAATTCTATATATTTTTACGAACCTTAATTGGGGAGTGGAAAACCGGAATACTTTAATATTTTTATTCGTAAGCGCGTATTATTTGGTTGGGTCAGGCTTGACTGCAGTGTACTTATTTTGTTTGCTCTGTGCTTTTGTCATATTTCCCAAAAAGCAATTTGGTTAAAAGCAAATGAGTAATTATTAAACAGCTGAAGTCAAGTCGGGGTCAGAAAAAAAGGTAACAAACCAAAAGTTGGCGTAGACAAAGGCAAAAATGAAGACGAAAGCAAAGTGAAACTTGAGCGCCATTTTTAATCAAATTTACAATGAGTGAAGGAATTAAAAAAAATTACATAAATTAAGTTAACACAGAGGCGGGAGTTAGCCTTCGCGCTACCCCGACAATTGGCAAATAATAGACTCTTATTATTAACTGAAACGCTTTTTGATCTGCCAAGTCAAATTACACGCTACAACGCGGCGTTGTACAACACCGTAAATGGACTTGACGCTATGCAGCACGGGCCATATAACACTCTTCGCTGCCTTTGGGGCCGAGGAGATTTAAATGTCGTCTGTGGCGTTTGTAATTCACTTTGATTAAATATGCACACCGCAGACAGAAATATAGTAATGCAGAGGGGGAGTGGATTTTGTGGAGCAGCGCATTAAAATGCCGCAACAATGCGGCAGCAGGGACAACTGCAAGTGGCTGTCGTTTTGCCGTATCCTTAGACAAGTCAAATAGTGAGAGTTGGACAAGAAAGCGCAAAACAAGTTGGCGAATTTTCGGCAACTGCACCGTGTCCTCTGACAGGATATAAAACAATCAGTGCAAGCTAGCGGAAACGGAAGTGTTGCTGCCAGCCACACCCCCCGCCAGCAATTGTGGGCGTAACGAATTGCCGCTGCAGCAGCGGCAGCAGCAGTAGCGACTGCATGCCAGTTCCTTGTGGCTGTTGTGAATTGTAGTCCAAATGCTGTCCCGTTCTGCTCCTGGGAGATACCACAACACAGGACTCAGCACTCGTCTGCCGACAGCCGTTTGACTATTGTCTGTTTTTCAGCTGACTACCGCTTGCCGCTTGCCGGCAGCCTGCATTGGGTATATTAATATGGCAAATTGAAATTTCACGCTTTGTTGCCGAACGTCCACGGACTGACGTCTAGTTTTTGTGTGCCGCCTCCACGCGCGCACCACATTTGGCTTGGCAACTGGCGCTGCAGTTCATGTGGCTTGCAATTTGATTTATACTCCATGGCACTTAATTAATTGGCCTTCAAATTATTTTCAGATATCCTACTGCCACAACAAACCTGACAGTTGAAGCATTGGATATGGGGGCAATGAAAACAATTTGCTTGGCTTTTTTTTTTTTTTGCAATTGGCAGCAGGGATAAGGGATATGCTGAGACAAGCTAACTGAACGACCCGCTGAAGAACGTAAATATTTGGAAGAATGCATCACTTCATCGACACCGCAAGATAAGTTTTATATTTTACTTTTTGTTCAATTTTGCAAAATTCTTACCAACACAGTTGTCTCTTGCATGTTTTTCCAGAAACACAAATACTTGTATTTAATTATTGTAATTATTTATAAATATTATATTTTATCTTCTCATATGCACATAATACAAAATTTTGCTTCGCATGCAGATATTAATGAAAGATTTAATTTGTACTAAAACATGCATCTTTAAATATATAGTTAAGCATGAAATCTAGAAAAAATGGTTTTGGGATATTAGATGTAGAATTTTTATATGTGTTACGTCTAACTACTCTTTATAAGAGCAAGTCCCTGCTCTCAATAGCTTGGTTTGGATTGGTTTCATTACGATAGATGGGGGAACAGCTGTGAACATTAAATATTTTCTATATTATTCGATCCAACCCTGAACTCCGTGAAAATGGGAAATTAGGATATAAAGGAATTGTTCAATGTATGTAATAGGCAGAAGAAAGCGTGGCAGACTTCTAAGTATATACATTATTGATCATGGCGATGAGCTCAGTCGATTTAGTCCTGCCGTCTGTCCGAAGGCATCTATTTCAGAAACTATAAGAGTTAGAGACTTTAAATTGACTTGTTACGTCCGTGTATGGCACGCGCATATAGAGTTTGTATAAAAAAATTCGATTGCATTCATGTTTCAATTATCGATTTTCTATAAATATTGACTATTAATTTCTATCTCGTTCATCTTTAGATCTAAAGTCTCAAAATTTTGCATATAAATAGACGTGAACTTAATACCATTTTGAGTATTGTTATATTTTGGATACCAGACCCAAGTCAACCCCAACCAAATTTGTCAAAAACGTATTTCAGATATTAGAGATTGGGGTTAAGTTTGTCATACACAAATGTATATATGAATAATATCACATTCTGGAAGTTTGATATATGTAAATAGACCATCTACAAGAGGAATTATTGAATAATTAAGAAAATCATACTATAGTTCCAAGCGTTCGTGTGTATATCTGTGCGCCCGTACATGTGTGTATATGTGTGTTGTGCATGTGTTGTTTGCTATATATGAATTAAAGAAGCGTAAAATTAATGGAACATCGATGCTTCGAAGGGTTCAGAGGATCTCTTAGTCGAGCAGTATACTTGTTCTTGCTTGTTTCTGTTGAACTGTTTCATCCTCAGTTGAAACTGCTCAACTAAGAGATCCGCTAAACTCTGCAAGACTAAAATATACAGCTACATTAATACATAAATAATAAATAAAATTTGCACGCACCACATACATATGAAAATGATCGCGCTCTGCCGACTGCGAAGTAACTGCACTGGGGCTGTAGTATGGACTATATTTTAGGCACTCAAGAAGCCTGTTGTAGATGGACTATCTTCATCAAATTCCCAGAGCTATTTTATAAAATTTGAATGTGTGTATAGACGAATTATATTTGAAATACGTTTTTGCAAATTTACGATGAAATGGGAATGGTATTCAAAATCTAAGAATCATAAAAGCTTTGTATCCATTACACAGACCTCAGGCATATGCAATTTGAAGGCTTTAGCTCTACGTATAAAAAACGAGATCAAATGGTCGATTCTCATCGATAATAAAGAAATGGTATGAGTTATCGAAAAAAAAAATGAACTTGTACTGCGTTTGGCATATACGAGTAAACATTTCAAATCTCTAGCTTTTGTAGTTTACGAAATCTGTGCGTTCAATCGGACGGACAGACGGACATGACTAGATCAACTCTCCTCGCCATTCGCAACAGGAATACTTTGTAGGACCTGCTACCCTTTCTGCCCGCTTTCCCACTTTGAATGGGTTCAGGGTATAATAATTTACAACATTTGTAATACCTTCTACTATTTTATTTATTTATTTTATTTTTTTTTGAATAGATTACAGAAACAGCTGCGAACAAATAAGAAAGCTGTAGTCGGGACTGCTCGACTACGAAATCACCTGAGCCCTTTTTCGAACGAATAATATTCCAAGAGTTTCGATTCTCCACGCGCACGAAACTATACATGCAAAAACACGAACACACACACACGCTGATCTACGATTGTACGCCTGTATGTGTGTAGGCATTGCAGACGTCTTGCTGTCTCACTGCCTCTGTTGTTCTGACGCGTGGGTTTTGCTGTCATAACTTATTTGACTAATAAATCTGTTTTAGACGGACAATCGTAATCAAATCTTCATCTTACGATCATGACATTCATATCCACATGCCAAACCAAACTGTATGTCTCTAGTACTTGAAATACATTTTTTACACGTTTAGTGGTGTGGGGGTGAAATGGGACCGAAATCCAAATTCTGACAAAAACCGAAATAAATTAGTATCTATATATATGCAGAAGACTTGGAGACTCTAACTCTAAAGTTGAACGAGATATAATTTTATTACTGATTCCCGATAAAGTGTTTTATTGATAACTTTGGAAACAAAAAAGTTATCGAATTTATAAAACAAACTCGTACTGCGCGTGCAATATACGGACCTAACACAAAAAGAATACCCTAGCTCTTATATCTTTAGAAATCGACGCGTTCAAACATACGGACGGACGAACAAGAATATATATACTTTATGGGATCTGACAAGCCTCCTTCTGCCTGTAACGTACTTTTAAGAGAACCACGATTTCCCATTTTCAATGGGCTCAGGGACATTCCTTAATTTAAATTTTGAATATCTGAGTCTATTTGCTAACCAGAGCTACAACATATGTTTTTAGTGCGCCACAAGATTGTTTTTTGAGAAAGAAGTTACAGACGGATATATGTTATCTTTGAAGGAAAAATAAAGAACTGCAGCCTACTTTGATTTGTCACCACCTAGAGCAAAATTTATGTATGTATAAAAACTGAAAGAACATAATCAAACTGAGACTAATTTTCTATGAAATTACAAATTCTGGTGAGAAAAAGACAAATATAGAATACACACATGGAAAATTAAATAAATCGCACCACTTTTCTTCAGAAAAGATCTGTTGATTTCTACAGAAATATAAAAAAATTAATCATTACTTATGAAAAGAGAGTCCCACTCGACCCACCCGTTCTACAAGCGAGTTCCTTTGACAGAATTTCTGAGTGATGATTAAGTTTTTATGTTTAAAGCTTTTGTAGAGATTAACAGATATTTACTGAATTTCTGAAGAAAAGTAGTGTGCATTTTATTATTACTACGAATTGTTTTTCACCAGAACTCGTAATTAAAAAAAAAAAAAAAATAATAATAATAAATAATTGTTTGATCATGTTGTCATTTAATAGCGATTTTTGGTGACAAATGAAAGCTATAATATTTGAAATGTTGCTTCATTGATAATATAAATAAATATATTTTTTTTCTTTGTGATAACTTCTTTCTCTAAAATTAATTTTGTAGCCTACAATTGGTAGCTATGGTTGGCAAATTACGTGAGGTATTCTAACGCACTTTTAGAAATTTATTTTTATTTATTTATTTATTTTTTTCTAACCCTGAGACCATTGAAATGGGGAATCAGGTATAATGCTTTTATTAAAAGTATGTTGGCAGAAGAATGTGTGGCAGACCCAATAAAGTCTATATATTCTAGATCAGGGTGACGACAATAGTTCCATATGTCCGTCCGTCCGTATGTTTGAGCGCTTCGATTTCCGAAGATATAAGGGCTAGAGAGTTCATTCTTTTTGTGTTAGACTCGCAGTACGTGGTTGTTTCAGAAATTCGTTAACTCGTATATTTCCAAAGTGTTCGATAAAAACATTTATCGAGAGTCAGCTATAAAATTATATCTCGTTCATCTTTAGTTATAGTCTCCAAGTCTATTGTAGTTTACGGAATCTGTGCGTTCAATCGGACGGACAGACGGACATGACTAGATCAACTCTCCTCGCCATTCGCAACAGGAATACTTTGTAGGACCTGCTACCCTTTCTGCCCGCTTTCCCGCTTTGAATGGGTTCAGGGTATAATAATTTACAACATTTGTAATACCTTCTACTATTTTATTTATTTATTTATTTATTTTTTTTTTTTGAATAGATTACAGAAACAGCTGCGAACAAATAAGAAAGCTGTAGTCGGGACTGCTCGACTACGAAATCACCTGAGCCCTTTTTCGAACGAATAATATTCCAAGAGTTTCGATTCTCCACGCGCACGAAACTATACATGCAAAAACACGAACACACACACACGCTGATCTACGATTGTACGCCTGCATGTGTGTAGGCATTGCAGACGTCTTGCTGTCTCACTGCCTCTGTTGTTCTGACGCGTGGGTTTTGCTGTCAAATAAGTTAGACTAATAAATCTGTTTTAGACGGACAATCGTAATCAAATCTTCAGCTTACGATCATGACATTCATATCCACATGCCAAACCAAACTGTATGTCTCTAGTACTTGAAATACATTTTTTACACGTTTAGTGGTGTGGGGGTGAAATGGGGACCGAAATCCAAATTCTGACAAAAACCGAGATTGTGATAAATTAGTATCTATATATATGCAGAAGACTCCAAGTCTTCTAACAAGATTCTAACTTTAAAGATGAACGAGATATAATTTTATTACTGATTCCCGATAAAGTGTTTTATTGATAACTTTGGAAACAAAAAAGTTATCGAATTTATAAAACAAACTCGTACTGCGCGTGCAATATACGGACCTAACACAAAAAGAATACCCTAGCTCTTATATCTTTAGAAATCGACGCGTTCAAACATGCGGACGGACGAACAAGAATATATATACTTTATGGGATCTGACAAGCCTCCTTCTGCCTGTAACGTACTTTTAAGAGAACCACGATTTCCCATTTTCAATGGGCTCAGGGACATTCCTTAATTTAAATTTTGAATATCTGAGTCTATTTGCTAACCAGAGCTACAACATATGTTTTTAGTGCGCCACAAGATTGTTTTTTGAGAAAGAAGTTACAGACGGATATATGTTATCTTTGAAGGAAAAATAAAGAACTGCAGCCTACTTTGATTTGTCACCACCTAGAGCAAAATTTATGTATGTATAAAAACTGAAAGAACATAATCAAACTGAGACTAATTTTCTATGAAATTACAAATTCTGGTGAGAAAAAGACAAATATAGAATACACACATGGAAAATTAAATAAATTGCGCCACTTTTCTTCAGAAAAGATCTGTTGATTTCTACAGAAATATAAAAAAATTAATCATTACTTATGAAAAGAGAGTCCCACTCGACCCACCCGTTCTACAAGCGAGTTCCTTTGACAGAATTTCTGAGTGATGATTAAGTTTTTATGTTTAAAGCTTTTGTAGAGATTAACAGATATTTACTGAATTTCTGAAGAAAAGTAGTGTGCATTTTATTATTACTACGAATTGTTTTTCACCAGAACTCGTAATTTTCAAAAAAAAAAAAAAATAAATAAATAAATAATTGTTTGATCATGTTGTCATTTAATAGCGATTTTTGGTGACAAATGAAAGCTATAATATTTGAAATGTTGCTTCATTGATAATATAAATAAATATATTTTTTTTCTTTGTGATAACTTCTTTCTCTAAAATTAATTTTGTAGCCTACAATTGGTAGCTATGGTTGGCAAATTACGTGAGGTATTCTAACGCACTTTTAGAAATTTATTTTTATTTATTTTTTTCTAACCCTGAGACCATTGAAATGGGGAATCAGGTATAATGCTTTTATTAAAAGTATGTTGGCAGAAGAATGTGTGGCAGACCCAATAAAGTCTATATATTCTAGATCTGGGTGACGACAATAGTTCCATATGTCCGTCCGTCCGTATGTTTGAGCGCGTCGATTTCCGTTGATATAAGGGCTAGAGAGTTCATTCTTTTTGTGTTAGGTCCGTATATTGCTCGTGCAGTACGAGTTTGTTTCAGAAATTCAGCAAAGTTATCGATAAACGAGTTTATCGGGAACTAGTTATAAAATTCTAGCTAAGTCATATTTGGAGTTAGAGTCTCCAAGTCTTCTGCATATATCTAGATACTAATTTAATACAATTTCGGTTTTTGTCTGATTTTGGATGCCACGCCCCCTTCGCCCACAATTCGCCAAAAACGCATTTCAAATACTAGAGACTTAAAATTCGGCACATAGATACATTAAGATAATATTAATCTACTCTGAAAATCTATCTAGAAATGGATTTATGAACGTTCAAAGTATAGCCTAAGCCATGATCCCAGCAGCTAGATCGAGTTCGTAGGGAAAAAGGTTTCATTTTTTTTTTGGGGGGGAGGGTAGTCTCGCGGGGGGGGGGTCGGGATAAATTTTTTTTTTTTTTTTTTTTATTTTATTATATTTTGGAATTATAATAATTAGAAAAACTGCCGACAAATGATAGTTGTCGATTTTTCCAGTTATGTAATTCAATTAATTAAAAAAAAATTTTGTCTAGCCAAGGATTTATAATCTGCATCGGAGATCATCATAAAAAATGGGTTAAGTAATATTTTCTTCTCTTGACTTGAACAATATTTCTATTAAAATGGAATGATACTAATACTTCTTCACTCAGGATGCAGGAGCTTTCAGTTTTTGCAATGCGTTGTTGAAAACGGTTTGCTCATTGTATTACAAAGTTTTAATTTTGCAGATTATTTCCGATTGAAGCTTGGCGATTCGAAGAATATTTAATTTCGACTGTTTTGGACTGAAATCGAGCATCAGGTTAGATTGAAACCTTCCAACTTGTTTTTGTCTTTTGGCGTCATCCTTCCGAGCTCCCATCTGAAATCGACGCCTTCAACCGCCATTCTCAATAAGCATGCCGAACAATTGTAAGTTTTTGATTTTCCTTAATAGCAATTGTAAAATTAATTTGATAAAAAAGTTTCGCATAGTTTTTTCTTACTTAGTTTCTAGTGTAATTGAATTTGGCATTAATGCATCACTTATTCCCACATTTAGAGTCAAATTTGCTACGGCATGTGTTCGGATGGTGGGGGAGTTTTGTGCGGTATCGTCTTTGGTGGGTGTGCCAAAATGTCAAACACAAAATTGACTGACAAACTTTTACTTTCTGTGGACTTCTGTGAACTGCTATTTTTGGTTGGCTTCACTTGGCAGCAAATTTCTCTCTCTATCTATATATATATCGCTCTCACTCGCTCTGTGGCAGGACTTGCTGCTCGTTGTTCATGATGACAGCTGTCCTGGCGCCTGCTCTTGCTCTAGCTGGTGCTGTTGTTTGGCTGCCTGCGAGGTCAGTGCGAATGCAAGGATGAAGAAAAACCCAAACAGTTTTGCGGTCTTGCATTTGAGCGTCGTCCTTGTGGTCCTTTGCCGTCTCGTTGGTGGTTATAAATGAAGCAGACAAGCAACACGCCCAGCCACAGAAAAGGGGCAGTGGTGTAGGAGGTGGCCTGCCTGTGCGAACGGTCATTCGTCGTTCTCGCTGATTCGACATCCTCTTCGCTAGGCTTGTTCAGCACAATGATAAACAGTCTCCTTCAGCTGCCACGCCCACGTTTCCATGCCCGTTCCTCGGCCGTTTTGTGCATTTGAACTGTGAGTTCATTTTACATTTTATGCTGTCATTAGATGTGTCTGCTCAAGTTGCTTATATTGATGAGTCCCTGGCGGTCTTTAGTTCGCGCTGAGACGCTTCATTTACATGCCCGGCTCCTCTTCCACGCTCCCACTCGTTATCTCCCCCTACATTGCATGCCATATATTTAAAGACTCTCCGAGTTATTTAAAATGCTATGTAGCAGACACGTCTCACTTTTCACAGTGAAATGGGGCTTAGTTAGTACGTTTTATTTGTGGCTTGTCCGAGTTTTTTGTTTCCATTCTTTGGCCGAATCTCAGCTGAGAAATGCGCCATCCTCGTAATTCCTGCCTGTCTCTGGCTGACTGGCTTGCTTCGTTGACAGATGCCACAGCACGAGGCCAATCAGTAAAAACTCATTTAATTTCCCACTAACCATTCAACCGCTTTTCGCCATTCAATTCGCATTCCACTCGATGTTAATATAAAGGATTTTTAATATAGCTTCATAGTGGGTGCAATGCAACAAGCGAATTCCTCTTAATCAAGTGCAAGTTTCCAAGTGTTTCATCTTTGCTGAGGTAAGAGCTAAGCATGAGTATGTGTATGTATCAGAGCATTGAAATAGTCTACGACTCTCGTTAAGCCTAAGGCATCGATCTTAAAGAGATTCATTTCAACTGTACATACATACATATATATACAATACATATATGTATATTTGTGTACGATCGAGTTAAGGTCTTCAATTAAACTCTCATTGCAAAGTCTGCTTGACTAATGTAACAATTGTAGAATTGTTATGTGATGTTACACTCTTAAGCAGTTTTTGAGTCTTACTATACGTTCCTACAAATTATCTCGCCGCTGTTGAACATTCTTTAATATCTGATGTGAATATATATTTAATATATATACCTGCTCGCGTTTTAGAGATATGAAATTAATTTTATTTAATATTTATTTCTCTTTTAATTAATATTAATATCATTTTTAATTATTAATATTGTAATCAATATGAAATTAAACAGTCGATAATTAAGTTACAGTTCACATCCTCCATTTATGAATAAATAAATTGTGTACGTTTGAAGGCGTGGCATATTGAAAATACCTTGTAGTTTGCAATTTCTTAACCCATATTTTAGTACAGAAGAATATTTTTATTATAAGCCCAAAGCGGGAAAATTAATTTATTGATGAAATCTGTTGATTTACCAAAAAGATGTTTAGACAGTGAATGAGTTTTATGCAATCAGTAACAAAAGAGTATAAAATTCGTAGTTGTAATTTTTATTTTTTCAAATTTCTAATATATTGCATGTTTCATATTTAACATAGAATGTGGACACGGATATGGATGCTCACACCTATACTGATACTTTTACGGATATGGATACGGATACGGATATGGATATGAATACGGATGTGGATGCTCACACCTATACTAAAACTTCTACTGATACTTCTACGGGTACGGATATGGATATGGATACGGATACGGACACGGATATTGATGCTCACACCTATAGTGATACTTATACGGATACGGATACGATTGCATACTGTTTCATATCAGGTACATTTCATAACATATTTTACGTAATGCCTGGCTCAAACTTGCTCTCTTCCTCTTGTTTTCGTCCTTACTATTTCATTCCATTGTAAAATTCTACTATTCTATAATTTGACTTCATTCAGTTTATATTCACCATATACAGATATGGTTACGGATACGGATATGGATATGGATACGGATATGGATACGATTGCATATTGTTTCATATCAGGTACATTTCTTTACATATTATTTTACCCAATGCCTGGCTCAAACTTGCTCTCTTCCTTTTGTTTTCATATCTTACTATTTCATTACATTGTAAAATTATTCTATTGTATAATTTGAGTTCATCCAGTTTATATTCACCTTTTCAAGTCTATTCCACATGAACACCTAATTGCAATCCATTCTCCGACGCTTAACACTAGCTACATTCCAATTTGTTCCACTCTGCATGGACAATTCCTATTATGGGACACAAATCTTGAACTAGTTAATTTCCATAATGCGCTTTGGTTACATTTTTTCTGCTTCAATTAGCTGCATCTTCGAGCCCAACCACACAACCCAACACAACACTAATTAGCAACAACAGCATAACGGGTCTTGGTGTTAGCACCTGCTCGCAGTGCCCTCGTGTCACTAGCTATTTATCTGATTGTGTGTGTTTTCTTTTTCTTTCACACACTCTCTCTCTCTCTCTGCTTTTCACTCACTTGACTATTCTGTGTGCCATCATAAATACTGTGTGTCCACCCAGACATGTTCTGCTGCAGCCCCGATGCCAGACGACGTTCTGCTAATTTAAATTTATTGGCATTAAATTTGCTCCTCAGTTTTGGCTGCATGCATCGCGCGCAGCAGGGAAGTGGCAGGGGCGACTGTTGTTGGCTGTGGCTCTGTTGCAAGAATTTATTACATTCGGTTGCATTGACACTGGCAGCTGGAATATATGGCGACCATTTCCCTTTTTCTTTATCCCGCTACTTGTTTGAGCCAGGCGGGGCCTTGGACATATTCCCCGTTTCCAGGGCATGGGATTATGTAAATATACCGAAGCGTGACACCAGTTTCATTTCCATTTTCAGATAAACAAGGCTGTGGAGTAAATTTTCTTTTTTTTTTTTTTAATTTATAAAAATGCAATCTAACACTTCTTAATATTTAGTGCTATTAAAGTAACGTGTTCAAGTAAAAATAAAATAAATAAAACAAGGGTGACTACAAAAATTACTCGTGTTACATTGTATTCTTGCTGATGATCTTCTATTTATTAAATAAGACGACATTAGCAAGAATAAAATGTAATGCGAACGATCAATAACACAGTGCAATTTGTTTGGTTTTTTTTTTTTTAGTGTGCAATTCCAATTGATTTAGTTTGTGGTTGAAATTTTCTGTCTGACATCTCATCGTTATCTTGGCCAAATTGAGATCATTCAGAACAATTGAATACCATAGACAAGCGGACTGATTGGGTTGCGAATTGTTCTTGCTGCAGTCCCATCCCTTTTTTTTTTTTGATGAGATCAGTCAGAATAATTCATGACTCAATTGGCAATCGACAAGTGTTTTGTTTATTTACGTGTTGGTTTATTTATATATTTTTGTTAAAGTTCCTCATAATTATTTACCGCGTGTCTAATTTGAAATTAGAAGTGTTATAAATTATATTTTATAGATACATGCAATAATTTTTTATTTTTCAGAATTCTTGATCAATTTATAGTTGTAATAAATTACTGCAGAATTTATTAATTAACTTTCCAGCATGATATATTTGCTAAACATGTAAAATATGTAATTTTATGTGCATAGCTTCGTTTATTTTAACTGTTTTCAAACTGTTTCAAATGCGCACTAATTTTATTTGCTAATAACTATTTATTTGTAAATTATTTCGCGATTTAGAACCCCAATTTGGCTATGCGTTTGCGTTGTAAGCTATAATTTGCAGCTTTGAATTCAAGTATATAATATAATATGACCCAGAGTTGTACCTCATTAACAACAAATTTTGGTTCCAATAACAGAAGTTTTTTTCCGTTGTATTTTTGCCTTGTTTATTTATTTATGCAATTAAAGTAGCATGCAGGAATGTAGGAGTAGTGAGGGCTCTGTTTGTTTTTGATATCGGGTGCCGTTAGTCATGCGTGGTCATAGAGAGAGGAATGGTGGAGAGGTTGAGGAGGTGTAGAGAGAAAGATTTTTAATTAAAATTATAATAGGCTCATTATGCAAATGGCGCGTCGTTGCTTATTTGGACCGGGCACTGGATAAAGCAGGACACAGGCGAGCCAAAATATGTAATTCAGTTTATGATTATTATTCAGCTTTAGTTTATTTAGTTATTAACATTTTTACCATTGGTTTATCACAAGTTTTTATGGCTTGCGTGTCTAGAGAATCGCATTGAAATATTCTAGCATTCATTTATACTGCTTAGTTTTGTTTTCTCATTACGGTCAAGATTGGTTAAATGGAACAATTTACATGAGAATTAGTTCGTGACATAGTTAATTTTAATTTGTTTTTGCCAGTTTACAGCCTGTACTTAATATGAATGCACTCGTCTGCATTTGTAGCTATTCACAAATGTCCATAAATAATTTAAGTCGAGCAAATTGTGTGCATCGCATTTGCGCACAAATATGAGCGTAAATGGACTTTTGCCCTGTGTCCGGCCTCCCTGCGTGGTTGGCTGGTTTCTGCCGGAGCTGTGTGAGTATAATCATTTAATGGTATTACCTTTAAATATGTAGAGCAAACACGCATCTAAATAATGCAAACTTATTTGTTTTTGCAGCAAAACGTAGGGTATCGGGCGTCGACCGGCTTCGTAACTTTCTGCATAAGCATAAACATTGGACAATTCTGTTTTTTATTTAAATCATATTGTCTAATGATTGTGCTCAGGCATTGAGTAAAGAGCTTACAGTGTTGTGCAACGATGTGAGAATTCAGTGCTGACCAGCCTTAACGGTGAACCACGTCAATTTTCTTAGTTTTATGTTAAAAAAGTTGATGGTGGTACACAATTAAGGCTGAAGTCCACAAGCAACGTTTCAGAAAAATATGATTCAGTGTTACGTATTTTAGTAATGTTTACTCTGTGTTTTTGTAAAGTCTTCGTGTATTCCTATATTTTAAATTGGAATTACACGATGATTTTACATGAATACCGAATGAAACATCATCAAGTGTGTTGTGCATCAATTAAATGGGGTCAATAAATGTTTTGAAATCTGGTTCAATTGCTTTGCTCAATATCGCCTCATTAAGACTTTGAGTGGTAGTTAAGCATCTAGAAAATTGCCATTCACAGTACCAATGAAATGATTCCCAATTTGCATTTAAATTGAACACTGATTAATAAAAAAAAAAATAAATAAATAAATAAATAAAATAAAATAACTGCAATGTTTATATTACATTATTCGTACGTGGCACTGAATGGATTTATATTTGAATTCTCTGTTCAGCGCGATGTGTGAATTATGTGTGTAAAACAAAGCCACTGAATAAATGCGAGATACGCGATGTTCTTTAATAAACTAATATAAATTTAAATTTGAAAAGCTACTCTTAAGCTATATCATTTGAGAATCACATAGAGAGGCAATCGGGTTTAAAAATAGCTCATGTGCGAGTCGCCTTCAGCGGCTCAGCAACTCAGCAGCTCGGCACAAAAATAGCGGCATAATTTTATAAATAGAGTTCGCGCTGTGCTCTTTTTGGAACTGAGCCGTGTCTCTGTGTCCAGGCAAGCGTAGCCAATAAAACCCAGAACTGCCTACCCCCAGCTTATAGTCAGCCTGGCTGACTGGTCGATGTGCAATGGGGCGTTGTGCAAATATGTGCATATAAATATTTTGCGTGCGATGCATTAAAATTTATGCAAAACAAAAAAGCAAATTGACCCGCGTCAACTGACGTTCGTATTAATATTGTAATGGCGCTTTAACTTCGCCTGTTGCAGACAGTTAAATGCATATCGCTTGCAAATTTTAATGCACAAATGTCACCAGTTACCGCTTTAGTCGAATGCCATAAAAATAAGCGCCAGTCATGGCAGAGGGATAAGCTTGTATAGCTTTATCACAGTCCAATAAAAATTAATTGATATTTTAATGATTCATTTGATAGTTCCCCTTTTTTTTACAGCTAATTGAAGTTAAGCTAAGCTTCAAAATATTAAATAAAACTGATGAATTTTTTGCTTCAATTTCAGTTAATGCCATTCAATTGACCTGCTGCAAATTCTTATAGCATAAATTATGGATTTCATGAAACTTACTGTGGCACACAAACACACTCACATGTCTGCTTTGGGTTCTGTTAAGTGGTATTTGGTTTTTTATTTCGCCACAACTATTTGAAATGTCTGCATGTATCTCATTTATTTGTTTTATTCACATTTATATGGTTATGTGTATATAATAGCGATAAACATGTTTTCAACGTGTTGCAACCACATTTTCAATAGAATGTAAATATTACGCATACGCCGCGTCAGCTTAAATCGTATTATAGGCAATAAATAATTGCTTTTGTTCGTTAAAAATATGTAATAAAAATGAAAAACAATAGAAAAAACTTCAGGTATTATAATTGATTGTTTTATATTAACATTAAGCAAACACAACAAACTATAATTAAAAGGGAAAGATCAACAGTAAAATACGCGCAGCCCCCAACCCGTTTCGAGTGCAATTCAATATGTGTATTCGACTGTAAACACGCTGAAAAAAAAAGAAAAACACTTTGATAAACAATACATATATACCATAGTAATAATCACATGGCAAACATATCATTTTTTTTTTAACACGATTAGAAAAAAAAACTGTAAATGAACACTGGAAAACGGAATTAAGGTCCAGGAGTAAGAATGAGTTAGGGAGTAAACATGGTGTACGGTAGCCCATCAATAAAGTGAGGAATGTGGTTATTTATTTTACTGTCTTATAACAGCAAATCGATTATCGAACGAGCTTTACGATTTGCCAAAAGAGCAACAACTCCATAGTACATTTAACAAAGTCTCAAATGAAGCTTAAGGAAACATTGTAATTTCCGCGAGAAATTATACTCTAGATGTAGATATTTTATCAAGAGCAAAATGTGAATATTGTTGCATTTTATTTTTAAACAAATTGCTTGTTGCTTGTTTTCTAAACTCTCGTTGGCGCGTGCAATAAACAACACAAAAAAACAAATAGCACGGCACTTCCAATATAAATATTTAATATTTGAAAACACATCGTCGATTTGTAATTTGATTTTTTTTGCCTTTGCAGGTTTAAGCGTCAGTTGGTGTTTGCTTTGGTCCGTGCAGTTGATTAAACCCAACAAACGCTTTAATCTACAAATGCCCAGCAGCCAGCTTTCAAACTGCCTAGATAGCTGGTGAACGGAATGTGAAAGTGTCTGTATGAAGCCCCTTTTAAATGGGTTTACAATATTTATTGCATCTATAGACTGAGCTTTCGTGTTTGCATATTAAGCCAGGCTCTGGATGCTCTAAATAAAGTTGCCTTTGAACGAATGGGATGTGCACGTAAATTAAGAAATGTATTATAGCAATATATTATAATCAGCTCATTCTAATTAATATAACTAGTATTTGCACTATTTATATATAATTCGTCCTTAAGAGCATTTCCTTGAGATTCACTAATTCTCAATGTACTTGGTAGATTAGTATGAGTAGGAACATTAATATATGGCATTCTATTTGGTATTAACTTCGTTATTATTCAGGTTAATTTTTGGCAAATACTTACATACCGAATCGAGTAATCCTAAATTCCTAAGCGCAAGCTGCACTGGACAACAACATTCTATGGCTGGCTGGAGACACCTCGGAGCTTTACATTTCGTGACCTGGAGCTACTTCCATTCCAGTGTAAGCAAATTTCAACAGATGAAGAAATGGAATTAAACGATTACATGATTAGCAAAGGACAGAACTTATCTTTTGAGAATAGCTAAGAATGAATAGCAGTCCGCACACAATTGTCAGACTGAGCTGACCGACGGTATGTGAATCATTTGAACCTACCTCAAGCAGAATAGTATTACTACTTTTCAGAATTTTCAGTATGCATTTTTGCCTAAGCGCAGCTCTAAGCAGTTTCTAATAATTTGTGAACATGTTTGAAAAGATTTATTTGGATTTAAAGCATTGTCAATCTTGCATCGAAAGGAAAGACAAAAAAAGAAAAAAATTGAAAAAAGAAACTGCTTGCATGACATTTAGCACGCTTAGTTCATCCTTTTATTTTATTTTATTTCATTTTCTTTTCTTTTTTTCTGCCTTGGCCACTTCAGCCAACTTGCAGCTAACAGGCAAATAAAGCAATTTCGTGCAGTATTTGCTTGGAAAATACTTGAGGGGGGACACGTAGCGACGTGGAGCGGCGGCATGAGCTTAAGGAGCTGCCACGTGGAGCGACTTGATGCAAATAAACCGCAGCAGCATCAGCAGTTGCAGCATTCTCCTGGCAAGGACACTCAGCCATGGACTCAATAGTTTCTAGTTGATCTTCAGTTTGCCAGTAAGGACAACAGCTGGCACATGACCAGCCCCAGCTTTGGGGCTGTAGGCCAAAAGGATGTATGCAAAAGGATTTGACACTTTTTGCACAGTTGTGCCTGTGGCATAAGAAATGTAGATTTATATAGTACATATATCTGTGTATATATGTATATGGCTTCCCCAAATGTATTTTAGTTGTCATTCAAGGCGTGGCCGGCTACTGTAAGCAGATAAAACCAAACAAAACTCTCACTGCACTCCTCGCCCAATTTTGTGCCAACTCAAAGGGACTTTTTCAGAGCAGCCGCCCCCGCTCCGTCTCTTTGACCGTCCACGCGCTGCTCGTGCGAAAACTTTAAATTGCAAATGCAACACAATTCGGAGCGCACCGAATTCCAAAGCTGAAAGAATTTACATTTACAAGAAAAATTTCTTTGCAATTCTGCGCAAATAATTTGGCTGCATATGACACAACCAACATGCAACAACACGCACAACAGCAATTGCAGCCGAAATATAAAAAGTAATACATTTGGAAGAGGACGCCACCCCCAAACATAAAGTATGCAAATATTTCCGGAACAAGTTGAATTTTTGCAATTAAATTTGCAAAACTTTTGTCAGCAAAGAGTACATAAATAGTAAAATCTGAACAAAATTACTATCAACTATAGCAATAGAGTTTTGTTGTATATATGCACCACATACATAGATCAAAAATAGCTGTTAACCGTTGTACACTCTGTGCACGAGATCAAACGAATACTATCATACTTGCTGTCGCTCAGAGTGGAGAGTTTGTCGTTTAAGTGCACAATGAGGTTCAGTAAGTCTGAAGATAACTCAGAGTCTATTTACATACATACACATATGACAGACACTCACGTACTCTATTGAAGTGCTTAGCGAACGTAACCTTCGCTCTCACTGAATACATATACAACAGACAAAATGTCCTTAACTATTATACTATGGATTTTTAGGACAAAAATGTTTGTACATTGCATACTACTTTAACAAAATTAAAAGCTATAAGACTATATTATACAGATTCAATTGTTGCTACTTTCTATTTAATTTGCGAAAAGATTCCATAGATAAATAGATATTTTAGAACAATATGTAAATGAAGCATTTAAGTATTAAGCTGCCTGAGCAAAACATATCTATAAACTATAATAATGTACATTATTCTGTATAAATTATATAATTAATATAAACTTGATATATTGCATATATTATAATATAGCAAATTTATGATATATAAATATTGTATATAATTAAAATAAAAAAAAAATATATATATATATATATTTATATATATATATTTTTAATATAGTAATACATAGGTAAAAATATGTGTAATTTCAGCGATTCATTTTATATATTTCAAAACGAACATAATTTATAAAGGAAACTTTAATATAATAAAATATTTATAGAAATTATAACAAAACTTTAATATATATATCTTCAATTGGTTTTTTTTCTATATAATTAATGTTTCCTAATTAATTATATAGAAATGTATGTTTCTTTTTTGAGATAGAAAGAAAAAAAAGGTTAACTAGTTTTTCAATTTATTTTTGTAATAATATTTTTTAAATATGTATATTTTCATTTCAACTTCAAATTTTAATATCTATTATTAATTTATTTATATTATTTTTTAAAATACTTTTTTAAGTATGTGTACATTTATTTATATTCTATATATACTTCATCTACTTAAAGCTCATCTTAGCTTTTCATCCATTCTTGAATTACTCATTAAGGGAATTTAGCGGGGCGCCATCTCTGCTGCTTGCTGCCATTAATTACCAAACTCATCCAAAGTAATTCTATGGGAAAATTAGTTTAAGCGAGTGCCGCTGCCGTTCTGGGGCTCGCAGTCGCAGTAGTAGTTCTGCCCGCGTCGCAGGCGCTGCAATTATTATGCAATTACAAGAGCTGATGACGCTGACGTCAAGGATAACTACATAAAACTGTGTTACCTAAGCAACCTGCTGCACGAAGTTTCGACTCGGCGGCAAGTCCTGGCACGGAGAGGCAATTTAGTGGCGGCGATGCCAACAAAAGACACAACAGCAACAACAACAACAGGAACATCATGAGCCACAAAAAAACATAAAGTACAAGGATTGGAACAGCGGCAAATCGTCGGGCGACGCCTTTGTCTTCTTTATGCGTCGGTGGCGGCTGTGTAATATTTTTCTTTCATTGCCTGGCGCATGCCGCTCGCTGCTCATCGCTCGTCCTATGCTCCACGCTTGGCGCCCCGGAAAAGCTCATAAAACTTTTTCAATTTCACTTTAATTTTGCCGAGCCGCGCTCGCTTTCCTTTTATTTCATTTTTTTTTATCTAGTAACAAAGGCATTTGGCTGTCTCTCTCTGTGTATAGGCATTTTAGTTGCATGAAAATTCAATTATGTGCATTACCTTACTTTGGTCATACATATACATATACAGATGATATAAAGTATATATAAGGCCTGCTGCACGATTTGGATAGCCATACTTTGGCTAATGACAATAGAATTAGCCGCCTTTGCCACGCATCAAAACTTTTTCCATTAAACCTGCAAATTTCTTCTTAAATATTTTTATGCTCTATTTATGAGTAAAGTATATGGATGCATTTACATTAAATTTAGTCAGAAATTCTTTTAAAATTACAGTATATTTCAGTTGCTATTTGTCAATAGATACCTTGAAAATAAAAATCATTAACAATAAATCCCAGCACATCTCTTTCAATGTAGATTTAATATTTTACTAAATATTATTCCTGTGCAGTTGCCAGCTTAATTCGTGCGTCCCTCCCCCTATGCCCTTCATCATGCATTGTCCAGTTATTAAGTTCATTAAAATCTATGAATCTAATTGATGTTTCTTGTTATCGCATGTTGAGATTCCTACAGTATGCCTATAATGTCGTGTGCCACACAGTCTTAGGATGCGCACCGGGCTCGTAATCAAATGTTGATGCTTTTGGATCTTGTAAGCAGTTACGTTGGCCTTACGATAAACCTCTTGTGAACTTGTTTATCAAAATTAAACTTGTTGAACAGTATAGTCTGAAAATTATCGTCCAAACCCTTGATTGTTCTATGAATTACTTGGTATTGAATTTGACTGGTTATTTGTAGTTTAATATATACACTAACCATACAACACATAGACCGGACATGTAGTAAATTCTGTGCTATTTTTACTGTATTATCCCTGTCTATCTCTCTATCTCTATGCACGCTCAATTCAGCAGCCCACAAAAATTGAAATTTGTTTACTAGTCACGATTCACGACGATCCCATTTTCCCCTAGTAAGAGTATGCCGAACTCTTAAAAAGGTTTCCCAAGCTCATGCAAAATTCTAGTGTTTTCGTGATTATTTTTGGTAAGGGTATGAAAGCGCTGATATGATACATTGCAGAATCAGCTTAAATTGAAAGCTTATCAGCAACTGAACTGAGTGTTGCCAAAGCTTGCCTACTCAATTAGCCAAAATAATTACAATGAGCTATGGCAATATTTGATAGCTCTAAAAAAAAATCTTTTTTATAGGAAATGTGATAACAGATTAGAGGAAAAAAACTGTGAATTTTTTATTTAAAAGGTCCAATACATTTTAATTACACTTAAATTTAGCTACTCACAGCTCTCCCAAATGAACGAACTATTCACCTTCATGACGTCGATGAAATAAGGGTGCTGACAATCAGGTCACTCTTGGATTTGATTTATTTATTAATTTCGGCATTTTATTATTTTACTTTGTAAATTTTAAATATGCTTAACCACGATTGTGATGAAATGGTATACCACTAACCATACCATGTATGGTTAGTGTTTTTACTCAATTATTATTACGGCATATGTTTTGTTAAAATATTTTAATTTAAAAATATTATAAAACTATTTAATTTTACATCGATAATATCTGCCAGAGTCCTGGGCTTGTAGATTTTCAGAACTGGCGGAGCAATTGTCATGTTGGCAACACTGCAAAGTCCATTGACAGTTAATTAGTGAGTTATTGATAATCAGACATTGATTGAGCTAAAGCTAATTTTATAAATATTTTAAATACGTGAACTTCGCTTTGAATTCAATCTCTTTAATACAATTTGCTATCTTTTTGTGTATTTTCGGTTTTTAATCAGAGCAACCTCAAGTGGCAGCTGTGCTGGAGCTGCAATGACACAAAGCTATTTGTATTCGGGCACTGATTATAATTTAAATCCATCCAATACGGTAACCGAATGCAAACAGTTGGCTCAGCGGTCACAGATGCCGAGCTTCAAGCGCTGCCAATCTGTGCGGTGCCTGATTATCGAGCAAAGCAAGTCGAGGGGAAAGTGCACCGGCCAAAGGTATGGTGTGGGGGGGAATGGAGGTCATGGGGACTGGGCGAGCTTATGCACAACTTCATCGCATCATAAACATGAATAATTGCGTTGCTTAACGGTCGTTGAAAGCTCAGGAGAACTGAGTTGAGTTGCTGCTGCTGCTGCTGCAGCACAGCAGTCGCCAGATTTCGCTTTGCTTGTGGGCTGTGGGTGTTGGGCGTTAGGCGTTGGGTGCTGTGTGAGTGTGGGGTGGCTTGTATTATGGTTGGTACATGAAAAGTAGCTTAACATTAGATAGCACAACATGCGACACTTGTCGGGGCAGTCAAAGCCAATGACAGCAATCGAATGCAGCACCCAGGTTCATCTCAATGACCCAGTCATGACAGAATTTCACATTTTGCGCAATCAACTCATATTCCTGAGAGTTACGAGTGGTTGCCATCCGGCCCTCATTTATAATTCGGTTTTTCTTGCTTGGATTATAGACGTATCCCTTAAAAGTTTCTGTAATGCGTTTGCCATGTACAAATAAATGGGTTCGGTTATGGCTGCCAGTTGTATTTCTGTCAAAGAATAATTTGGGAATATTGATTAAGTAGTCGATTTCCTATTTTTAGAGATGACATATGTTTAACGCCGCATTGTAATCTTTTTGACTGCACTCAACTAAAATTTCATTTGACTAACTTCTAAAAGTTTCCATACAGCTGGTTCAGTCAGATGCAGCAGTTGAACAACTTGCTAACACGCTTGTATTTTGATTAATTAGCAATATTCCATTGATGTGAAAATGTTGAAAAGTTTCTGAAGGGAACAACTAGCAGATACTCTACATACAGTGAGCTAAAAGAGGATATGAGCTGAGGTTGAATGTATTCATGATAATCGCATAGCTCTACATTACTAAAACAAGTAAGAAAGTGTAGTGAATGCTATTTTTTTTTTTTTTAAAAAAAATTCCTATATGTTTTATAATTAATGCTTAGTGTATTTAAGGAATACATTTATATCCGTCATAAATATATACATTTCACAGGGTATTTTAAGTACATAATTAACCTCAAGTGTGAAATGTTTGTCAAGAATCTTAAGCGTTTTGTACTCTTAATAAGGACTATTAAGCACGATGCACATAAAACTTTGCTTATGCGCTATAGGCGAATCAGAGTTAAGAGCATGCAGCTGTCGTTTGGCAAAAGTATTGTAAAAGTGAGACAAGACAATTCATGAGAAGTTTGTTTTTGCAAGGGACCCACGTTTATTTTATAATTCTTTTCATTCAACAGTGGGAGATAGATATTGGTCAACAACTAATAAAACTTTGTGTGGCATTTAGAGAGCGCAGGGCACGAACTCGAATCGCTTTGAGTTCCTGGCGAGTCGAACACCTGACTGACCTGCAGAAAAAAACGTATATATGTATACATATTTAAAAAGTTGCAAAATGCTGCAGCAACAAAACCAAATAAATCTAACAGAGATAAAAAGTGTATTGGCAAAAGTGAGCTGGAAAAAATAATACAAACTAATTGCTGGAAATAAAGTTTGCCGTTCAAAGTGGTTTAATGTGTAAAACGGTCATTTTTTTATTCCGTTTACGATTCAATGCGGGGAGTTCTATTAAACTTTTTTATATGGTACATCTAGTTTTTTTCTTCGCGCAGCGCCCCCAGAAAAGTTGTGCAAATTGTGCGGAATTTTTAAATTTCTACTACGTTTTTGCAGCATCAAATTTTCTGCGTGGAATTTCCGAGCGTGTTTTATATTTTTTCGTACACTAGCTTCAAATTGGATTTCTTCTGCGGAACTGTGCACTCAATTTTGGTTTGGATTATCGCTGATGTGCAATAAAACGAAATGTGCTAAAAACTTTTTAACTGGACAAAACTCACTGCATTGGAGTTTAGCTTGATATACTTTTTCTGCAGTTCTCTCATCGCTTTTGCCAACCACAAAGAAAGTAATGTCAAGCTTAAGTAAGGTAATTGCTAAATGCCTTAACTCAGTGATGCATACAAAGGTCAAGATAATTGCTGCATTACAAAGAATATCTAGGGAATATCTGATAGATAATATTGTATTGCATGTAAGTTGAGAAACTGATTTGAATGTTAAAAAACTAAGGTAAGGATGGATAAAAATTTACGTTATAAAGAAATTCAACAGGTACTGGAAGTCAGGAGATTACTTATAGTTAATGATAAGTTGAATTGTACAACAATTTAATTGCCAATTGTGCACCCAACTGAGTGATGCGTAAGTGATGATAAAGAAAAAGAAACTTAACAAAGAAAATTGTCGGGTATATTGAAAGTATACATAGTCTGTAGTCAATAATTAATAATAATTAAACAGTGCACATGAAAGTCAAGTCAATAATTGATTTTATGACTCATATTTTTGGTACTTATTCAGATCAAATTGATTGCAGTATTTAAAAAGTATTAAATACTGACACTGCATTGCATTTCCAATAAGTACATTAGATTCATACATTATATACAGTATGTACAGAATGTTAGTCGGCAAAGGCAAAGAGGCGGCAACAAGTAAATTTCATAAATATTCATTAGTATATTTCAAAATAAATTTTAGTTTGAGGTGAGCCTGGCTTTACATCTAAGCTAATAATCGAAAAAGTACTTTGTATTCCCAATTGGTGCATTATATAATTCCTTGTATTGCAAAGTAATTTGAAACTCTTAACTAATATTTTAAATTCACATTCACATTATTTTGAATGGGATTTATTCTCTTGTAAGTGCTTAAATAGATTACTTCAGATTATATACTAGACTCAGTCAGAGCAGGAGTTAACATGTTATTTATTTTGGCTGTGCTTAACGCTCACTCACCTTAAATGGACTTGTTTGTTTTGCAAATACTTTTATTAGCGTATAAAGCAATTTCCAACAGATTTGGCAACATAAATTACCAACTTTTAGCGCTGAGCGTTACCCAGTCTTTGGCGCCACGCCCAGCTAAACTGCCTCGGCCGGGAGAAGTACTGTTGAGTCCTGACCTTTTTGGCAACATTAAAAGTGATAATTTCTATTCACACTGAGCCACTTGCAGGGGCTTTTATTATTTAATTTTCAAGCTTGTGCTAATAAATTAAGCACAGCATGTGGCAGCCAGCCGCCCACTCACAGCATGCCACGCCCATTACGAGCGTGTGCCTTATACGATTCCAATGGAGCTACGGCTCCTGCTTCTGCTCTAGCTGCTCTGCAATAAAAGCGAAACACAACACATGCAAAAACTACAAAAATAAAATGCGAAACTTTCGTTGAAATCAAAACCCTTCGCCATACTCCAGCTCGAAATAGACATTTAAAGGGATTATGTGCCAAGTTCTTTGGCCCAGTGCCTGCTTCATGCTTCCTTGACATTTCCCCATGTATGTGTGTGTGCGTACTTTCCTTATTGGATTTATTCTAGCTGCAAATCGCAACTAATAAAAATCACGCAAATCTTAAGCTAAAAAGAAAATGGCTAGAAAGCGGCTAACGATGTTGGCAGCAATTTAGCCAAAATGTTTTTATTCAATTACGCATGTGAATTATGCAAGCTTTACATAGACCATACTTTTAGTCTCATCCAGCTCCAGCCGTTCTCCATGCCACAGCTCACTTTGGCAAGGGCAAACATTTAGAATAGACCAAAGCCACGCCCGCCATCAATATATATGTATGTATATATACATATATATTTCTTTTTTTGTTTTCACAAATTAAGCAGTTAAGTCTTGCACCATGCAAGCTCTAAAACATATAAATTAAGATATACCCTGTGAATCTGGTTGACTTTTTTTAAAAACTGTTTTCTATATAAATCAGAAAATTTATGAAGAATTAGCTGAGGTTTGCTGCTATAAAACACACAAATTTTGTTATTCTAGCCTTTCTCCGAGTTCAATGACACTGTCAGTTAAAGAAAGTATTTGAAAAGAATTGCTATTGGAATATTCATTCCTGTTTATTATATATTCATGTCTGCCTCAAAGCTAACTGCAAGTCTGTGCAACACTTTGCTCATATCTTTTTTATTGATTACAGGGTATATTTAAGCGAGTCGTCTGGCATGTATTCACTTATGCTTTGGCAAATTTGCATAATAAATCTATTTTCAATGGTTTCTCTGCTTTTTATTTTGTATAGCGTGTGTGCTCCGTCTGTATGTGAGTGTGTGTGTGTGTATGCTGTGTGTGTCTACAGCTTTTATCTATCGTTCGCTGTCTTTACGTATCAATGGAAGCATTATAAGACTTGGAGCTCCTTTATGTAGTTGCCAGACCATCAGCATATTTGGTTAACAGCTGCATGCGAGTGTATCTATGTGTGTGAAGCCATATTTGTTATATGTAAGCACACACATACACATTCATCGTATGCCATTGAACCGGCGCCTTAAGTGCCTCTTAAAGTCCTCGTTATAGCCATTTATTTACGCAATAATTTTCGAACTTTGTATTTTTGCATTGAAAGCACAATTCTAGATGGTTCTTAAAGCCATGCTTTAAAGCGCATTCCAATAGATTTATAAATAAAACGTTTTTTTCTTTTTTTTTTACATTTTTATAACTTTATTAGTACTCAAATTGTTTTGGTTTTCATCTGAAATGTTTATTTATTTTATTTTTTGTTTTATCAAAAACCGTTTAAACAGTTTTTTAACAGTTTGTTTTAAATTTGTTCTATTTTTTTATTTTGTTTGAGACTTTAGTGAACTTTTTCGCAATTTTTCACTCTTACACATTTCTAATGCAATAAATTTGAATTAATTTATGTATTAAATATATCGTTTTATTCTGTTTTTTATTTTTTTTTTTTTATTTTCTTCTGTTCAATTATGCAGCACACTATAAATATGCATATATGTATATTTAGGTTTTTTTTTTAATTTCTGTTTGGTTTTCTATATATGTATATATATATATATTTGCTAGTTTTACATCATTACAGTTACACTATATATACTATATACGCATACACATAAGCTATGGAGCTATAGACTTTTACATATTCATTTTCATTTACTATATCATTTGTTTTTACTGCCTCTAAATATGTTTGTTTTTCGTTTTTTTCTTTTTCAATTTTGTTTTTCTTTTGCCGTTATCTGTTTGTTTTTATATAATTTACAATTATTTTCCACGAACACGCAAATTTAATTGTTGTAATTTTCGCGCTGTTTCATTTTAATGAGCTTCTCTATAGCATCATTTTCGCAACTCAATTTCATTTTTAATTACATTTTCGACATTTTCACTATTACTTAAAATTAAAAACTGAACATTTTATATTGTTTATATATTATGCGCGCTTAACACTCACTGTCTAATTGAATTTTTAACTACTAGCAGTGTGTTCCACTCCTTTTTTTGTGTGTTAAATTTGTTTATGATATACCCTGTACCCAGCGGCAAATATACATGAAGGCAGTATTGAAGAGGACTTAAGATTTGAAATGGGTTGAAAAAAGAAAGTTTGTCTAATAATTTCTTAAAAATGAAAAATTTGATGTGCGAAAAACTATTAATTTTTAATGCAGCAATATCTTAAAAAAATATATTAAAAAATTAAATCCAATTTCTGTCTTTGTGAGTTGTGAGTACAGGGCATCTGCTAGTTGAATTCGTTCTTACCTCTTAACTGTGGAATTTGGTTTTTTTATTTTTGTATTACGCATTTAATGTTAATAGCTTTATAAATATTTATGTTGTTTAGTTAGTCACATAACAAAGTATCTGCAGGCTTACAATTAACAATATCATTTTTTTAACTCTTTGTCAAACAGTTCTGATTTTCATTAAAGGCTTAAAGTTATTCCTATTGGAATTGGGCTACAAAAGGTGTTAAAGCGGTTTTAGTTTTTTTTTTTTCCAAATCAAATATTAAAATAAAAGATTACTGACAGTATTTTTATTTTTACATGGAACCGCAAAATTAATAAAAGTTAATTTTCTGTTTTGTGTTTTTTTTTGTGGGAAATTCTATTTTGTATATATTTGAATGGTATTTGAATGAAAATTCTTTTTAGATTAGTTGTTGTTTTTGTTTTACAGCTTAAAAGCTAGGCCTTTATATTATTTACACACATACACAATATGAATTCAGTCTTTGGAAGAATAACATTTATATTGGTTTTATACATACACATATATATTTTGGAATATATTAATTTTTAATATTTTGTGAATCGTTTTTATTTAGTTTATTAAAACTAAAACTGAAATTGTTTTGCCGAACTGTGAATTGGTCCTAGATGGAACTTTATTTAAATAAAGTAAAATTTTTTAGGTAAATTGAAACAATAAAATTGTTTAGCTATTATTTGAAAATGACAACAACTAAACTTAAACTCGCTCTTTTTTTTTTTTAAATATTTATATACAATAAAATTGATCTTAAAGTTAACTATTTAACATATGCAGTTTAACATTCACAGCAGGCAGATAAAGTAAAACAAACTCTGTTAGCAATTACAGCACAGTTGAGTCGACTAACACATCAGACATACAAACATAGATACACACATAGACATACGTACACAAATACACATACATACTCAGTTTGAAACGGCTTTCCGGACTGTGCGCTTAGAGGATCTTAGCTTAAAGATCACATTTGAAACGCACCGTCAATTAATGTCACACACGCAGCTCATCCATCAATGGATGTTGTTGTTGCTGCTGTTGTTGCTGCTGCTGCTGCTGCTGTTGCTGCGACTGTTGCTGTTGTGCGTGTTGTTGCGTTGTGGTTGCTACAATCACGGGTACTGTGGGTGGTTGGGGCACGGGTATCAGGCCGCCGGCAGTGGTCAGCACCGTGGTCATGCTTTGATTATGATGATTCTGCATATGTTGCTGATGCGTTACCACGTGTTGCTGCTGTGCGGGCGAGTGTTGCTGCTGCTGTTGTTGTTGCTGCTGCTGCTGCGTTTGTTTCATGCAGCTCTTTTTGGTCAGCGTGCCGCATTGGTTACCCAGCACTTGCAGTGCATGAGGCGGCGGCATCATGCCTGCACCGCTGCTCACTGGGCCGGCATCCTGCAGCGAGGACTTCATGTGCTTTGGAGGCGGCGGCGCTCGATGCGGTATATCTGCGAACTCTGGCGGCGGCAGCTGATGATGCTGCATGGCATGATGATGCGACAATATGGTAGCCGGATCACTCTTTGCATGAATGGTCAGCGTCTCCAGATCGCCACAGATGTTGTTGGGTATTTGACCATTCTCCTGGCGCTTCAGCTTCGTCTGGCCGCGCGGCTCACTCAGCCGTGTCTTGTCCCGCTGATAGTAGACGCCCGCAAAGATCAGCACATTGAGTATGAGCAGAGAGCAGCCAATCGCAATTGTTACGCTCAGCGCCGTTGAGTAGGCTGCAAAGCCATCGCTATCCTGCGAAGCACTCGCCGCTCCACCAGCCGCATGCTCCGCATCCAGAATATCATCTGGGTAGATCTTGCCACCGCCATAACGAGTACCGTTGCGCTGCAGCGAGGACGAGGGCGAACTGAGATTGAGCAGCGAGAACACCTGGTTCGTGAATATCGTGTAGTTGCCCATGGCTGCGGCATTTGCACCTCTTGATGTGTAAGAAGG
Organism: Drosophila buzzatii; assembly: GCA_035045845.1. Lineage (NCBI taxonomy): Eukaryota > Metazoa > Arthropoda > Insecta > Diptera > Drosophilidae > Drosophila > Drosophila buzzatii. The sequence continues at coordinate 58,928 of JAWNOS010000198.1, forward strand.
ATTGAGCGGCTTTACCGAGGCATCGTTGGCAATGTTGTTATCCAGCTCGTCGTCGTCATCGTGCAGCTGATGATGGGCAGCGGGCACATTATCGCCGCCCGGCTTGTGCAGATCGGGTATGAGGTTGAGCCAGAACGAGAGACGATGAGCGCGGTAATGATTCTTCAGCTTTGGCTTCGTATCTGTGGCAGAAAGAAAGATCGACCAGAGTTCGATATGTCAAAGTCAATATGAATGCTTTTAATATATTGAATAGTTAATAGAATTCAAACGTATCTATTACTGTCATTTGGACTTCTTTTTAAATTTAATATTGGTAATTATTTTTTATTTTATTTTTTCTTATTTTATTAATTTATTTTATTTATTTATTTTTTTTTTAATTTTCAATATCAGTGGAATTAACCATGGAATTACTGAAGTATCAAAAACCAAACTTAATAATTTCAGTTCCAATGCATTGCTAAGCAATCTGATTTTGAGATGTCAGTTCAGTGGATTTCCAATTAAAGTCCTTTTTCATTTTTCATTATTGTCACATCTAACCTCGCTTAATTTTCTAAATAAAAAGTGCTTCTTTTGCGGGCAAACTCGACCAAGATAATTTGCAGTGCATTTGTCAATACTTCTCATTCATTTTGACACTTACATACTCTAAGGGTAAATAGTGCACTTTCAAAGAGCAATAATGCAGCTAGCTGTTAATAGCTTATTATTGCATCGCGTTTTGCAACACTCACCGAAATTCAAATACTTTTTGTGCACACTCTCGTAGGCCGTCCATTCGATGGTTTTGTAACGACTGCGTTCCTGTCGGCTGCCATGTTCGGTTTCCATTTGCTCATTGGGATTGCTGTGTTGTTTGATGGACGTAAATTGTCGATTGGTTAGTAGTAAAATACACACACACACACACACAGTCACAGTTGTGGTCAATGCAACCGCAGACCCAATCAATACTCACCCAGTGCGCACAAAGTTCGACCAGTAAAACATTACGATTTCCGATAGACTGATTTCGGTTTTCGTGTAGTTGCGAGTGAAATGGTTCAAACCGCCGACGAGTGGTGCACCAAAAATGTAGGGTAAGTCCTCGCCATGAATGCAGCCCTGACGCTGTCAAATTGATAAATAAAGGCAACAATGTTTAGTCGAATAGTTGCAGCTGTGGTTCGGGTCGAACTCTTATCCACTCACCTGTGGATAGTCGCCGAAACGTGTCTGATAGTCAAACACATAGAGGTACGAGTTGCGATGATCTGCCGAGTGCAGGTCCACAGTTTGAGCCGCTGGAGCCACAACTTGCGCATCACTCAAGGCCTCCAAAGTTTCATCGCTGTAAAGAAAAAATAGAGGCAAAAAGACAAGGGTCAGCGACTGAGTGACTGAGACACAAGTGTTAAAATCAAATAGCAATTTTCCGGCTATTTGCGCCCAAGTGTGCAGCTAACAAGCCAGCTTGAGATCCACTCTAGCTGCACTCCACAAGCTGTTTACCTGTCCAGGTGAAGTGGGCTGCGCTCAGCAGTCCTTGCTTGCGCTCTGGGCTCTCGGCTCTCGGCTTGCAAAGCCTATTTGGGAAAATATTCGTTTTGCGTCTGATTTGCTGTCATTTTTCGTTCGCAAGCTCTTCGCATTCTCCTTTTGCATTTTCTTGTGTCGCTTTATGCATTCGAAATGCACTGGCGCAGAATTTGAATAAAGCCATTCGCCACATTTGCATACGTATCTCACGCTGCCAAGCAAGAAGTTCACAGTGCTGTATATTATTTTTATGTGGAAACATAAAACTATATTTAAAGTGCAAACATTTTTCTTTGTCAGAGACAGTAATATTTTGTTTGCCATGTTGTTGCGCCTCTCAAAATGCGCTCAGCAAGGAAATTTACCTTTTTTATATTGTTTGCTATTTATCTTAAACAATCAGCTCGATGAGTTTTACGTTGTGAATTCATAGTTTCATAAATGTGTGTGCAACATTTCTTATTTGACTTTAAGAGCAATACTAGATTTAAGATTGAATAAACTGGTAAGAGGCTGCGCTCAGTAATACTATTTACTTCTCTCTTTATTCTTCATTATCTTATTTCGTTCTCACATTAGTTTTGGGTGCAGTGTGCAGTTGCATGTGCATCGAGAGCTCTGCTCTATTCATCCAAAGAGTGGAGAAGAGCATCATAACCATGTTCGTTTGTGAATGTGAAGTGAATGCGAGTATTATTGGAATATTTCGGATACGTCGACAGCTTGGCAATTTTAATATACATATAGTGGAGTATAAAGCTAAAGGATTAGAGGATTGTGGGCGTTCAAGGGAAACTTTATATGGAAAATAGTGTAAACACAGCTGACAAAATGTTTTCTCGCTAAGTGCTGACTGAATAAAGTTCCATAGCCTCCCACTGCGCCCTGCACACAAAAGTAACGTAAAACTGTATGATGCTATATAAAGCCTATAAAGCTATTGATAGTATAGTGGCATCGATGCTCAGCTTGAATAACAGTGGAAGGAAAAGCGAATTCGTCATCAGAGTCATGTGAATAACTTAGATAAAATCAAACAAAAGCCTCTTACAAATAGTATGTCGACCAATTTTCATTTTCAATAAAATAAGTCAAATATTGAACTAATTAAAAAAAAATATTTTGTAATACACGTAACCAATATATTTTATAAAAATAATATTTATGGCTTTCTCTCAGACAATTTTTGCTATAATATTTTTACAATTCAATTTATTTTATTTTTAGTTTTAATTAGAAAATTTAAATGCTTTCAATTTTTCGCAAATATTTTACGGAAACGAAACGTGATTGTTTTTTTTTACAAGAATATAAAATATTAATACAGCTGCGGCATTTAAAATTCAATGTCCTAATCTGGACACGCGCAGCGCATATTGAATGGCCTAGACAAGTCTCTGTATAAATATTTATGTTGATTGTATTTATCTTTGACTTTCTATCAAATCCATTTGAAATATGCGCACGAGTCTCTTTGACAGAGGACCGCGCCAGGCCACCCAAAACTGCCACGCCCACTCGCATACTGGTAGAGATCAAGCGTGAACCGTTTGCTGCTTCATTGCAGGCGACTTAACGAACGTTTGCACAAGAGCTGAGCAGAACTTTTGCATAACTGGGGCAAAAAGAATACATATTAAGTAACCGTCATGGGCGCCGTAGCGTATACACAATATTTTTCATTTTTATTGAATTTGGCAAAATTGTATGCTGATAAAATTATGCATTCAATAAAGAGACTCGTGATGTTATCAAAAATTCAACAAGCTTCAAAAAATATAAATAGTAAATGCAAATGCATTGCAAATATTGCAAACCATTCTCCTTGTTGCTCTTTTTGTTGTAGGTTTGATGAAAATCAAAAGCGAATCAATTACGGCTGCAATAATACATGGCAACAAAGAGATGGGAGGAGAGGATGTCATCAAATAGAATTGAAAATTGAATATGAAGCTGTGGTCATTATTTATGAAACAGTGAGCCGAACACATTTGCATTTCTCTTGGCAAAAGATACAAATCAAGATTCATTTAAGCCACTTTAATTGAAAAATCCCTCTCCGAGCTGGCAGCGAGGGTAAGGTAAGAAACATAGCCGCTCGCATTTAATTAAGAACGAAATATTTGTTCGGGCATGGCGCACAATCACAGCCGCAGGTCGTGCCGTGGGAGCAGCAATGCGAAGATGAACAAGAACTCGGGTTTCACGTGGAACAAACGCAATTACTCACCGGATATTAATTGGATGCTGCACCGGTCTCTCCCAGTCCGTGTATTCATTGACAATCGTGGCGAATATCTCGTTCAAATGGAATGTGTACGTGTTCCGTACGTAGGCCTTTAAAATACGGGAGCGTCGATCTGCTTCGATGCCATATTGCACGTCGCCGGAATTGAAGCTGAAAAAGGATTCGGCACGTGTCACACCAGCCATCAGGTCGTATCTGTAAATGAGCAATAAGTGCGTAAGTACGTGTATCTGCATCTTATGGTTACAACATTGTCTTCTCTCCTCGCATCTCGTTGTGTAAAAACTAAAGCCGTTCCCTTCGGGTGTTGCGCACCCTATCAAGATATTTAAATAATCATCTGTCTCTGAGCTTTGTGGCTTATCTCAGATATTTGTTAAGTGTTGTGTACTTGATTTATGTATGAGACAGTAAAGATATATTGATTATCTATATCTATCACCTTGGACCTAAATAACTTAAATCTTTGTGTACCTTTTTAATCATTTGTAGATTTACAGTACTCTAGATAACACATATCCTTAAAGACTTTACCAAAACTCATTTTATGGTGTAAAATTTATGTATATTTATATAGATTCCTCCTATTTTTGCCAATCTAATTCATGAGCAAAATGTCCTCAGTACAAGTTAGTGCTAACTAATGTTAATATAAAACTAATTAAGAAATTATGTCAAAAGAGTTTGCCAAAGTAATTCATCAGTTAAGAGTTAACTGTCCAACAACTCAAATTTTGCGGCCTTGTAAAACTTTTGGCTGTGCTTCAAGCCCAAAACTCTTGCTAAACATGATAACTCGAGTGCTAGTCAAAAATTTGCTAGTTTGCTAGCTGAACAACAGACTGTAGTAGGAGAAACAGTATCTTTGAGCTACTTGCGCTGGCTGCACTTCACAGTTGCTGAGCTGCACTTAAAAATTTATCTCAGCTTATTTGCATAGATAAACTAGTTTTTATGCTATGCCTGCTGCTTGTTGTTGTCTTTTTTGCTTGTTGTTGTCTTGCTGCATTTTATACTGTTCCAAAAATGTCTTTTACTTGCTCTCATTGCATGTGTTTAATGGAATTCTTTTGCAAAGTATTGAGCAAGCATTCCGAAGTGTGTATGTGTTGCTCTCTGTGTGTATCTCGCTCTCAAAGCAAATTGCTTTTAAATGTGCACAAAACATTATTTATGCTCCTTGCGGAGCTTGTGACTAATAGCCTCTTGGGCACTGACAGTTTACAAAGCGCTGAACCCTGCCGAAAGAATGAAAAACTTATCCACAAAGCGGTCAGCAGTTGCAGTTGCACTTGCAGTAATAATAGCTACCAGGCTCATCAACTGCAAGGCTGCAGCTCTAAGCAATTTCTAAGTGTTGCTTTATCAGTTCACGTATATCTTTATCTATATACGTGTCTTCTATATATAAAAAAGTAATACGCTTTTAACAGCTGCTTAAGCTCTGACATCAATTCCCATCAAGTGGTTCGTTTTGGACAGTAAACTGCTTTATCTTCGCTTTTCATTCTCTTCTCTGCTTAGCTGCGTTTGCAGCTCCTACTTAAATAAATAATAATTGAAACTTGCCTATAACAACAACAACAATGACAATGACATTCCATTAGCTTACTTAGCCCAAATATTCGTTTTTTATTACTCAAATAAAACTCCCCCAATTTATTATTCATTATTATTATTTCGTTTAATTTTTCTAACCCGTTTGCAATTGTTAATTTTGCATCAAAGTGGCGCAAATTGCACATTAATAATGAAATCGCAGCTAATTAGCTGTTAATAATATATATTTACAATGCCAAATTGCAAAGCACAAAGTGCATAAATCAAGTGACAGTGCCAAAAACAATAAGCCACGCCCACAACCCACAGCCCACAGCCCAGTAACTCCTGCTCACCCGTCTACCCACTCCCCACAACATGTTGTAATTGTATTGCAAAATGGAGTCGCGCATTTGCGTGGTTAATGTGCATAAATTAATAAGGAAACGGCTGTGTGTGAATGTATGTATACATATGCGTGTGTGTGTACGTGTGTGTGTAAGGGTGTTATTGTATGGTCAACATGGCAGCTGTGCGGCGTAAGCCCAAAGCTTATCGTCGCCTAAGCTGACGCCATTTTGAGTGTTCGCCGCGGCGAGATAAAATCTTTGAGCAGCACGCAAAAGTCGGCAAAGTCGAAACTTTAAATTAATTACATTGCATACTTTTAAGCTGTGTGTCTGTGTGTGCGTCTGGTTGTGTGAGTTTGCGGGTTAAGGCAAAAATAATTAAGCAGCGGCTGTGCAGGCTGTGCCTAAAAAAAAACAAACTTACCTTGACAACTTGTTAATGGCTGTTTTTCTCATTAATACTGCATTAATTAAAAACGCCAACACACATGCGAGTGTGTGTGTGTGTGCGTGTGTGTGTGTGGGTTAATGGCGTCAGCGAACATGGCAGTTCACAAGTGCAAGTCGTCATCACCGTCGTCGTCAGTTGACATCAGCAGCGGCAGCGACAGCGACAGGTTGAGGAAGAAAGAAATTGACAGCAACGCATCGCATTAAAATTTATTTGTATTTGTAGAGGCTTAAAATTGTCCATCTTGGACAAGCCGAAGCGTTAATGAGCTTATAAATATTTCTTGAAATTTAGTTTGTATATTATGTACATATGTCTACAAATTATATATCAAAAATAAATATATGTATAGATGAAAGTACATCCGATTTCTACACGTCTCTCTTTATCCACATCTCACTCTCAGCAACAGTCGAGAGTACGTTGAGCAGCAGCTATTGTTTGTCTCTTTCTCTCAAGAGTGGGAGTTTGAGCATATATTCCATTGAGGAGCTTGCAGACAAGTATGAGTAGTGGAGCTTAGAAAGCAGACTCAGCTATCATTTACTTTTATTTATACATATATTTTAGATATAATACATTTATAGCTGAAATTCACTTGAAAGTAGGTAAAACATTTTCTTCAATTTTTCGTTCTATTTAATTTAATTTTTTTTTTTTTTTCAATAAATAATGTTTTTTTTTTTTTTTACTTATATAAATATCTTAGTGCCCAATTACTCTATTGAATGGCTCTTCATGAATTCTCACTCACCAATATTTTCCAGTTGTCCGGGTGTGCCCCAGCCTCCTGCTGCCGCTATGCCTGCCTCTCCGCCCAGACCATTGCCAGCTGCTGTTGAGGCCTGAGCCTGTGCCTGGGCGGCCGGGGAGCCGGGCGGAGGTGGCACATAGTCGCCACCATCGATGACGACGCCATCGATACTGGGTCCGAAAGCGAAACCAAATTCTGGCGGTCTTATGGGAACGCTGAGTAGCTGCTCGAGCGTCTTCTCGCGAAGGCACTTCATCAGATGGGCGTGCGGCAAGTCCGAGGCGCAGTTAACGTGATGCGCCACGATGGCCGCATACTTGGCGGGATTGCTGACCAGCGACCAGGGCGCCAGGCCCGAGCCGGACATCAGCATGGCACGGTTGAAAAGCAGGCCTGAAAAACGTAAGTGGAATGTGAAGAGGCTGAGATGCAGAGAGATATAGTACTTCATTCTTACCCTCTGGCACCGCCATGGATGATATCAGAAAGTGGACACAGGCTGCACCAGTACCGTGTCCAGCAAGTGTTATGCTATTCGGATCACCGCCAAATGCCGCAATATTCTCTTTTAGCCAGTGCAGGGCTGCAATGATGTCCATCAGGCCGTAATTTGCTGGCAGCTTCGAATAGCGATCCGTGTTGGCATTTAGAAATCCTGCAAAAGTACCGCAGAATTCATCAGCATTTTCTTTTACATTGATTAATCGCAGCGGCAGTAAATGGAAATTTAATGAAGTCTGGCGACTATTTAAAATGTCCGACACATCGGCGCAACACTGGCGAAAACGTGTACAGTCACGCGTGCAAATCATGATGTCAGCACTTCCGTTTCCGCAGCAGCCATGCTAGTGGAAAACTGCCCGGTAGGATGGCCACAATTGGGGCGGGGCGACGTTGGCAGCGCTATAGCTTGCAAATGAGGTCATACTAATTTGCTCTGCATTTGAATTTTTACAGTGGGCAGCAAATAAAAGTTTATTGTTTATTACAAAATTGCACTGTCCTCAAATAATTTGTAATTTTATTGAAAATTCAATATTAAATATATAAATAAATAGGTTTTTATATTTAAAATGATTTATTAAATTATATGATAAATATAATAAAATATCTATATAAATCATACATATTTATATTTATATATATATAAAAATAATAAAAATACATATTAATTTTATAATTTATGTAATCAAAGCTAATATACAAGATATATATAGCTTATTATTAGATAAATAATGTACTGAATTGAAAAATAAGATAAAACTGTAAACATTACTTTTCTAATTTTTATTTTAAATATAATTCAAGAAAAATTCAAGATTGATTTAATCTTTTTCCATAATTTACATTGCATTTTCTTGTTGCGTTCCACTGTGCTGTATATAGTTTTTCCACTAGATGCTTACTAAATTAGTTAGATTATGGAATGGGCATTCGCTACGTTGATGTTGCTGTTGTAACAGTTGTTGTTGCTGTTGCTGTTGCTGCTGCTGTTGCTGTTGCTGCTGAGCGGAAGTGCAGTTGGTGCTGCAGTAGCTTAAAAGCGATTCGGCCAATGGGCACGTTGCAAGCGTTTGGCTCGTTTCGGTGGACCGATGAAGGCAGCATATCAATTAGCATTAGCATCAGCATTCGAGTGTATTCACGTGTGTATGTGAGTGTGCTTATGTGCGTGTGCACTTACCGAGTACTCCGAGGCGATAATTTATGGTCACCACCAATATTTGTCCATAGCTGGCCAGCACAGAGCCATCATAGGGATTGCCGCTGTTCCACTCGTACGATTCGCCATGGACAAACACCAGTACCGGATACTTGCTTGCGCCACCAGTCGATGATGAAGAAGAAGAAGACGATGATGATGACGATGATGATGAAGAGGAGGGGGAGGAGGATGAGCTGCCAGAATTGCCGCCAGCAGAGCTGCCACTGCTGGACGTTGAGTCCCGCGAGCCAACTGCAAAATAATTATAATAAAAGAAAAATAATTGTAGAATGTGTTTTCAATTGCTGGAAATTCAGTTCAATTGTTTTTCGGTTAGTCAAAGAGCGCGAGAGGAAAATATATAAAATAAATGGAGCCAGACAGCTCTGTCCGTAATGATGGCTGCGTTTTATAGCCTTTATCGAGTTCAAAATATCCGACTCTGATTTTTGCCAAGTTTTCAAGCTCGATAATTTGCATTTAAATGCTCAATCTGCAAGTATTTGGCATCAATTCAAGCGTCCTGCCCCATGCCTATTAATCAGCATTGACATCAATATCTGGGGGAGATGCCTGTCAAGTGTCTGTGGAGCATAGGTGAACAAGGTCCCAGAATGGATTTTCGCAAGACAAATGAGCGTCTTAGCCCCAAATAGGCAAATTACTGGAAAACAACTATGTTTGAGTGCCGAACCCAAAAAGTGAACGCAACTGGATCCCCGTGGGCACGTGTTGGAGCTCAGCTGGAAAAAATCAATGCTGGCAACCCTGTCAAGAGTGTTGAAAGGTTAAGTTGATGTGTGAACGTATTTGGAGTGTAGGTAAAAGGTAAAAGCTAAGACTTAACTGCTCAAAGTTCGACAGCTATTTATGAGAAAAGGCTTATATGGTCGACGCATTATACTTATTTTTCGTTAAAAGGGTTTAAAACAATAATTCTGATGCAATGAAAGTCTTTGCCAAGAAAAGTTAAAATGATAAACTTCTAATAAATGAAACTAAAATAATGTATGAATGAATCAATGCAATTTTTTAAGGATAAATTCAAGTTAAAGTCAATTCGACGTTATTTAAGCTCTTCATTTGCCAAAATATTTATCCAAAGTATGTTTTAAAAGAGTGCTACCTTTAATTTTATATATCGAAAAGTGAAATTTAAAATTTGTGTACATTCGATAGAACATTGTATTTTATGCATTTATATTTAAACGCTGTTCCACATTCTCCTAAATTTAACGCAACTAAAAAAATACCAAATGCATTTATTCCTCACACATACAGAGAGGGATAAGTATCTAGCGCAGTGCTGAATCTTTGGCAGATATGTATCCATATCGCATGTGTCTGGTCCAGTCAGTAGCAGCAGCAACTCGAGCCTCGCTCGAACAAAGAGCACAACAACAAATCTAACACAAAAGGAACCATGAATTCTTGCTATATATTCTGCCCATTTTTTCTATACTTATACATAGTATATACGCTGGAACAAAAGAACTTGCTTATCAAAGCGGAAAAAAGAGTTATCTGTGTGTGCTAGAAGTGGCAATACGAGCACCATACTCCGCTTAGAGGCTGGCAAAAACAAGTTACTGTGTCACTGACTTTTATAAATAGCGTCAGAGGCATGACACGAGCCAGAGACAATGAATACGACAGGCCAACTTTGTTTAGCTGTCTCTCTGACTTTCTCTCTCTCTCTCTCTCTCTCTCTCTCTCTCTCTCTCTTTTCTATCTGTGCAGTGTCAATATCTATTTAAAGTCAGCTCATCTCACAAAGTCACATTCACACCTCACAACACGCTAATTCAATGAACTTCATTCATGAGCTGCTGCGGCTTCAGCTTTTTCTGTTGTGCCTGGTTGCTTTCTGTTTTAGCCAGGTGTAAAGTTAAAACCAAGTTCAAACCACATGCACACACGCACACACACCTCTCTTTAGTCGCACTCAAGTTCAGAAAAATTGTATAATTAATTGACAGCTGAATTTCGAAATGCTTTCAAACAAAAATCTGTCTTAAATATTAAAAATAAATAAATAAATGTTTAAAGGTTAAATTTAGACAGTCGCCTTATATTTAGATAAATGCGAATGGTAATTACTTGGACACTTAGACAGCTTATTTATTGGAGCATTATAGAATTATTTATTTATTTATTTATATTTAAATTTGAATTTTGTTGTTGAAAAAATGTGCCGAATGAATGAATATTTATGAATATTTAAGTTAATTTCTTGATTTATTGCTTAATGTTATATATGTCGTATCGGTGTGATATTATGATGTTGTGATTGACAGTTGCAGTAGTATTAAAGAGAAACTGACAACTAGCGCTAATCGAATGAGTTAGCATTTTAGTGACAGTTAAAGGACGTGTCATTATAAAAGAGACAACCATAGGTTTTGCTGAACGTGGTCTTGGATGTCGCAGAGTGAGAGTGAGAGTGAGAGGGATATGCCCTTCACACAGAGTTGCTATGATATTGATGAACGAGAACATGCAACCGAGAGAGAGTTTGACAGAAGGAAAAATGAACATTCAATCAGACACAGTCGAAGGAGAAAGAGCTGGCGTTTGTTGAAATCTGCGACTCCAAGAACAAGTTATTTGGCAAATACCATGGAAGGCGAGAACGACAACTCTAACGCTACGACATCAGAAGTGGGATTGGCACCACCTCCTACGTTTTCACAGGAGCAATGGCGCACGATTCTCGAGCTACAAAATCGTAACTTTATAGAACTCGTCAAAACGATTAATACATCAAGCGAGGAGAAGAAACGAGAGGTTGCTCTTCCAAAATTTAACGCTGACGTGGCAGGACTGGACGCTGGAAATTGGTGTGCGACCGCCGATATAATACTCGCCGAGCAGCCTTTAGAAGGAAGTAAACTAATTATGGCACTAAGTAGATGCATGGAGGGCAGTGCATCTCAGTGGTTGACAAGAATCGCATACCCTGGAATGAACTGGCAGGAATTTAAACTATTGTTCCTCCAAAACTATGAAACTGACGAGTCACCGGCAGCCATGTTTTTCAACGTACTCAACAGTCGCCCAACTGACAGCGAATGTCATGCAGTGTATGCGAGCCGTTTAGTGACGTCTTTGTGTACAAAGTGGCAGAAAATGAGCATTGAGGAGATTGCAGTTTCGACTGTTCTTGCGCATATGGCTAACATTGACAGCCGCCTACAACGCATTGTTTTTACGTCCAATGTACAAACTAGAAGCAAGCTACAATCGGAGTTGAAGGCGTTCCAAGTTGATAAAAAACGCAATAATAGCCGCGACGAAAATTCCGCACCCGATATAAAAAGAAGAAAAACGTCATCTATCATCTGTCATTTCTGTGGAAAACCTGGACATAAAGCCTTCGAGTGTCGAACCAAGATGCGTCAAAGTGGAGAGATGAAGCCTCAACGTGAGAAGTTGTCCGTAACCTGTTTTCGATGCGGTCAACCTGGACACTTCTCAAGCCAATGTTCGAGTAACCCGACAGCAGCTAAGTCGAAAACGATCCAGCAGAAGAACGTTAACCAGTGTTGTATAATCGAACCAAAAGGGTATATGACCCAACGAGGTGAGATCTACCCTACTTATTTTGATTCTGGCGCTGAATGTTCACTGATAAAAGAACGCGTTGGAAAAAAACTATCTGGAAAACGTTTTAATAACGTAATCATGTTGAAAGGCATAGGTGACGCCACTGTATATAGTACGCAGCAGATTTTGACTGAAGTTACCATAGATGGGAATGCAGTTGAAATTTTATTTCATGTACTACAAAACGAAAATTTAAAAAAAGATATTATAATAGGAAGTGATATTCTCACTCAGGGTTATACAGTAATAATGACATCTGATAAGTTTGAAGTTATAAAATCAAAATCTGTAAATAGTTGCTGCACAACTGAACAGTCAGTCAGTCTAAAGAATGTTGATACAGAGTTAACTGGCAGTGACAAAGATGAATTAATTAAAGTACTAGAAAATTATTCCACAGTATTTATTAAAGGGATACCTTGTACAAGGGTCAATACAGGAGAAATGAAAATTCGCTTAGTCGACCCTACTAAAACAGTACAGAGACGGCCTTATAGACTAAGCCCAGAAGAAAAAGAAACAGTTAGAACAAAACTAAATGAGTTAATGAAATGCAATATCATTCGTCCTAGCTGTTCTCCTTATGCTAGTCCAATTTTACTTGTGAGAAAGAAAAACGGCTCAGACCGCCTTTGTGTTGACTATAGAGAACTAAACTCAAATACAATTGCAGACAAATATCCGTTGCCGCTTATCAGTGACCAGATTGATAGACTTCGCGGAGCGAATTATTTTACATGCTTAGACATGGCAAGTGGTTTTCACCAGATTCCAATTCACCCTGATTCTGTAGAATACACAGCATTTGTAACCCCTGATGGTCAATACGAGTATTTAACAATGCCTTTTGGGCTCAAGAATGCACCATCTGTTTTCCAGAGAGCAGTTATGAAGGCCCTAGGCGATCTTGCGCATTCATATGTAATTGTCTACATGGACGATATCATGATAGTATCTCCAACAATAGAAGTAGGCCTTCAAAGACTAAAAATCGTTTTAGATGTACTCATAGAGGCTGGTTTCTACTTCAATGTTACTAAATGTAGTTTTTAAAAGAAAAGTTGAGTATCTAGGATACGAGGTTAGTGCTGGAGAAGTTCGCCCAAATCCACGCAAAATTATCGCATTGAGCGCATTACCTCCTCCACAAACTGTCACTCAGCTGAGACAGTTTATTGGTCTTGCGTCATATTTTCGAAAATTCGTTCCTAGTTTTTCACAACTTATGAAGCCGTTATACTCCCTTAGCTCTGGAAATGGTAACATTACCTGGAGTTTAGAACTAGAAGAAATTAGAAAACGAGTTGTGAATATCCTTACAAGTGAGCCAGTTTTAGTAATCTTCGATCCTCAACATCCAATAGAGCTACATACTGATGCAAGCTCCTTGGGTTATGGAGCTATACTTTTACACCGGATTAATAATCGACTTCACGTCGTGGAATATTTTAGTAAAACAACTTCCTCTGCCGAGTCCAGATACCATTCTTTGAACTTGAAACCTTGGCAGTTGTCGAATCCGTAAAACATTTTCGCCATTACCTCCTTGGACGTGAGTTTGTAATCTATACTGACTGCAACTCACTGAAGGCTTCGCGTACTAAAATGGACCTAACTCCTAGAGTTCACCGTTGGTGGTCTTATTTACAATCATTTAATTTCAACATCGAATACAGAGAGGGCAAACGCATGGCTCATGTAGACTTCTTGTCAAGAAATCCACTTACTTTAGAATCCAAATTGAAATTATGTAAAATCCCCGAAAAACGGATTAATTTGGCCGAAGTATCTAACGATTGGCTTTTAGCTGAACAACGGCTCGACACAGAGATAGCTGAAATTGTTGCCAAGCTGAATTCAAACGAACTACCTGAAGATTTAGCCAAAACTTACGACGTGAGAAAAGGGCTCTTACATCGCAAAGTGCAAAAGGCTGGTAGAACACATTGTTTGCCAGTTGTACCACGTGCATTTAAGTGGTCCGTTATTAACCAAGTTCATGAATCAATAATGCATCTAGGTTGGCAAAAAACTCTCGATAAGGTTTACGAATACTATTGGTTCGATAAAATGAATAAGTACGTTCGAAAATTTGTGAACAATTGCATAACTTGCAGAACTACAAAACAATCTTCTGGGAAAATCCAAGCTGAACTTCATCCCATCCCAAAAACTAGCATCCCCTGGCATACTGTTCATATCGATATCACTGGTAAACTGAGCGGAAAAAGCGACCTGAAAGAATATGTTATAGTTCAGATCGATGCTTTCACAAAATTTGTTTATTTGTTTCACACATTCAAAATTGACGCTGAAAGCTGCATAAAAGCTATGAAATCCTCCATTGCTTTATTTGGAGTCCCAAATCGTATAATAACCGACCAGGGTAAATGTTTCTCTAGCTGTAGATTTTCAGAATTCTGCTCCTCACAAAACATTAAACTGCACCTAGTTGCTACTGGGGCTAGCCGTGCAAATGGTCAGGTTGAACGAGTAATGAGTACATTAAAAAATTTGTTGACTGCGGTAGAATCTAGCAACAGATCCTGGCAAGATGCTCTCGATGAGGTACAGCTTGCGTTAAATTGTACAACTTGTCGTACAACTGAAGCAAGTCCTCTAGAGATGCTGATCGGGAAAGAGGCACGACCCTTAGGATTAATTCCACCAGTCGAAACAGAGCGTGAGGTCGACTTGAAGAGTATTAGAGCGCGTGCTACTGATAAAATGAATTCGTTGGCGTATTATGATAAACAAAGGTTTGATAAGAGAAAGGCAACAGTCGTTAAACACAAGGTTGGTGATTACGTTTTGCTTAAGAACGAGGAAAGAAACCAAACAAAACTAGACCCAAAATTTAGAGGGCCATTTGTAGTTGTAGAAATTCTAGATGGTGACAGATATTTGATAAAGTCACTTAAAAATAATCGATTGTATAAGTACTGTCATGAAAAGGTCAGAAAAATGCCAAGTGGCTATGTACCAAATGAGTTGGACATTAATAGTGAAGAGCTTAGCCCGCCAAAGAGTCTAAATATGAGTAATCCGTCCAGAGGAGACGATGAGTTATCCGTCAGTTGTGACGATGAGTAATCCGTCAGTTGTGACGATGAGTTATCCGTCAAGTGTGACGATGAGTTATCCGTCAGTTGTGACGATGAGTTATCCGTCAAGTGTGACGATGAGTTATCCGTCAGTTGTGACGATGAGTTATCCGTCAAGTGTGACGATGAGTTATCCGTCAGTTGTGACGATGAGTTATCCGTCAAGTGTGACGATGTGTTATCCGTCAGTTGTGACGATGTGTTATCCGTCTATGAGAGGCGATGTGTTATCCGTCTATGAGAGGCGATGTGTTATCCGTCTATGAGAGGCGATGTGTTATCCGTCTCAGAGAGACGATGTGTAATCCGCTATGTGTGGCGATGAGCTTGAAATAACAGCGAAAATGGTGTACTGGCGGAAGACCAATTGTTGGTATGAAGATGAAATGTTATAAGAATTGTTGTATCCGTCTAGGAAAGACGAAGAAATGATTTTGTTGAGTTGAAAAAGCGAAGAATAATGTCAATAAAAATAGCTGATAGATCAGAAGTTAAGAAAGTACGAATGTAAAATAGAACAAAGTGTAATAAATAAAACGTAAGTGTTAATGGAGAGTGATTCCTTAAATAACACGGGGACGTGTAAACGTCAGTATGGCCGAGTCGTATCGGAATGATAATTGAAAAAAATAATTACACTGGGACGTGTAAATGTCAGTATGGCCGTGTCGTATCGGTGTGATATTATGATGTTGTGATTGACAGTTGCAGTAGTATTAAAGAGAAACTGACAACTAGCGCTAATCGAATGAGTTAGCATTTTAGTGACAGTTAAAGGACGTGTCATTATAAAAGAGACAACCATAGGTTTTGCTGAACGTGGTCTTGGATGTCGCAGAGTGAGAGTGAGAGTGAGAGGGATATGCCCTTCACACAGAGTTGCTATGATATTGATGAACGAGAACATGCAACCGAGAGAGAGTTTGACAGAAGGAAAAATGAACATTCAATCAGACACAGTCGAAGGAGAAAGAGCTGGCGTTTGTTGAAATCTGCGACTCCAAGAACAAGTTATTTGGCAAATACCATGGAAGGCGAGAACGACAACTCTAACGCTACGACATATATAACCAGAGCTTCATCACTTCTTTCTTGCTCTTAAAGAGAAAAAAAAAACACCACTGCTCTGGATTTTCCCAAACCTTGATTTCTATGAAGCAAAAAGTCTTTGTGTATGTATTGGTGCGAGGGTTGCTTTCGGTAAACACCTAACAAGCCTAGGTGAGTGTTTGTTTGCATGCGTATGTGAATGTGATTACCGTTTCCATAGACTCTTTGTATGCTCTGCTCAATGACTGAATCCAATGTGAGATCGATGTTCGCTTAAAGAGAGCCACACGAGCAGTGAAAGTCACTGAGCCGAAAATCAAAACGAATAGAACCGATGTTAGATTGATTGAGAGAACAAGAAAGTATGATTTTGTTCGGTTGATCTGAGAAACAGAGCGTGAAGGTTGAAATGGGCAATGTATATGCCGTATTAAATAAATATATAAATCATAAAACATAATAATTGTAACTGTGTAGATAATATATAAATAAGAGAATGATCATAATTATATTGATATAATCTCATGAATATTAAATATCAATAAAAAATCTCCAAAAATATTTTGTACAAAATAATTAACAAGCTTCTGAAATTAGTTTAGAGTTCCTTCACAAATGAGGCGGCTAATTTGTGGGACTTAACAGCCGCGCAACATGCAAACAGCATTTAAAACTTGTCCTGTATGCCATTAAATAAAAACTAAGTCGAAGATGGTGAAAGGGTACAAGCAGAAGGAAATAAATAAACCTAGTTCTACAAATACCCGGGTGGAAACTTTTCTGATGGCCTTTCAACATGGCGGGGCATGACAGCTATGGCGACGTCTGTTCGTGTTGCACCCGCGGGTGCTGCTTAACCCGGCAAACTTTATGGCACCCACCGAAAAGTCAGCAGACGTACAAAAACTTGCGACCATGCCCCCATCTGCCGCGCAACGACGACAACTGTCTTTTATGTTGCCTAAAAACTTGTAAAATAGTTGTGCCACGCCCCGTTTGCCGCATAATTTTGAGCAAATGTAAATATTTTGTGCAAATAAATAGAAACAAGTTTTATGTACGTGCTGCAAGCTGCATGTAGCAAGAAAAGAGCAAGGACTTGTAGCATAACAAATGCGAAGACAAGCGCTATAACTGGCAAAAACTAATGCGACTTTCGGGGCTTGTTAATAACTCGAACATGTTTTAATTCACATGCCACGCCCCCAGACCTTAACATGGCTGGGACCCAACTTGCCCTCCGACAGGCCTCACTTGCCCCCAATCTCAGCTGCGAGTGTCAAACTCAAGGCACGTGGCATGTGGCAAGAGACAGGATGCGGTAGGCAGGAGACAAGTTTCAGCTGCCTCTAAGCTTGCACGCTTTTTGCGGTGCGTGCCTCATGGGGCATGTCGTCTTCTAGCAACAGTCAACAGTTTCCATGTTGCGTCCCGCACTCGCATAAATTTAATCATATTTTGAGCCATTATCGCATCTAGTATACGGCGCAGCCAAGTGGGCCTCACGGCACTTTTTGGATGGGTAGGAAAAGTGTGTGTGTGCGTGGGAAAATAATTCCGGGAAAACTTAAATAAATGTGTGTAAAAATGAAGAATTTTGCACGAAAAGGAATTCTCTAGGATTTCGTTAGGTCTATAAATCATTAAATTATATCTATGGAATTTGATGCCGACAACTTCGAAAAACGTTTTAATTGATTTTAGAGTAAAAGGAAAATTTTTCACATGTATTTTTCCTTTTATTTTGTTATTTTTTTATTTTACGTTTCCCAATAAATAAATAAATAAAACAGCAATAATGCTTCCAAAATGTTTGTTAAATAACTGGAAAAAGAATTCTTACTGAATTCTTTTTATTTACCTAATATAACTGATATTATTATTATTATTATTTCTTTATTCTTTCTTTATTCTTTGTTAAATTTTCATATTATATTAGATATGTATTTGTATATAAAACATGCATTAAAACATTATCTTATTATAAGCTTAATGAATAGCGAACCCGAAATATTTAAAGGCATTTTCAACACAACATTCGGCAATCCTATGCTATGAATGAACCTATGTTAAAAATTAAAGAATTCCTTTTAGAAAATGAGATTTTTTTTTAATATTTTCATTAAACAAAAACTTTCAATTGTTTGCTTTACTATTTGCAATAGATACACCCATCCACAAGCACAAGCACAAGCATTCGCACTCACATACACAAGGAAAGAACAAACAAGAGCTGTGTAACTGAGTCAAAGGCTGACTGGCAGGCATCTGCAATCCGAAACTAGGTGAAATCAATATATTTCACTCATTGTCTTGCCTTGCTCCAACTTGTGCTTTGTCATCGCCGTCTGGGCGAGGTCCTTGAATTCCATAGAAAGAACTTAAACCCCATTCAGTGAGATGCTTCTATGGCCTTACAGAAATCTAGCTCATTTCTTTTCATGGTATTTGGCCGAAATCTCATTTTGTTCTGTAGCACGCTTACTCAAAGTACAGTAAACTGTGGCAGCGAGTGGACAGCAATGGGTGCTCAGTCAAGAAGTGACTAATTAAATATTAGAGCTACACTTTCTTTAATCTTGGATACAACAAAATTGACTTTCAGCTAGTCTTATAAATTTCAAAAGTATAGTTTTAGCAGAATATAATTTAGGTACATTTGAATAAGCAATTAAATTGCCGAGTCTTATTTATATAAATTTATATATTTTTTATAAATTTTCTTTGTTTATTTCGCCTGATTTACTTTACTGAAGCCCAACTGTAGCAGTCGTTTCAAGTTGGAGCTATATTTTATATGGGCGCCACAGGTTGACTTTAAGTGCTGGTTCAACATATTTGTTGACTGCACAGAGAGAAAAACATTGAAAAAAAAGAGCTAAAAATATTTTTTACTTTTATCGATTTAATAAATTGTGAGTTTTCAGCGCGCTTCTCTTTTTTATGTCTTCGATTTTCGGTTCGACGCTTTTACAGCTGACACAGTCGCGCTCTCGGCAACAGTTTTTTCTGTATTCTTGATTTTTTTTTTTTTTTTTGCTGCGGGATACGCCAATGCGCATTTGCAGTTCGGTTGTTTATTACCTGCGCTTATGTTTTTGCCATTTTTAATGCGTTTCAATTTTCACGATGAGTTTCTCGTGTACTTTTATGCAATGTTAAAGCTGGAGGGCTTCCACCTTTACAGAAATCAATTCAGTAGCTAAAAATGTAGGGAGATGAGGATGTTGGCTGTTATTTGCAGGGATCAATGAAATGGTAACGCTCTAGAGTAAATATATTGCATACTGTAGAAGATAATTTTATTAACAGTTATTGTAGTACTTTTCTTAATGAAGAGGAGATTTGTGAGCAATGTGGTATGGCATAAGGACTAATAGTTTCTTAATACATTATCTTTTCTAATAAAAAATATCTATCAATGAGGTAACATGAAATGCCATGCACATGTGGAATGTGTAAAAAGAGACTACCTTTTCGCTGATGACCCATTCAAGAACTTCAATATAAATCCAAGTACAATTATAATATAAAGTATAAATACTTGAAAGTAAATAAAATGTCCTTAAGTTGGTTAAACTAACTTTGGTCAAAAGCAGAGCAAACAAATTTTCGTTGCCTGGCGTGTAACTTATTTGAGGAACTGTGCATGTGGGTATGTATGTGTACGTATGGTTAGGTAAATGGACTGTTGAATGCAAAAAGTCATTGAAAGTTACAGTTAACTTGGAAGTTTTGAACAAATTTAATGGAAAAGTTTGCCTATGTCATATAGAACATGCGTTCATGTTGGCCAAAAGTATCCGCAACGAATTTGCTAAAGTTTGTAATGCCTGAATTGCTTTTACCCGACTTGGATAAGCTGGTAAATTTTGGTTAAATCATTGTGAATGAATTTAGTGCTGGTTAAATTTAATGTATAATACGGTTAACAAGCCTAAGAGTTAGAGTAGCCACAAAGATCAAAATTCGTTTGATGTAACTTAAAAACATTTGTAGTTTGAAATTTATTTTGAAAATTTTCTATAAATTTTATATTTGTAACATATAATCGTTAGTTTTACTACATACGCCAGAGAGCTAAAGAAATATGCTGAAGTCATGCATTTTATTCCTTTCTTCCTTTTTTAGTTAATTGATATTTAAATTTTGTGATTTTAAGTAATATTTATATAGCTCTGAATAAATTAAGCGAATTTTCATGTCTATGTTATTAATGGTTTCATCTAACAAATGTATTTTCCTTCCGTATTGCGTATTTATTTATTCATGGTTTTTAGGAATTTTGTTATTTATTTGGAAGGTCTAAAATCGTTAAGCCCCAAATGAACCATCTAATCTGTGTGTAATCGGAATAACAAATGCCAAGTCTGATAATGTTAATAAGCTCAACATGAGAATTTCTTTTCGTCTAATATATTGCACGTACTTATCATATATGTTATGCGGCAGCGGCAGGAAACAAACAAAATGTCAAAATGGCTGCCAGGGTCGAGAGTTGAGTTGAGTTGAGAGGTGAGTCGAGTGCTGAAAATTATGATTTCGTCATGCAAAATGTGGCTAAACAGTCATAAATAAACACGCGGCAGACACACATACAAGCATAACGAAATAATGTGAGTGTTTCAGCAAGAAAAACAGAGAGCGAGAGCGAGAGAGAGAGAGAGAGAGAGAGAGAGAGAGAGAGGAGATGAAGTTATCACGTGACTTTCTTACGCACATTGCATGCCATAAATTACAAAGTACTTTAGACGCCAAACTCAATTTACATTTATGTGCACACACTCGCCCACACACACTAACATGCGAAACCCACACACACACACACATACACTGATAGCTGTATAAGGTATGTGTGTCCGAATGAGAGGGCAATATGATTGGCTGCTTGCTAAAGCAAGTGTAAAGCAAGTAAAAAAAAATACAAAATATTCTGAACGAAATTGTTGCATTAAATTAGGCGCAAAAAAAATTTACGATGCGCTTGTTGGCCCAGCTTTTTGCCACACTTAAATGCCGATAAATCATTAAAAAAAAAAAGAGAATAATAATAATAATCATAATAATAAAGGGCAGCTCTGTTGGCACATTAAAAGTACGCAGCGCAAATGGCAACTGCTGCAAATGTTAACCAACTTTTGCTTGGCCCAGCTTTCTCTTCCCTTCTCCAACCGTTCCACTCGATTCTTTTGCACTTTTATAACCCAACAAAATAAGATTTTTATTGCGATGCCCGTCTCGCACTTCATAAAAATGTAAAATATTATGATGACTAACAGACACGTACTCAACATATTGCCCACACACATACACACACACACACATACACATACATAATCAAGCACTCTATGAATTGTGCCTGTGGCTCGAATTGGCAAAAATCATAAAGTCTGTAAATTTGCACCTTTCAAATGTGCCCAGAACCTTTTGTATGATATATGCATATAAATATATGTATGTGTACATTATATACATGCATATATGTATATGCATGTATGTGTATTTATTTATGAATATTATTTTGGTATTCAGCACGCTCATTTAACGCTGACTGTGCTGCAAACGATGCGTTGAATGGCAATTGCCTTGTTGAATATCTATATCTTGAAATGCTTCAAAAGGTTAGCGAACAACTTTTAGAATAGAAATATTATAAAATGTACATAAATTAAATTTGGATATAATATGTGTATCATTCATACAGTGAAAGCTAAATATAGAAATTGAATTTATCAGCAAAAAGTAGCCTTAGAATTTAGTTAAAATTTAGCTAAAATTGAATTATAAAATTCTTGAATATTATTCGCCAGCCAAATACATTTCTGGCTTCCCAAAATTAATATATGTATTTACAATTTCCATATTTATATCTTTATGATAACGTACTTCTAATGTTATTAGCAAATGTTGAATATTTCCTTTATCATTCAAGCTATAATCCTGTTTATTTTTATAGTTATTAATCTCTCTTTGCATTATTTTAGCAAAGCATACAAGTAGAATTCGTCCGCAGGATATCCCATAATTTAAGTAGTAATAAATATGTGAAGACAAATGGGTGATTCATACAAATAGAAGCTTACTAATTTATCTTCAGATAGCCAGTAATGATGTCTAGTAGATAATATATATATACGACATTTTGCAATTGTTCTAGTTCATTATTTCACAACTTAAACAACAGTTCATTTAAAAGAGAAGAACTTCTTTCACTAGGTCAAACATCGTTTTCATGCTAGTTGAACACATTTGCTAACACAATAATCAAGCTTAAGCCAGGTGCGCTACCCTGAATGGCATACGCTGCGTATACATAATGCATACATCTTTAGTGGGCACACCTAGTCAGTGGGAGAGGAAGAAATGGATAGAGAGTGGTAGAGGGAGAGGAAGAGGGAGTGTGTGAAATGCTGATAGCACTGGGTACAACTGGGAGGCAGCTGGCACTGAATGCCACTTAATCTTAATACATTTTACAGTTTAACCCATGCATCAGCTTAACTGTGGCTTAACTTACCGCAAGGCAAAGCTGCTCAGTTGCTTTTTGCATACACATAAAACTCTGTGTGTGTGTGTGTGTGGCACATTTTAAGCAAACCAATATGCGGGAGACACCTGACTCTAAAAACCCTTAACTGCCATAAAGCAGGCCAAAACGAGAAAGAAGACGATAGAGAGCAGAGTTGGAAGAAAAAACCAATATGAAAGAAATGTCTAGTCCAGAAACGGAAGCCCAGTTACACTCGCAGCGCACCACGGACTGCCTGCAAAGTTGTTGCAAATTGAAATATGCAATTTGTCGTAAGAGATTTTGTGTGGCAGGCAGTACTCTCCTCCTCTCCTCTCTTCTCTTCACAGCTCTTCCGACGCTCCTCCGCCCTTTCCCTTCGGATGAACTTTTCAATTTCAACGTATTATCGGTTAACAACATTATGTCAGCGTTCAGGCGTAAAACTGCTTAAGAAAATTGCAGCTGCAAAAAAAGACCAAGAATAGGTCGCAATCGGTTGGCAGAGTCAGAATTCTAAAGTACCAAGTTCCCGACAGCAATCGAAGACTTTAGCAAGTGCTTTAGCACCTCGCCAACTCTTAATAGTTTTTCCTAGTTCCTCGCTTCTCCTCGTTTTTGTCGCTTTCACAGCGAAGCCTCCCATTCACATTCATCCATCATGATGTGGCAGTTTATGTGCGGCAAAATGTGCCACATAATTGCGTTCCAGTTACATTTTGAGCACAATTCCTGCATTCGTTACAATTTCAAGGAGCGGACGATAAATGCGCTTACAATGTGCTGCAGGCACCAGAGCGCATGCATAATGTTTCCCATTTTAATACCCTGTAATCAGGGATTTAAAATGCTGTGCAAGTGTCTACAAGAGGGCCACAGCAGACACACTCTTGCCTTTGTTCCACATAAATAAGCGGAATGACAACATTCACTATCGATATGTATCGATTAAACATGAGAGAAACGTTTATGGAGGTCGCCAGTGGTATGGAGGTAAAGGCCTCATTCGCCATATTGAGGTAAGAAACGTATGAGCCTTCAGTTTCAGTTCATTTCAGGCTCGTAACAACTCAGTTTTATTATATCGATAAAGGGCACAGACTATAGAGTATAGAGTTGAGCGGCCTTCATTCTGATGAATGAGAAACATAAATCAAGCTTATGCTAGATGTGTAATGAATGCAATCGATAATAATCGATAACAGAATTACATTGAATTTCCCACTTCTTTTGTGCGCTGCACTTGAATGACATTCACTTGGAGTAGGCACTCGGCCCACTCCTCTGGACTTCCGTCAGCTTAAGTATTTTTCGTGAACATAATTGATGGCAAGCACATGTCGGACTCATCAATAACAAACATGACGTATACGTAATATACGCAAATGGGCAAAATCAAATCATATGCCACGTGGCCCCATCATCAATCCACAGAAACAGGAAATTGTCAAATATAAATGGACGTCAAGTCTAGTATGCATTCTGTTGTTGTTGTTGTTGCTGTTATCTATTGCTACAACTATTCGAAAGTTGTTTCTTTTTGCGCTAGTTTGATTGATAAATTTACTACCAACAACTCTCCCTATCTCCACCAGGCTGTCTCCTTTGCTGTCTTCCTTTTGGCTGGTTTTTGTTTGGCTTCGCATTGTGCCGGCTGTTTGGGCATTTTTGTTATGGCTTCGTTAGTAAATTATGGCCACTTCCGTTTTTGCTGCCGCTGTCTAATAAACTCTTCGTATGTGTGTGGGTGTGTGTTATGGCTTACTTATGAGATTCCTGTAATTCTTTTTTTTTATGTTCTTGTTTTTTTTTTTTTCTTCTTTTTGTTCTTACTTCCAACTTCAACCAACTTCTGATGGCCGCCCCAAACAAATTGACGTAAGTCGTGTGTAATTTATAATGAAATATTGTATATGCCGCTTGGCAGTTTGGCAGCCAAGTATACGGAAGGTAATAAATGACACTGTTTTGTCCCTGTGAGGGAGGGGGTGTGTGAGTGTGCATGTGTGTGTGTGCTCTACTCAAGTCTAGCTAATGGTGTGCAAACGAGTGTGAGGCTGCTCGCTCATATGTGAATAGTTATGCTTCGCGCTTATGAAATACACCAACAAAATATTGATACATAAGTGATAGATTTTACTCTTGAAATTTGTTTCTATTAAAAGAATCAATTTAGGTTAAAATATATTTACTCTTTGCTCTGAAATCGTTGCTGCTGATTTGTGGTATTCAGTCCAAGAAACTCTTAACATTTTAAAATTATTGCAAATTCTTGTAAATGCTGACAAATCACAAGCAAGTTTTTTTTCACAAGATTTTATATATATAGAACAAAACTTAGAATATCACATTCAATACATGATAAACAAAATTTTAACTTATTACTTTTGTTATTGATTTATTTCTTTATTATTATATTTATTGATTTTTTATATAATATTGCAAATGGGAAAATATTGTAAATGTGCATATTCATAATATTCAATTGAGTCAAAATAACATATTAAAAATATTTAAAAAAATTTCACATAAGGCTAAAGTTAAACAAACTTTTCACTAACTTTATAAATAAATATATGTTCAATTCATCAAGATTTCATAAAGAGATTTGGTTTATTATTTATCATGAAGCTTTGTAATTTTAATGAATTAACTACGACTCTATCTATAATTCCATTAATCATTCAATTTATAAAATTAGCTAGCTTGTTCTACCAATTAAATACCAGTTTATTATTAGTTTGTGCCTGATTAATTACATATAATGTCACGATCAAAATTTATGAACGCGTAATATATGCTTAGGTTTTATGGCTTATCACACCGTGTCCCATAGCCATTTAGTATGAGATTTGTTCAGCTTTTCACACAAGATAAGGCACCTGCTGTACAAAACTGCGTGTTGCAGCAACTTCAATTCCGCATAAAAAACGAGCTGGCAGCAATCTATGCAATTCCGCTGGGTTTCAGCGAGAAATATAACTTCCTAACTGCTCACTTCTGTATTGTTTATGCTGATTTCTTTTGGTTTGTGTAAACATGCCTTTGCCTTTGTTCGTGCCAGCGGGCGTATGCTTAATGCACACAAGGCATGCAAAATGGCAGTCAGCAACGCCCCGTAATTAGACCGAGACATGCTAAGTGCAAGAGCTGGCACCGCAGCTCTATAATGGCCGAAGAAAGTGGTTTACCTGACGACTGCGACTGCCTGAAAAGAGTTGGAAATAGTTTTCCAGCCATTTGTTGTGGCATTCTTTTAACCATTTTCTATTTCAATTTGCGCACATTTCTGTGCCTCGTCTCCTAATTGCGGTTTTCTGAAGGGGTTGGGCTGGCACACGGGTAAGGACTGCTCTTGCTCAATTTTTTTCCTTTCGCAAATAAATTCTCAGCTGCCAAATTGAGCTGTGCGGAATGTCAACATTGTGTGCTGTGTAGACCCTTCAGGCACGTCCAATTATGAACTTTGACTTATCAATTTCTTGGAAAAAGGCAGCACAGCTGCGTCATCATTGAATGAAGGACATGCCTCCTGGTTCGCATTTAATGCGCAATTTAAATTCAATGCCTTCTCTTTACACACACACGTATCTCTCTCTCTCTCTCTCTCTCTGTGTGTGTAAGGTCTACACTTTTCTGGGTCAAGTGACCATTAAGAAGGTGAACTTTTCGACCATTTTGCTGGAGTGTGACAAATTTTTGATGCATATTTTATGGCATGGCATTGCATGAGTGTGTATCTAAGACAAACGTGTGCGTGTGTGTGGGCTGTGTAAAAAATAATATTAAATGGGCCGCACTAGAAAATATATA
The DNA here is from genome assembly GCA_035045845.1 of Drosophila buzzatii. Classification (NCBI taxonomy): domain Eukaryota; kingdom Metazoa; phylum Arthropoda; class Insecta; order Diptera; family Drosophilidae; genus Drosophila; species Drosophila buzzatii. Next base: position 85,580 of record JAWNOS010000198.1, read on the forward strand.
AACATCCACTTCAAAACGCAATTTGCTGTTCAAATATTGAATATGGAAATTTACACAAAGACAAAATAAAATATATTTTAAAAGCAAAAATAAGTGCTCCTTCTATTTATAGATGTGACATAAATATGAGAAATGGCATGTGTTTATACTTAGAGTGCTTTGCTAAAAAGTACTACGAAGGCAGCAAATTCTAAGAATGTTTTTATCTCAGCTCTCGTGATCGAGGAAACCAGTCGGGAGTACCGACTGAAGATATCTAAATCATTTTCTCTTTTTATATACACACCCATACACACGTATAATCCCTTTGCTTCTTTTTCATTTGCTGCGTTGATGTTGTTATTAAAAGTACTGCCATGGGTAATTTATTGCTAAATAAATTTGTTTTGCGAATCTCTTAATAAAAATATCAAAGCCCGATCAAGTTGTACGTAGTTACCAAAGCACAATTTTAAACAGAGCTTTTAAAAATGGTATGTAAGCTTATCCGAAATTTTATATAACGAGAGCCTACAGAGTAAATTTAATATCTCTTGTTTTTTTTTTTTTTTGTTTTCAAAAATCAGAAAACCAAATTCAAGATTTTACGAAAATAAGTTTATCTTCTTATTTTCTCTTTATGTTATGACTTAACATATTGCAGAGCTCTTTATTTTTGTGTGTTAAGTAGAATTCGAAGATCAATCTGTCAACTTTCACGCTCTGCTCACAAGATCAATCGCAAAAAAAAAACTTACTCCCTTTCTCTTGCTCTTAGCTTTCCAATTTTTCCGTTTTGGTCCTTGCGTTGAGCTATTCATGTGACGCTCTTTTCCGGATATCATTTAGTAAATGAGCGAATAACTCAAACCATGTATGTATTTAGCACTCTTCAATATATACCCTTATATACACAAAATACTTTAAGAGTCATAAAACTCATCCAAACTGGAGAAGCCGATTTTCTCTGATCGCGAACGAAGTCGTTAAATAGCGAACGCAATCGATTGCCGAGTTATTTCTCAAAGCGGGAGTGAGTGACATTGAGAAATGTATTAGTATTAGTATTTAGTATTAAAAAAAAAAAACAATTGGGGTTTTTTTTTTTTTAAATGTTAATGTAACAACTAAACTTCTTTAAGAAATACTAATATTAGATAACAATAGCAATCTATATAAATTTATTGAGGTGCAAAAACAGATTCCGTATAATAGTAAAGAGCGAGTGCTGGAATAATTCAATCGCATTTAAGGCTACAAATCGATGCCCGGAAATGTTCGCCATAGTTTGCCAATAGCGGCTTAGCAAATACATACAAATATTGGAGATTTATTGATAGTCTATACGTCGACCCCATTCACACAAACACACATAAACTCACACACACACACACACTCAATCAACATTAAACGCTTACAGTTAAAGTCAATATGTGTGCAAGTGCTTCGTTTGTTATACAAAGTTGACAAAAGTTTTCCCTAGCATTTTGCTTGTTGTTGTTGTACGTTGAGTATTTATGGGTTTCCATCAGCACTTGACGGTATTTTTACGTATTGCTACAGCATTTGTTGCTGTTGTCATTGCTGATAGAAATATGCAATCGTAAGCAGTAAATAGAATCAGCAAAGGACAAGAGACCGACAGTCGCTGAGCGAGCAGCTTAAAACGATTTGCCAGAATGTTTTGCGACTTGTTGCCAACTGCGGATATTGTGGCAGAATATGGGAAATTAAGCTGTGGAACAAGTCAATATCTGCTTGATTGTTTTATGCATTTGTTTGGCTCAGGAGTCTCTAATAGGGCTAGAAAATATATTCAAACTCTTAAGGAAAGCATGACTTTTAGAATTTTTATCAAGTTTAAGGAATAATAAAGTATGGAGGAGATGAGTAAGCTTGACTAGCAGCAATATTGCAGTCAACTTAGCACTCGAATGTTTATATATTTAAATCGCCAACTTTCCGCATCGCTTTATTGCGCTGCTTAAACAATTTGCATAGTTGTGGGAACGAGAAGTTGAACCACACGCGAGGGGATCCTACTAGGGAGATTGTTTCGAACTAGACGCACAGTAGGTCAAAAATCATAGCTTTTGAATTAAGCAAAATATTTTCAAAATGAAACTGATAACAAATTATTCAAGCTAGATTATATTACGCATAGGTTGACAGAAGAGAAGATAGATTCGAGTCAAAACTGGCCACCAAAACTAGGTATATCTGATAAAGGATACATTCATTAATAATTTTCAATAAATACCATTTAATTTTTAAAATGAAGTCTACTAAGATTGAAAAAGTCTTTCATATATATAATTTTACTAAAATAAAACTTGTAATTAAACAAATTAAATTTTATAATTATATTTCTACAATTATATAAAAATAAAAATAATAACTATTTGAGCAGTGGCAGAAAAGTGGAACATTTTTGTATTTATTTGTGAATTTTTCACCTATGAATTTTCGCAAATTTGAGTGCCTGTATTTATCTTCTTTTTTGCATCAAATTTATAAAAATTATATTCGGACTCTCTGATAAATTCACTATTTTATATTTATTTGTGGTCAATTGCTACGGTCAAAGCCTGGCTTTTTGTCTTGATTTGCCGACAGAGGCCTACTGTGCGACGCCTACATGCTCCAATCCCATTCAGTGGCCACGTAGCGTGGCGATTTATTAATTAAGTTGGAAAATTTTCGGACGCGCTTTTCATTTAGTTTGCATTTAAATTGCCTTTTTAATTAGCCAAGAATTAAAAACTTTTCTGTTTATGAATGCTGCGGGGCTGCGCCAGAATTTTTGCTTAGAAATTTATTAAAAGCTCTGAGCGTCGCGGCTTAAATATTGATTACTTACTTAGTACAGCTAGAAATAGCATTGAAAATTTTGCATTAATGAGAATTAAATATTTATAAGCAATTGGCTTGACAGTTATTTCAGAGCATTTAACAAACAACAGTGTTGCAATGCTTAAAGACTGTTTTCCTTCATGTATATTCATGTTGAACTTTTGCTTTAATCTGGACAAAAAGTTTACTTTGCCTGGCAAAAGTTTGGAGGAAAGCGAAAATGTAATAAATGTAATTTTACTACAATTCTTTTTTTGTTTTTTTGTGTGTCCTATTTCTTTACTACTGCCTGCTTCTTAGCATTTCTTTGCCAATTGTCTGCGCACAGGCAAATGAGCATGAACCCTGAGCGAAGCAGAGGAAAAGTCTGCCCAATTGTGAAATCCTGACTGAAATATCTTCTGACTGCAAAGTTTCACTCGCAAGCAAAGTAAAAAGTTTAGTTCTTATTCGCTTTACATTTTTGCGACTTATTTTTTGTTATACGCTTATACAGTATCGTTTTTTGGAAAATTCGCTTGCTTTTTTTTGGAGGTAGATTCTTGACCAGCATTTTCATTTCCGCATGCAACACGCAGACTGCGCATTCATTTCCGCTTCCGGCAGTGTCATGGGGTTGTATTGCGTGTTGTCTATCACACATATCAAATATACGCTCCCGCACACATTCCTTCATATTGTATTCTTGTTGCCATTTGATATTTATTGGTTTTCCCCTTTAACTTTTTATTGCTTGCCCAGCAGTGTGTTTTAAATGGCTTTTGAAATATGCAACACCTTTTGGAACTTCTTGTGTTAGATCATGGTGAAAAGTTGGTAGTTTGCTTAACACGCAAAAATATTGTCAATTGCCACAATATAATATATAAAAGTTATATTACTCAAAAGTAAATTTTATGATCATATAGTTTACATTTCTTTTAATTGAGAATATATTATTTTTCCTTTTAATCGAATGTTACGGATTGAGGCTACAGAGCTTTACTATTTATTAATGTAAATTGTAGTAACTTTTATAAGATAAAAACATAGTTAGCCTATGTGAGATAACATTGTTTTTAAAAAGGTTTTATTAAATAACTTCAATAGCTATCGATAAGGTACTTATTACAAAGTAGAGAACAAAATTGTTGCAGGCATTTACATTCAATTGCTTTGTACTAAAATTTGATCACTGCAGCTGTCAATAGCTATTTTGGATTATTATTACGAATAACTATCGATATTTACTATATACAGCAACTTAGGCTTAAGTACCTTTGGAGTGAACTAGAATAGTTTTAACTTATTCTACTTTATTAACTGATGACAGCATTCGCAAGCATTTCATTTCATTTGTTCAGCCTGTCAAAATTAATATTTATTTATCTAAAACAATTATTATGACATTTCTGGAATGCCTCACATTTACTTATGCAGCATTTTATATACATTTTATTTCATTCACCACTGCGCACAGTGCGTCTGATAAATATTTGTTTGCTTCATGTAGGCACGCGTCGAAACTTTACTGATTGCGAGCACTTGATTGGATTATTGATTTATATGTTGCGAGGCCGCTGAGCTGACAATAGTGCATTATATTTTTATGTACGTACATAGAGATATAGATGAGGAGGCGTGCTGCTGCAATTGCCGCGAAGACAGTCGCGCGGGTCACGTATGTTAGTCAGAGGGTCATAAATCTGGATTGGGGCGTCTACTGGGCAATGGCCGCAATGGTTTTTAATACTGTGCCATTAAGTGATGCCAACAGATGTTAATCGCATTGAAATGTTGTAGATTAGAAATTATGACATTACATTAATCTCTCGCCCAAATGGCAGCTCATTTATTTCGGCTCGGGTCGGCGCAAAAAGTCAGTTAAGCGCAAAATATGAGCGAAATGAAAGCAGCTGATAAACTTGAAATCTGAACACGGCAATGCGAACAATGCAAACGGGACGGCAGACTGACCAAAATGCAGAGCACCCGAAGGACAAAACTCGGCGAAACGAGCTCGGTGGACGTTTGGCTTGAAAAGCGGCAAATCATGCTTAATGTGGCATTTTCTGCTTTTTATTGTTATTATGCTTTATTTATTTATTTTTATTTTGAGCTCAAAGCGCGAACAAGCTCAAGATTTCAAGAAAAAGAAAAAGAAAAAAAGACGAAAAACAGCTAACAAACAGGAGCATAAAAAGGCGAGCGAATAAAATGAAAATGGGAAGTGGGAAGTGGGAAATGGGAAAAGTCAAATAGAAACCGCAGAGGCGAGAAAGGACTTCACTAAGCAGGCGAAAAGGAAAGATGATATAAATTTTATTGTCATGTCCGAGTAGATTAAACTAGCTGCACATACCAGACCCAAAGGCTCGAACGCTTAGCCCGGCAAAGTATGCTACGTAAAAGGCACAAGAGATTTATTAAGAACTTGACGGGTAAGAGTGATTGTGAGTGTGAGAGGATGTGCTCATATGCACACTTTCCTCTTTGCTTAGCATATTTGTGAAAATGTATATATGTATGCAGCACAAATATACCGTCGTCTGTAAAAAGTTTCATTAATTTTGACATTAAGCGTTGGGATTTTTCTTTTTCACTTTCTTTTCGTTTCTCTTTTTTTGGTGTCTCCTTTTTTGTTTCTTTTGTAAATTTATCTGGCAATTCATTTTGACATGACAGCCAAATAAATAATGATTTATTTGTGCCCGACTAAAGGTAAGCCCCGACATGGGACGCAGTCACGCCCACCTTAACGACTCCCACTCGGGCTCATTAAGTGTTTTGGCTTTGTTGCGGCCCACCAAAATGGCCTTAAACTGTCAAAATTTTATAAATTGCCTGCAATTATAAGATTTATAATCTGAAGAGCTGATAAAAGCGTCTGAAGGATCATCACTTGACCCTTCGGAGATGCTCAACTTGTATTCGTTGCGTAAGCGAAATCTCTGAGCATTTCATTTTGTCCCTTCTAATAGAATTGTCTAGGCAAATATTTAATTTTCCCATTCAGCCAAAGGAACACAGTGTGCAGAGCTCAATTAGCGGAGCTTGGAGCACATATTATGAGTGGAAAAAATAAGTACATCAAGAGTAGCGTAACCAGATGAAAAACAAAATCCAATTTGAACCCTTCGTCTGCCTCGGGGCTTGACAGTCATTGAACAATTTATCATAATTTCACATAAATTCTCGCAATTCAGCACAAGACAACACTTCTTGGAAGGAAAGCCTTGTGCCCCTAGCAGATGGAGATATACATACGCACATATATACCTAAGTATATCTGAAAAAAGGAGCGTCTGGCATCGAAGACAAATTACAGAGAAATGTAAATTGTTATCATACTTCAGCGATTCCCAGGTATATATATTTATATACATACAGATGTACATAGAATTTTCTACATTTTTCAAGCTCATCTCAAATTGGGCGTCGACATTTTCTTCTGTTACATCCTTTATGCCAGCCACCACTTTTTTTTTATTGTTCACTTTTGATCTGTCGTGAAAGACGTTTAATTGGACGCTTTGCAAATACTTTTTTTGACATCTTTCCTTGGCCTATAATTGGTTGAATTTTGGTATTCAATCAAATTCTAATTCGATTTGAACTAAACTAAACTGTTCAGATTGACAGACAGATTTCCAAGAATACCATTTATATTTCTTCTAATTTCAGCCACATAAAACATTGTTGATATTTTGTGTAAAGTTTTATTTGATGTCAACTGACTGGATATTTTAAGCTCAGGTAATTTGTGCTAAGAAAACACGAGTAATTAAGCGAAATTAACGCACAGACAGAGGGCAAACAGCGCAAGCAATCAATTATCAATGAGTATGAGTGCTGCGGAATAAGTTAACGCACATTAAATACCCTTTACAGCTTAATAGAAGTGCAAGTAGAAAATCTAGAGGATCAGCTCTTGATTAAGATGTAAAAAGATTTAATAATCTAGTGGAAGTTAGAGCTGATTCCTTCAGTTGCTACAACAGTGTGGATGAAATGCAAATACCCCTTTTTAATCTCCATTAAGTAGGGCATTAGCTCGGGAAATATAATAAGTATACGCGTGGGTGAATGCATGGCCGTTAATTGATTTCTTAGTCAATTGCAAAAGCGACGTCAGATTGTGTAAAGCCAGTTTGATTGACTGACTGACTGACTGGCTGGCTGGCTGGGTGGCTGGCTGATGGACAGACCGGTGGAGTAGATGACGCACAGCGGCTGACGTCTTGACAGCGCGAGAAGACGAAAAGACATTTGTTTTGCCGGTGAGTGGTGTATTAAATTTTACTCTTAACGCCCTGTTGGACAATTGAATTGGCTAGCGCTTCGTCTGCGTCGATAACAAGCCTTTGCACTCGCAACCATCCGCGAGCGGTAGCTGCCGCTGATAGCTTCCATTAAGGACGCTCGCGGTTCGCTGTTATTTTTGCCTTCGCTTTGCGCTTTAATCAAAATGTAATTAACAGCCATGTCGAACGTCGGCCATTGCAGCTCTCAGCCAGATGCACCGGAAGATTGACTGACTTTGAGTCTAGGCAACAGCCAGCGAGTTCTTTTATAAACTTGGCAATTTAGTTAACTGTTACCCTCAAAGATGTTTTCGTTTCTGGGTTCTATAATCTAATTGCTGCCTGTTCAGTAAATTGGTTTCGTTTATAACTGATTGCTGGCACTTGACATGCTTTCAGTCCGTACTTCAGTCAGTTAGTCAGTCGGAAATTCAAATCAATGCTGTTGGTACTCATTAATTTTGATGAGCTAACGCGCTGGTTGAGGTGTTGACGAATGATATAGGAAAAAAAAATGATCGTACAGTGGTTAAAAATAATTGGAAATGCGAGTGAAAAATCTGTTAATTCAGTGATGAAATTTTATCATATATTATATATTTAATTATATTTCACTAATATTAAATAACAATAAAAGAACATATATAAATTATAAATGAAGGACTCCCACAGCTGTATAAATCGTTTGTCCTTCAACAACTATAACTATCGCTATATCGTTTATATCTTATCCAGCCTTCAATCCACTATTGTCATAATATAAAGAATTGTATGTAATCAGCAGACAGACGCGTAAATGGATGAAATGTCCACAGGGAGATACTCACAGACAGACAGGCAGAGAGCAAATGGGCTCAACATTTTTGCATAAATTTGGCCACTTTGTGTCGGTTCTTTAGCGTTTGCTCTGTTCTCTCTTCGTTTTATTTTTTGCAGCTTAGCAAATTTTTTGGCGTTTGAAAAATGTCGAAACATTTGTCCATTTGCGCGATATGGACAGGAAGGAGCAAACCAAAGAGCCAACAGAAAAATATAAATAAAAAAAAAAAAAAAAAAAATGCGAAGAAGGAAAACTGAAAACTTTGGAGAAAGGCTGACCCTTTTCCGACATGCTTGCCGCTGGCCTTTGGGATTAGTGTCTGGGTGCGGGGGCGTATGGGGCAAATCCGAAGAAAAATTGAAACAAGTTACCCAAACCATTTTCGTGCCGCTTACCGCTTGCCAATTTATTCAAATGCCTCGCAAAGTGCTAAATAAACAAGACTGAAAAATTTCAAGGCAACACACGGGGGCAGCGGAACGTTCAAAATTCCCCGAGCATGTGCGTCATTTTTCTTGGTTTTAGGCGCAGCAAAAACCAAAAAAGAAAAAAAAAATAAAGAATGATAGCATGTATAGCATACTTAGCCGAACCTGTGAGGCTTGCCTTCTCGCTCGCACTCGAACTCACTGGCAGACGCACTTACCTTGTATGGGCACATAAATATTTAGATAAAGACAATCCTCTGATTGATTTTGCAGATAGGGCAGCAAGCGCTTAAGATACTCCAAACGACCCTTGGGCATGCGCTCCATCGCAGCGGTCTCATTGTGAATGTCCGGCAGTCGCTGTGGGCAGACGGGACTGAATCTGAAAGGCATCGGAAATTGGATAAGAAATTTGTGGCTTAACTGCAAAAGTTTTTTAAACCCATTGAAAATTATGTTAGGGCATCATTATATTTTTGAGGGAGGCTACTTAATGGCTAGAGGGAAATATTAGAGTGAGTTTATAAACTTGATCTAAGTGGAGTCTCCTGACTCTCAGTAGATGAATAATTTATTTTATACATATATTCTAGAGCGAGAGCTAAAGAGAATGCATTTTCGTATGTCGTATCTCTTAGTCGATCACTTTTCTTTGCTTGTGACAGTTTTTCGTGTTGCTTGTTAAAAAGGTTTCGAATAGCAAGCCTATTTTTTATGCGTGGCCTTATGAACAGATTAATTTAGCTAGCATTGTGAGTAATCTCTGCTTTCGCGTCACAAATTTCTGTCCTTGGGTCATAATAACTTTTTGATTTGAGCTGACAAAGTTTTTGGTACTTTAATTTATTTGGGCCAAAGCTTATTTCGGGCTGTCTGTGAAATTGGTTTTCGATTTTACAGCCATCTAACTTTGACTTTCACTCACTCTCCCCGACTCTCTGACTCTCTGACTCTCTCACTCCCTCTGCACTGAGCTTTCGCTATTCTAGTCGATTCCATCAGCAACATTTGCTGCATTTCTCTGCTATTTTTGGCCATGTCATGCAAATGCCATTTTGGCCTTGTGCTCATTTACGTCTGGCTTATTGGCCATGCCCCGCACAGCGTCTCATCCTCCTTGCTGTTTGCTGTCAGTTGGCGCCTTGAACCCACTTCAAATTTCTAGTATTATTTGTTTTTAATCTGCCGTGTGACAGACATCAAACCATGCTGGCCCATGCTAGCATTCAAAAACGAGCCAAAGCTAGTTGTTTGCACTCAATATGCTAACAAATTGCACATTGCAAAGTGTTTAACCCAAAATGTAGCCGAGAGATATGTATCTACGGCTAATATCAAATTTCCCAAATGCAAGCCCAGCCACAGTGCGATTTTCACAAATGCAATTTGTTAATATTTGACATTTGTTTTCCATTTGCTAAATTATGTTTCGAATGTAACTGAAAATGTGGCGAATACATTGAATTTTCACAGTTGTTATTGAATGGGGGAATTGATATTAAATTGAATATTAATAAGTTGAGCTCTGATGCTTAATCACATATTAAAAAAATTAACTACATATATTTACGAAATATATATTTGACTTTCCAATTAGCTTGCAACGTAATTAATGAAAAATTCCTTGACCAAAATATTTCATAATAAACCCGATTCTCTCATATCTGCACATTCCTCTCTTTTCTTGTGTCTATTTTCGTAGCTCATCAAGTGGCGCATCTTTGGGGCCGCATCAAATTGTCATAAAGCGAAAATCAATGCAGGCATTAAAAATTGCCCTTTCTGACAACATACATATATCTGTGCGAGTTGGGGTTCCATTATGGCCAACCCGAACCCATGAAAAGGCATTAACATTAATAGCATTGCGGAATGAGAATTTATATTATTTAATTTTTTTTGTTTGGTCTTTTTGTTGTTTTGGTCCGGAAATATATTTAATTTCTGCTTTTATTATATTTGAAGCGCCTCAGTGAAATGGCGAAATGGCGAAATGGCCACGAAGTCAGTCCGTGACCCCTTGACCCCAACATGCTTTTAATGGTCGCTTGTGGTGGCCGCGCGATTGCCATAATAATCATTAATTTAATGGTTAAACAATAAGGCAGGTAATAAAAGTTAAATTTTTGACTCCATTTCGCGCGCTCCGCTAAATGGCCAACCGAGCAGCCTCGACGGGGCGTGGATAAAAGACAGGATAACAAAAATATATATATTAATAAAAATAATGGAAGAAAAAGTTTGAATGGCGGCGTCGATTGTTGTTCTTGTTTACTTTGGTTATTTTTTTTTTTGCTCACATCTCTGACGCCAGGTGACACAGCCCTGTCATAGCGCAACTCTCTCAATGGGGCCAGAACTCTCGGCACAAGCTACAGCTCGTAAAAGCCACATTTTGAATTTTTAATGTGCGCTCCCGCAACCCCATCAAGCGCTGCCCGCAGCTGCGTGCGAATGTGCTCAGTTTTCAAGTGGATGCGATCTTGTTTATGTGACTTTTGTGTGCTTGCCACATGCCACGCCCATTCTCTAGCCGTCGCTTGCAGCGGCGCTGATAAGCCGAGTCTCGGGCAAGAGTAATGGGTATTAAGCTTATAAAATGGGCGGGCCAATTGAGGTCACCCCAGTGAAAAGGGGCGTGGCCGGCGCTAGTGCTTGTACAGATTTTAACTACAGTCGATAAAGGTTCCGAATGCGAGTTGACAACTCTGTAAAGTTTTTAATACGCTCGCCCGAGCTTTGGGCACATAAACTACTTCCGGCTGCAGCGTTTTCATTCGAGCTGAGATGTAATGGAGCTTATTCGGCAATCATTTGACAAATAATAAAAAGCAAGGCTATTATGGCTACAGGGTGAGCAGTTAGTATGACTAATAAGAGAGTGAGATATGAATTCTTCTGAGACAGCTTGAAATAGTTGCAGGCATAACAAAACCTTAATCTTGCTGAGATGTACAAAATTAACTTGCAAGGAAAATTAAAAAAGTTAAAGTTTTATTTTGTGTTAAAGATTTAGCAAGAAGTAAGAAGACTCTAGTTTAGACTACTCGACTACGAGATACCCTGAACCCTGCAAAAAAAAAAACAAAAAAAAAACAAAATACTCTTCTTCTTTACGAACGGCCTATAATTTGAACGCTCATAACTTAATTTCTAGATGGACGAATCTTAATGAAACTTTCGGAATACATTAATAGCATTCATATATGTATATTTTCCAAATTACAAGACTCTAGTATTTTATATGTTACGGACAGGGCTATATTAACTTATTTGTTTGTGCTGATCAAGAATGCATATACTTTGTGGGATCTGCGACGTTTCCTTCTGCCTGTTTCATACATTTTCACAAAATCATTATACCCTTACCATATTTAAAGGGTTACGGGTATAAAAAGAGCTATGATTAAGTAAGTAATAATATCTATGGGTTACAGCCAGAGATACAAAACAGCTTAAATTGTTGAATCAGAAAACATATTTAGCATGCGGGATGCGATGAAATCCGACAATTCTGCCCACAAAGTTAAATTAGTTTAAAAACCTAAAATATTATCTAAAATATAATTCAGTATTATAGTTATAGAAAAAAAAACTGATTTAATTACTTTATATTAATATTCTTTAATATTGAATATTTGAAAAATTAAATTGTTATATCGAGGGCTTTGCAGTTGGCAAGTTTTTGACGTGAACCAAATATATAAAATGATTACTTTTATTCTTCAACTAATCTGTTGCAGTAAGCGCACAGTAGACGAATACAATCACAAGAGTAATGAGCATATGAGAAGCGAGCAAAGGGTGTGCGAGGCATAGGCATAGCAGGAATGGCTTCTCTTATATATCAAATATGTAAATTCAAATGCCAGTATTATTAATAACAATTACTTATTAGTATGCAGTATATTTAGTATATTTCCAATTAAATTCATATATTGGCAATTTTATTTAATTATGTGTATTAATCTCTCCTGCTGTTGTTCCAACTTTAACTGCCATCGCTTTATAACCACAACATCAGCTTTGACAAGCCGCCAAAGGCAATATACATACATAAACAACACAATAGCACACGTAACTACGCCCTCCACTCGCACTCCTCCTCTCCTCCACCACATAGCAACCCAATGCAGTTGTTGTTTTAAAATAAATTTTGAAAGCACTTGGCCCTTCAGACGTCACAAAGCTTTTGCTTTTAGCGTAAGGATTATGAAATACAAGCGGATTAACAACGACAAGTCCTGCGTTTGGGCTACCTGCTAACTGGTTGCAGAGTCCCCGCTCTCCACTCAAATTAGCCTGAGGTAGTGAGAGTTTTATGCATGGCGCTTGAATGGAAAATAGCCATTATAAAAACGTGGCTAGGAAAAACTTTGGCTAACGTTTTCTCTAATAGAAACTGCATTAATAAGTGCTTCGTGTGAAGAGAGAGACAGAGAGAGCGAGAGAGAGAGAGAGAGAGATCGAGAGAGCGAGTGAGAAAGGAGAGTTATCAAAAATGGGAGAGCGAACCGAAATGTGGTGCCCATCATTAAAAACGTTAATTCCAATTTCAGACTCAAGTGCGGCGCGCAAGTCAAGCCAAAAAGCTTGGTTAAGGGGCGTGGCACTGCCGCCACCTCTACGTCGCATCGTTGTTGTTGCTGCTGCATAAATTGCTGTTGCCCAAGGTGTTGTTGTTGTTGCGCTGTAAATGAAATTGCGAAAATTCATTTTAAATTGGATTTTATTTAATTTGACTGCGGCGGCAAAGCTTTATGCGTGAGTACCATAGACGAAGCCGGTGGGCGTGGCACGGTGGCAGCGACTGCCAATCTAATTTGTGAGCCAGCAGGGGTGAGCGCTGAGGTCGAACTGGAGAGGGCGAAAGCGAGTTCTGCGAGACTTCTGCAACGTTGCCCACAGGTAAAATTAATCTATTTTGCTTGACGTGGTCGCAATGTCGCATATCGTTTTCGGTACCCACCCTCAACCTACCCAACTCTGCTCTCCTCTCACCACTCCATATCTATATAAATATCTTAACTTGTCTGCGATACGTCCTCTCAGGCGCATGCATTTTTCCGCTTGGCTGAGATTATGCTTCTGTTTGATGTATTTAAGCCCAAAGCGAGGCAACTGCTCCGAGTGTCTTGGCCAGAGTCCTGTGCTGTCCTTTGACTTTAGCCTCAGTTTAGCATTTGTGTGTGCCACAGCCACGTTCACGTTGCCACCTTCTGTCCACGGGCCACATGCAGATTATACGGAGCCATGACGCAACCACGCCCCTGCCTGTCGACAAACGAACTGCCAAATTGCATGTGTCTGGTCGTGTACTGCCGTGCTGCTGCCCTGCTGTGCCCTGGGCCATGTCCTGTGTCCTTTGACCTGTTTGCGTCTCGTCGTCTAATTTATATGCGTGACGTATTTTTCGTTGCCTGCGAAAACTACGAATTGTTTGTTTTCTCGAAATATTCAAATTTTCGCGCTTGTTTGCTTCCGGAAAATGATAAGCGATAAGCTGCGGTTCTCTGAATGAAGTAGGCATTGTCATTTGTGTGCTTTGCCAACGAAATGATTCAAAGCCAACAATGGAAATATTGTTTATTGAAAAATCGGCTCAGGTCACAAAAGGAGATTTTCACGGGGCAAAGAAATGTTTTAAATATACTTAGATTTTTCTTATGATTATAAGAATGATTATTATTGATTATTTATTTAGCAAATATATAATTTTGAAGCGGAAATACATTAAAAGTGAAATAAATATTACATACTGCCTTATGCAAAATTAAAACAGCAACAGCAGAATCTTTGTAACTCAAGGTTTACTAGCCGTACTAGCAAAAAAAATTTATGAATGCTGTAAAGTTATTGAAAATAAATGTTTCAGATTGTAAATTGCATGAGTCAGTCGTTGAGAGAATATTGCCAAAATCATATTAATAACAAAAAGAAAAGAAAAACAATTTCTTCTTTAAATATTGATATTTATTTATTTATTTATTTTATTGTTACTTAGAATTAATTCTAAATAACAATTTTATTTAAGCCAGAGCGACAGAGGCCTTCAAGCTATATTGATATATTTTAGATATAAATATGAAGAGCTTTGATTCTGACTAGCTTTGGATTGTAGGATATCATCATGATATCCTGGTTAAAATACCTTTGAATTGTTTTAATCAAAGTATTTAAATCACATTCACCAGGAAGCTCTCCACTGTTTCCCTTTTAACAGTAAGAAAACCTTTCATTGTCAATCTTACCTTAGTTCTGTCCCCCATAAATTCTTAAATATCATTCGAAACAACAAATAAACTTCGTTTTATATGCCGTCCAGGCATTTTCCTATAAATTCATTTTATACTTTATTCTAAGCTAATAAGCCTCAAGTACCAGTCAAGGCAATTCCTGTGGTTTTGGAGGCCACAGGAATGCGCCGTAACGTATCCAGTTTCGCGTTTTGTAAATGATCTTTTTGTACCTTAAGTCTGAGTGTTTGTCTGTTCTGTTGTCCGACCGTCCGTTGATGGTCCAAACAGCTTTATTACGCTGACGTGCTGAAAAATCAGTGGAACATTACTCAAGGAGTTTATTGGCTAGCCGGGCCCAAGCTGTCAACGGGCCCACAGGCAATGCGCGCACACAGACAGACAAACAGAGATTGTCTGACAATTGCGATGATGTCAGCCGAGAATTTTGTAGCAGCAGGTGCCACACACCCCACTCGTCATTCATCAGCTTTGACTTGGCAGAAATTTTGACTTTTTTTATTTATTTGCGAGGCTCTGATTTGTGGACCCTATTTAAAGGTGGCATTTTTCGGAAGGCAGAAAACGGAAATATCAACAATAAATTGTAGCAAACTTTGCAAAATATATGCTGATCTTGAATACTCTATGACATAATTTGTATATAAATAATATGATGAATGTGAGCATCTAAAGACATGAAAATAAAAGTGACTGAAGAGAAGAAAGAGAATATATTTTTACACGATTTAGATACGATTTATTTTATAGAAAAGAGTTATACTAAATTTTAGATGAATATTAATTATAAAATAAATCTAAGATGGCCGAATTTGGATATTTATATTTTTTAAATTTGTGATAATAATCAACACTTCACGTTCAATAATTCACTTTAACTCGATTTGACAATGTTTCGGTTTATTCATAGTCTTCACACGGTCAACCTGCTCGACTATGTATGCATACAATATATATGTAATGGAATTGCTGTAGTTGAAATTTAGATTTCAAGGAACTTGGAATAAGGAAAAGATGCTAATGTAACTTGAAAATGAGAATATTCCAGTTGTTTCGCCCAAAAGCCAAATATTTTTAAATAAATAATAATGTGTTTATTTATGCACTTTATAAGCTCACAAGTGCTCTTAGAGTACCCTTTGTTAGAGTATATATCAAGAGAGAAAGAGAGAGCAGAAACTTTATGCTGGCACCCTTTTACAAAGCAAACAATACGGCTGCAGCACAGCGTTGTCGTGGGAATCTTTGTGAATAATGATTTGCCACTTGGGAGCGTTTGTAAATTAGATGCCGCGACTTCATATTGTTGTTGTTCCTGCTGTTGCTCGAGTGGCGCAGCTGGTGCTCTGCTGGCGGCAGCGTAAATATTTAATTTGTGTAGCATTTCAGGCAGAAGCACCATCGAGTCTACAACTGACCTTTGGCTTTCCTTCTTTCTCATTTTCCTTCCTTTTTTTCTGTCGCCGCGTATTATCATCATTATTGCAAGTCTGTTGAATTGTTGCTGTATTTGTGCTTTTCTATTTGGGTGCCGCACTCGACAATAATGAGCCAAGTTAATTGAGGTGACGATTGCTGGGCAATAGAGGACGGTCACCGGCAACGGCTGCGTCTGGTCACTCTCGACCCTGTCGAGTGGCCTCGAGTAATGGGTTTTTGATCATTTTATGTATTTGCTGGCAGACGCGACAGCGTGTCTCCAATTGCGACCTCTTCGCGGCAGACTCTCAAGCTCAAGTAACTGCGAAATGAGTTAACGTATTTAAATTGACAGCTCGGATTTGCAAGGGGTTCGAGTTGTTGGCTTCGGGCAGCATTAAATTATTAAGACGAGGGTTCAGCAGAATCCCGCTAAATTGCGATTGCGCAAGGCAAAGCAGCAGCTAAATGACAGACTTCTATTTATATTTCGAAAGGGACCGCAGTCGCGTAACCTTTTTCAAGAAGTTATTCAACCAAAAAAATAAAATAATTTACTGCAATTTGATTTTAATAGAATTCAAGTGGGAAGATTCAGCAAAGTCTTGGCTAATAACAGCTGTAAGCAGTAATTATTCTACAACACAAAAAGTCGTTACAGATAAATCACTTTAAATTGGACTTGAAACAGTGCGATGGCATTAATAATTCTTGAATTAACTACTTGATTTTTATTTTATACCTCATCTCTGATTACTTTTTGTCAGCTAGTTGTTCAAGCATTGCCTTTTTTTTATTATTGCTATGCTTCATTAATTTCTTTCATAAGTTTTTATTTTTTCAATTCTTTATTATTCTTACATAAAAAAAACTTTTTCATATTTTTCATTCTTTTCATAGAACTTATGCTTACTTTTATTGCTTATTCCATTTCCATTCAATTAAGATTTAATTCATATAGTTTTTCTTAAAATATTTTGCATTCACTTTCATAAATATTTGTTCAGTTATTTGTTTATTGAATTCATCTTCCTTAAATTGAGCATCAATATCTGAGCATTCCAAAAATAGTTTTCAAATCAGCTTAAAGCCACCCACAACCCGTTTTACCCTAACGAGCAACTATTTAATATTTGATTTAGTCAAATTTATGCCCAATCCCAACAGGCTTCAGGGTACGTAGCCCTCTGTCTCACAGTTGCCTGGTTGCCCTAAGTAGTTGCTTGGCCGGCGCACGGGTCGTATGATTAACATAAAAGCGCGTCAGCTCCTTAACTTTACACTTTCCTTACACACACGCACACACACACACACACAACATGAAACTTGAAATTTATGCGAATAACTTTCTTAAGACGGTCGACACACTCACACACATGCATGCCACTTAAGGTGGCTCAAAATCGCCATTAAAAATGTAGGAACCGGAGCTATTCTTGGCTTGACTTACCTGTCCGCCTTTTTGACGCCCGACCACATTGCCGCTGAGACGGGCGGCATGAAACGCAAATTTCCAACAGGCGGCGAGGCATAGGGTATGCCGCGATACGCCTCAACCGGATCCAAATGCCGCCCATCTAATTGGACAATTACGCCCGAGATGGCGCCATTGCGTGTGTGGATGATGCGCGATGAGAGCTGTGCGGGTAATTGATCATGATTTATGTTGTTGTTATTGTTGTTGTTACTGTTGCTTGTTAGTCGACTGCTGCGGTTTGCCGATGATGAACTACTACTGCCGCTGCCGCTGCCGCTGCTGCTGCTGCTGCTGCTGCTGCTGCTCGTGCTGGTGCTGCTGCTGCTAGTCGAGGTGGCATACGATGACGCGGCCGAGGATGATGAAGTGAGCGATAATGAGGGCACAGCGCTGGCTGTGGCCGCATTAGCTGTGGATCCGATGCTGCTGCTCGCAACGCTGCTGGAGCCAATCAATACGAGGCCACCGCCGCTGCTGCCAGCTGACACGCTGCGATTGGCCGAGTTATTGTTGCTGTTGCTGCTGTAGCTAATGCCAGCGCCGCTGCTGCTGTGGCACATAGTACCCAGAAGCAGCAGCATGAACAACAGCAACTGAGATTCAGTTCCTAATGGTTTTCTTCGTGCTCTTGTCAGTGTTGTTGTTGGTTGTTGAATTTGCTGCAGTTGCTGCTGCTGGCGGCAGTTGTCGCTTCAATAGCAGCAACATTTTCATTAATAATATTGGTCAAAATGGCGTTGTTTCAATGTTGCTGCTGTCTGTTGTTGTAATTGACCGTAGCAACAACTGTTTGTGGCGTGACCTTAATTTTTTGCTTTGTTTTTATCTTGTTTGTTTTCTTTTTCTTTTTAATTTTTTTTTTGCAACTTTCTTTATTTGTTTGATGATAATTGGCAGCTGAAGCGAACTGAAAAGAGCAGAGAAAATATCATTAATTTATCGACTTTGATATTTATCCTGTTTGTATGATACAGAAGCGGCTTTAAATTAATAAATTTAAATGGGTCAAGCTTATGTAGTAAGTGGTAGTAGTATAATTCTAGGAATATCAGTTCTTCGAAGCGTTCAGTGAATCTCGTATTTGAGCAGTCTTGACAAGAGTTTTCTTACTTATTTAATTGTGATTTCATATCTATGCTGTTATTTAACAAACTATTGCATCAGTGTTGCTGGAAAACTAAAGGTCCCAGTAAAATAGTCGAAATGAGCTTATCGTGAGAAGATTATCAAGTTGAGCACCGTTTATTTGGGATGGATCAATTTTAGTTATTATTTAAATACACATTTAAAATCACATTTTCATTGAATTAAATGGCAAATATTTTTAAGTAATCCATAATTTTGATAATCTAATTTACTTAAAAATATTTTACTTGGAAAATTGATTTAGATTTAATCTGATTTTATGTTTTTTTTTATATAATTTTTTGTTTTTTGTTTTTTTTTGCAAATTTATGTTCTTTCATGAATATACAAAAAGATTTCACATTACCTTTAAACATATTTTCTTATTTAATAATAAAGCATATTAAATATGCATTAACTTTTAAATTAAAAATCCTTTGGGCTCAGAAATATTTAGTAATTGTCTAGTCTAGTAGGGAATTATTTAACAAGCGCCGGGTAGCATTTAATATCCCTCTTTTTATACAAAAGTTGATAAATATATTTTCATGCTGAACTTTTCACACAGTCTAAAAGTGTAATATTCTGTTCACAATTGAAGTTGGGCAAATTGAAGAACTCATTCTCTCCGTTTTGACTTTACTCTTTAAAATCTATGCAAAGTGAGCCCTAAAGCCTGTTGGGCATGGTGTGCCCGCCCATCACAAGAGAGAGAGGTAGAGAAAAGAAGAGTTTGCAATGGCATTTGAATGTCCTCATTGAAGTAGCTCTTTGCACAAGCCCCAATCAGCTTCAGCTTGGCTTCTGGCGGCGTTGTCCTTTGCCAGCTCTCTCTTGTCTACCATCTCTGTCTGTCATGTTGCAGGCGTTACTGCTTTTGCATTTGTTTCTTGCTATCTCTTTCTCATTGTTTTTCATTTTTTTCTTATCTTCTTTATTTGTATGTGGGCACCTTGCTTGCACTTGCTGTAGTGTCCTTGCCCTTCGTGTTGTTGTCGTCCTCCTCAGCAACCACAACAGCAACAATGGCCATTCAGTTGGCATTTCACATATGCCAGACATGTCAGGCAGCTCAACGAAACCTATTCAGTTACTTGTGGGCTGTAGGCGGGGCTTTAAGCATGGTTAACAACATCGTCTGGAGAAGGTCATTAGGTTAATGGCTCAAACATTTGAGGCCGAAGCTTGTATTTGCAAGCAAGTGTATTTGCAAGTTGTATGGATTTATGAAGTATTTTTCAAGGAGCAGCAATTCATATTCTTTGCAATTATCGTATTAAATACAAATCTGTTTTCAACATTATGCTCTCCTATTCTCTCTGAAAGTTTGCTTGTATTGCACATTTTTAGTCAACCAATTCTTATATTCAGCCATTTTCCCATTTATGAATGTATGTCATATATATGTATTCCCAATTGCCTTTGGCAAATTGTAC
Source organism: Drosophila buzzatii (assembly GCA_035045845.1). NCBI lineage: Eukaryota > Metazoa > Arthropoda > Insecta > Diptera > Drosophilidae > Drosophila > Drosophila buzzatii. The sequence goes on from JAWNOS010000198.1 coordinate 105,657, forward strand.
GCTTCTCGAGGAGAGGTTATTCTTAGAATTTTGTTCAGCATTTTTTTGCAACATTTTCTCAGGCAGCGCTCCATAGTCCGTTAGTTTTTAGCATTGTTCAGCTGCTGTAGCTGAGTAATGCACTTGATGTCTTTTCATAGCGGAGCTCAACATGCCCTGGCCTGTCTGTTATTTTTGGGTTTGGAAATACTTTTAGGTATACCTTTTGGCTACTCACTTAGCTATTCCGTGCGTTGCTCTTCTGTCTGCGTTGAGCTGCTGCAGGTGCTAAGCCTCGTGCTCTGCGCGCTGCATGTGGCTTAGTGTCCTTGCCACGCCTGTTGTTCTTGTTGTTGCCGTTGTTGTTGTCTCTGTGGCTGCTTATATTCTTCTGCTTGCCTCAAGTTCTTGGCACACACTTCACGTACGCTGCGCTTCTCGGCGCTGCTGTCTGCTGCGTTGTCTGAATGCCTCCACGCTACAATTGTCATGCAAGCGGACATTTTTTCAAGGCTCTCACGTGCTCAACGCCTCCGACGCTGGCTTCTCGAGCAGCTGGCGCCTCGCATGGCTGCAAAAGAGATAGACACAAAAGGGATGAGTGTGAGAGGACGCTTGCTTGCTTATGGTACTTGAGCTATGATTAATTAAGTGGCGCGTATAAAGCACGCTCTATTTAAATGCATATTAAGTAACCGACCCGTGCACAAACAATTTACTTAACTTGCCGACTTGATAATGATTGCGAGGAATTTGCTGCATTTTGCAATTTGATTGCAAATATACAATTTCCTAGAGTGTATCGACACAGATAACGAGAGATTAATTATTGAGTGACAATGAGTGTATGAGAGGAAGGTGAGAGAGGAATCAAATTTCATTTACTTGGCTGCAGCATTGGACTAACTATGTAAATATCGCTTATATAACATAATGGGATTTCATGTTATTAAAAGAGTTATCAAAGTATTAATAAGCTTTTATGTAAGCCCCACTTTAGTATTATTCTTCATAAGTCTCAAATTCATTGCGAACTCAATTTCGGGCACTCTTAAGTTGTTGCGTAAACTTTGCAATTATAATGCGGCCGCGAGAGTACGCCAATCATTGTGCACATCATTAGCAAGGTCTTTAATAGGCGGAGTCAGAGTTCTCGTTAGTTGAATTAATTGTTTTCGTGGAAATTGAGCTATTATCCAAACAGTGGGCGTTGCAAATGCGCGAGTTGCTTTTTAATTTATTTATGCAAATACCGAATGAATGCTCTCTGCTGCGGGCCAAAATAGCCTGGCATTTAAATGCGTCGTCGCATAAGTAAATAAATGCCACGCTGCCCTCTCTCTCTCTTCTATTGAATACTCTTCTTGAAGGAACAGCAACAAACGACGGAATCATGAAGTGCGGGACTCAGTTGAGGGCAGATTACATCATAGCATCAGTTTGTCTCTCTTTCTCTCTCTGTTCGCTTACTGCTTACAGTATGCAAACATTGTAAGTCATACGCACTGTTAGCGGTATCGTTAGGTGGGGTTAGGTACTGTTGGCTTATTTGTTTATTGTAAATGAGTTACGACGAACATTTTGTGGCTGCTTTTAGTACACTGACGTGTCTGTGCATATAAGGATCTACATTGAAATGTTTATACTTTGAAGTTTCTGGTTGAGTTTGCAATTTATTTAAAATATATTATAAAAAAAAAAAAATAATAAAAATAAAAAAATTAATTTAAATAAATAAATAATTAAAAATATATTTTGTTAATTGAAATTGTTTATATTTGTTAATTTTATATATTCGTTTATTATATTAAATACTTATTCTATTTTTATATTTAATAAGTTAAATTTGTAAGATAACATATTTAAACCTTTTTTTTTTTTTGCTGCTGCTAAACTTGGAGAAAATGTTTCAAGATGTCAAAAAGTTCAAGTTTGAAAACAACTTGGGGAACAAACAAGAAATTCGAGCTTGAACATTTGGCATTCGGCATTCGGAATTCGCATTCTCATTCGCATTTAGAGTGATTTTTATCAATTTGTTAGTCGTTGTGTTTTGGCCGTGTAATTTGTGCGCCGGGCCAAAAAGATAATTGGATTTAGCATTTGTTTGTGCGCCCAATTTAAGGGCGTATAAAGCAAATTCCATTTCGCGAAATACATTTAGCTAGGGCTTTAATTAAAAATCAAAACGCGATAAGCACACAGAACGCGATGCGACGCGACAAGATGAAAGTTGCAACAACAACAAATACGTTTAATTGTAGCTCGCAATTCCTTGGCAATTTCCGTGCTTGGCCGAAGCCTTTGCCGCCATAAATTCAGGCGCCAGGATCGCAGATGGGATACGCAGGGCGGTCACAATTGTGGGACCGAGGGTCATTAATTTGTCTTTAGAGGCCACCGAATGCCGACGTGGCATTAAACTGCTTAAGTAGCACAACTAAATTAAGAAAAGTGCGCGGCAACAACGGCACGAAGGCAATTAGTAGGTGAGGGGAGCTCAAGGATGTCGGGCGTCGTCTGCTGATAAAGTTCAAAGTGGATTTGTCCTAAGACCAGATAGCGCACTGAGATTCGTGGTTACATTATACAACGGTGTTTGCAAAATGTTCTGTAAAAACGAAAAACAAAAACATAAACAGATCCTGGATGCATACAGCAACGCAACATAATGAATGCGTTGCATGAGCATAATTCATTTCAGCGACAGAAGCAGAGGCAGAGGCAGAGGCAGACAGGCAGCTATGAATTGTTTGGCATGCAGTTGCAATGTGCCACGCCCAACCGTCGAGGAAATGTTGCAACCGCAACCAAATAAACGTTGAAAATATGTAGAGCATACGAAAAAAGCAACTTTGCCAGCGGCAACAACAGACACAAAAATAATAACAACAACAAAATACAAATACAAACGCACACAATGCGCATTTATCATAGAAGAAATACACACAGAATACACACACATACACAGCCAGACACAACATGCATAGATATTAATGTTGGCTGATAAAAGCAAAGCATGATAAACGAAACATGTTGTTGCCTTGGCGCGCAAGCTGCGTATACGTAATATTTCATATATTTCTCCTCAATATCTTGCAGCAAAGTCGAGCACAAAAGCTTGAATTGAATTGCTTCGTATCGACGGATAGGCATCTGGCAAACACACACACGCACACACACATTCACATATATATACATTATTATTTGTCGAAAAACTTAATCAGTTTTCTTGCATAAGCAAGTTTCTTTGCGTTGTGCGAAAGCCTTTGAATGAAATAGATTGTGCAGCGTATGGGAAAAATTGGATATGGATATTAAAACAGAAATAAGTAAAAAGTAAATTAATACGTTGCTGATATATGTTCATCTGAAGAGCGAAAGGGAGTTTCAGACATAAATCTTCGGTAAATATGTAGATACTTAACTTAATTTTTGCGTACTTATTTCAAATCTATTTTAACGATATAACTATATAAAACTTTTAATATGCCAAAAAGCTTTTTGTTATTACAAATTTAGTATTCAAGTAATTATTATATATGTATATTTTTATTCTTTTTTAACTATTTAAAATATAATTTATTTTATTATAATTTCAAAAGTAATTTTTGTAATTTTTAGATTATTAAAATATAACTTGTTTTCATTATTATAGCTTTTTATATATATTTCGTTAAATTGTTTTTTTTTTAATACCCTGAATAAGAGGAGAGAGCGCGTGGAGTGTGGAGTAGGTGCTGCAAATATTTTGATATTCTAGAAAATTACATATTTTTTAATTCTAACTTCATATGGGATATTTGACTTACGACTCTCGGAGCCGGACGTGGCTCAGTGGGAAGGCATGTGGCCTGGCAACTTGAGAAGCTCTAGGTTCGAGTACACAAAAATCCTGGCCTTCCTGAAATTTCGGAAATGTTGTCGAGTGTCGGGTAGTCGGATTTTAAAAGGGATGATCAGAGGACAGGTGGAAAGGTGTTTGAATAAGAAAAGAGAGCGTGTGGAGTAGGCGCCGCAAATATTTTGATATTATAATATATATTTTTTAATTCTAACTTCATATGGGAGAGAGCGCGTGGAGTGTGGAGTAGGCGCTGCAAATATTTTGATATTCTAGAAAATTATATATTTTTTAATTCTAACTTCATATGGGAGAGAGCGCGTGGAGTGTGGAGTAGGCGCTGCAAATATTTTGATATTCTAGAAAATTATATATTTTTTAATTCTAACTTCATATGGGAGAGAGCGCGTGGAGTGTAGAGTAGGCGCTGCAAATATTTTGATATTCTACAAAATTATATATTTTTTAATTCTAACTTCATATGGGATATTTGACATACAACTCTCGGAGCCGGACGTGGCTCAGTGGGAAGGCATGTGGCCTGGGAACTTGAGAAGCTCTAGGTTCGAATACACAAAAATCCTGGCCTTCCTGAAATTTCGGAAATGTTGTCGAATGTCGGGTAGTCGGATTTTAAAAGGGATGATGAGACAGGTGGAAAGGGGTTTGAATAAGAAAAGAGAGCGTGTGGAGTAGGCGCCGCAAATATTTTGATATTATAATATATATTTTTTAATTCTAACTTCATATGGGAGAGAGCGCGTGGAGTGTGGAGTAGGCGCTGCAAATATTTTGATATTCTAGAAAATTATATATTTTTTAATTCTAACTTCATATGGGATATTTGACATACAACTCTCGGAGCCGGACGTGGCTCATTGGGAAGGCATCTGGCCTGGGAACTTGAGAAGCTCTAGGTTCGAATACACAAAAATTCTGGCTTCCTGAAATTTCGGAAATGTTGTCGAATGTCGGGTAGTCGGATTTTAAAAGGGACGATGAGACAGGTGGAAAGGTGTTTGAGTAAGAGGAGATAGCGCGTGGAGTAGGCGCCGCAAATATTTTGATATTATAATAGAAAAATATATATTTTTATACCCTGAGCCCATTGAAAATGAGAAATCAGGGTATAATGGCTTTGTTAAAAGTATGTAACAGGCAGAAGTAGACGTGGCAGACCCCATATAGTAGATATATTCTTGATCAGAATAACGAGAAAAGTTGATGCAGCCATGTCCGTCTGTCCGTCTGTCCGTCCGTCCGTCCGTCTGTATGTATAAACGCGTCGATTTCCGAAGATACAAAAGCTAGAGAGTTCATTCTTTTTGTGTTAGGTCCGTATATTGCACGCGCAGTACGAGTTTGTTTCAGAAATTCGATAACTTGTATATTTGGCAAGTTATCGATACACGAATTTATCGGGAGCCAGTTATAAAATTCTAGCTAATTCATCTTTAGAGTTAGAGTCTCCAAGTTTTCTGCATATATATAGATACTAATTTAATACAATTTCGTCAATACAATTATACAATTTTTGTCAGATTTTGGATTCCGGTCCCCACTTCGCCCCACCACCCACAAATATGAAAAAAATGTATTTCAAATACTAGAGACATGTAGTTTGGCTTAGCATATAGATATGAATATCATAATCATAATCTGAAGATATCAATACGATTGTCCATTTAGAAACAGAATTATTAATCCTCAAAGTTTTCTCATCAAAACCCATGCGGCGCAGCGAGCAGCGAGACAGCAAGACGCTTGCAATGCTTACACACATGCATACACACATACATGCATACAAGCGTAGATCACCGTCTATGTGTGCGCGTGGTTTTGCATGCGTGCAGAAACGAATCGAATAATTCTTGGAATATTATTCGTTCGAAGAAGGACTCAGGGGATTTCGTAGTCGAGCAGTCTTGACTACAGCTTTCTTACTTGTTTTTTATTTTCTTTTATATTTATTCAATTTCTTTAAATTGATAATAAATAAATTTGGTTCATTATATTTTTTTATCTTATTTTTTTTTAACTACATTTCATGGGAATCGCCTTGTTAAATTTCATTCATATCTTAAGCTTCGTTCTATATAAAGTGTTTAACTGCTTGGGCAATCTGTTTTCCGTGCAAGTCTCACTAGTCACTTCTAAAAATATCTTCATGAATTTTTTTTAAATACTGTAGATACATGTATCCATAATCTATTTGCTTTAGTATTTTCTTTTTGGATAACACATTTTATACTAAGAAGGGGGGTTGGTAAAAAGTTTTTTTTTTTTTTTTTTTTTTTTTTTTTTTTTTCTTGTTGATTTTACATATTTCATAGAATTTTTATCTGAAATTCGTTTTGCTAGAATCTTATTTTATTTACTTATTTATTCTACCACAAAAGCAAAAGCAAACCACAAAGAATGTATAACTTTGCCAAGCAAATAAAAGTCTTACTATCCAGCTCTACTTCAACTACAACAAGAACTGTATAATTTTAGTTCAGCATTTAAATGCCATAAAACAAATGCTGGAAAATTATAGTTTTGCCGGGGAGCCGAGAAATGCTTTTGATAACAGCAGAGTATATTTTCTTATTGCATCGCATCCCCGGAGCATGTCATTTTTCATGCAGATTTATGTAAAAATTTCTGAAATTTGTGCGTTAAGAAAAAGGCAAAGGAAAAAACGCCCCAACAGCGAACGAGCGAGTGGAGTGCACAGAGATTGAGGGAAAACTTTCACATCGAGCATTGAATTTGATGGCAAATAATGCGACTTTATAACTAGTTTAAATGCACTTTGCATGTCGCAGACGCTTGATAAAATTATTTAAACATTTTTCGCTCTTTATGGCGTCTGCTGCTTGACTTCAGCTCAAGGGCTCACCCTCCACAGTTCATACAGAGTCACTTTGCTCTGCTTCGCTCTGCTCCTTCACTCGGTGCCTGCCAACAATGGCTTATAATTATTATGCTTTGCCCTTTTTCCCATTTTTTTCCGCTTGCTTTTCTTAATTTTTGCATTATTTTTTTTTTTTAATATTTTTTTATTTTCTTTTGTTTTCAGTCTTCAGCAGCTTACTGCCTTTCATTTAAACATATACGTGTATATGTATTATTTATACGAGCGCAATAAAAAGCTGCGCTCTGCGGCATCTGCATCTGCCTGCAGCATGCTGCAAGTTGCCATCATTTCATTTTTTAAGTAGTCAGCAGAACAAAACAATGGCGCCCCACAATAGCAGTCAGGGCATTAAAATCATCAGCAATACAAGTTGAGGCTGCACTCCTTGGCAGAAGGAGGAGGTGCAAGTCTGACAACCAAGGGCTCTGAGCCATTTTTGCCAATTATTAAACCACCGTGCCTAAGAATACCTGTTAAAAGTATGAGCACAGAACATAATATACGCTAGAATACTTTATTGAACATATATTAAACATATATATTAAATATGTAACTTAAATCAAATCGAAGCTATACCAATTCTTAAAACTTTTTCAGTAGGAGCGAAGATCAGTTCGAAATTAATGCCTGATGTTTATTCAACAGCACAGCTAGGCTATACTTAAATACAATTCATTAATTACATTTCCGTTTTCAACACATGTCAAGACTGCAATTATTAATTACTTTTATAACAAATATTACTAAAATAAATTAGTTCACACAAAAAAATTTAATTTAGAATACAAATTTGTACTTGATATTTAATTTGCTTTGACTTTACTTTTCATAAAATTTAATTAAATTAAGCCTTTATTATATTGCCAATGTATTAAGTATTCTCAAAAATTCAACATTTTAATGATTAGCATTTGAATCTATAAAATTTATTACGATTTAGTTGAATAACCCATAAGCAATGTCCATCAGTCATTTGATTAGATTATGTCAAAAGACTACACTTGGAGTAAATTGAGCAATTTTCTTGTTAACTCAACTGCACTGCGGCAATTTCTTGGACGACTAAATTTAATTGGCACTCATTAGTTTTGCTTAAAATTTTACATTTTGCATATAAATTTCAAGTATGTACATCTGTGTGTGAGTATGTGTGTGTGCTAAACGCAATTCAAATTTAATCAGACTCTTGTATCTGGGCACAATTTATGCAAAACTTCAATTGGATAGGCGCTCACAATTTTATCCTTGGGCCAAACATTAGCTGAGCAATAAATTTAGCGCACAATTGGGCCTGTGATTGTGCGAAAGCGAATGTAACGAAAATTAATTTTCCTGTGATTTTGCATGTGTGCATGCGGGAACATGTGAGTGTCCGTGTGTGAGTGTGTACGTATATGTCTGTGCATGCCAGACAGCTCGGCATAAATTGTGCGCTCGCGGCTAACAAATTTTAAAAGCAAATGCTGAAATAAATTATCGCTTAATATTGGCAAATAATTTGCCCAACACCAACAACAGTTTTTATATTGAGTTGGGCTCTCACCCCCTCGCTCTCTCCCTCAGTCTATCTGCCTCTATCTCTGCCTTTTCTTGCAATTTTTGGCAGCGCACAAATTGAATTCATTATGTGGAGCAGTTCCCGCCACCAACCCCACACACACACACACACACACACATACATACACGAGTGGCACAGAATCATTTGCCTCCGGCTGTCGCCAGCGAATGCTCAAATAATGATATTAAAGCCTCATTACAACAATACATAAAAGGCGAATGGCTGCCAAATAGATAGGAGAAACTGAAATTAGAATGTCGAATGGCATTGAAGAGCGACACGACGAGCACTATAGCACACAGGACACGAGCACACACACAAGGACTCGATACGTTTCAAGCAATCTCACAAAGGAAAACAAATAGAAATTTAAATAGAAATAGAAATCGATGATGGAATTCTGTGTAGCAATGCGAATACCCTAGGCAATAGTTGATATTAATTTTTTTTTTTTTTTTTTTTGTATAGCAATGGCTTAAGCTTGCGGATTTGATATCATTCTGAATGTATTCATATATATGCCATACAAGCATGCGAGAAACTAGCCTCTCGTTCATAATTAATTTCAAATATAAATATCTAATTAATTGCTTTTATCTATTATTGAGTTATATATTTTATTTTATTTTATTTATAATTTTTAGAATTTATTAAATTAAAATTGTTTGCTGTATATCTTTCTCATCAACATCCACCTAGTTTTATCTTGAATTTACCGAAATTTATTCTATATAATAAACATATATAAGTAGTTGGCATCATTAAAAGTCACAACTGCTATTTATAAGTCTATCTGATCTGGATTTATATATTGGATTAGTTTATTATATATATTCTATGATATTATCCCACTCAAAGTTGATAAAATCTTCGATAGCGAACTGCTTTAGGCACATCAAAAAATCTCTTTCTATCAAACTGCTCTGACATCTTGTCTTCGGGGTATATCTACATAATATGAGGGAAAACAAATACTATGACAATTGCAAATGAATATCAATTTCCGAAATAAACCCACACGCACACACACACACACACACATACAACAACCCACACAAAAGATACCCGCACACCCACACACGAGCATTTCTTTAGCTCTCTTAATTAATTTTCCTTTGTGCGGGTATTGTTTTTATTTTATTTTAGTTTTTGCTTTTAGTGGCTCTAAGACATTCGAGGAGCACGGCAACAGAGAGATGGGGTATTATTATTGCCGAGCATTTTAATGACATTTTCATAAACAGTCGCCGCGGCATGCTGATGTGCTTCTAATTTTATTTTATGCCACGTGGCATTCAACGTCTGCTACTGGTGCTGCGGCTGCTGCGGGTATATTTTGTCTGGATAGATAAAATAATTTATTGGGTAAAAATTGCTGGCCAAGAGTTAAGCATTTCGATTGCGCGCTCGCTGCCTCACCCGTCATCTCTCCGTCCTTATCTTAGCCGGTTTATCTATTTTGGCCATCGTTGTTGGCCCTATATAATGTTGGCGCCATGTTGATGTTATCGTAGCGGAAGTGTTGACTCAATGTTTACTCAATGAGGGCGTTGCTGCTATATGTGATACGTGTGTGTCTGTGTGTGTGTGTGTGTGTGTGTGTGTATATATGTGGCTTAAGTCTATTTCGACTGTCATTTGGGCGTACGAGTTTCGCTGTTGGCTTTTCTACTGCTCGCTTGGCTAATACAAATGCTACAACGTTTACGTTTTGTGTGGGTCCGTGTCCTTTAGCAAGGATTCCATTTTAGCCTTATAAATATGCAAAAGCAAATGAAGCCTTACGAAATGCTTGAACAATAGCCAGAAGAGCCATAAAGGGTCAAGGCTTGATAGAGTTATGTAATACTTAAGCCAAGGCCAGCTAAGTAGTTGGCACACACAACAATAATCATAGACATCGACGGGTCTCATATTTATGGCTTATTGAAAATAAAGGCAAACATTTACGTGTCCAGTTAATATTAGAAAAGTTGCCAATAAATCGATAAAAACTACTCAAGTGCTTTTACTTTTCAATTAAATATGTAAGGTTTGTTAAGTTAGTTAATTTCCTATTAACTTTGCAGTAGGAATTATTTTGAGAATATAATGAAAATATAATAATAATACAAGTTTTATAATACTTTTAGTAAATTTCCTTTTAGACACAATAATAAATGGCACTGGAATACTGAACTAATTGTAAATTTTAATTAACTGACAGAAAAATTAGCTATAGAAGCAAAAGAATCAAGTGGATATGCCTAAAATACTTGCCTAATTATTGCTAATGGATGAAGCAGCGAGTATCCAAATAGACAAACTAACTAGAAAAATATTTAAAAAATTGTCATTAAAAAATTTAGTTTTATAAAAAAAAATAAAAATTTAATAAAACACTAGGAACGAAACATATTCATAAAATAAAAAAATGTTTTCATTATTTAATTTTTTTATTTCGTAATATTTCTAAAATCTATTAACATAAAGTTTTTTTATACAAAAGTTTGTAGCCAATTATTTCTTAATTAGGGACACCTGTGTTCCTTAGCCAGATACACGAAATACGATGTTTCAAAAAGCTTTGTTAATGCCCCAAGTCATGTCAATTTACAACCTTTTTAAGTGTTTAACCACAAAACTAAAGCTGGAATCTAATGGCATATCTCGATCCCATTTGGACTTAGCTTTTCAGTCTTTTTCCCTCTCTCTTGCTCTCAGCGTAAGTGTGCATGTGTGTGTGTGTGTTTCCGTAAACTACCATTTCCGACTGTACCACAAGTCTAACAAGCCGGCAACAGTCGAGTACACGACTCGATACGCTCTGTGGCAGCTGCCTCTGCTGTGTTTGCCTTTGCTCTCAATGCACAATAATTGTTATCTTCAACAATTTGCGGATGTTATAAACATATACTAGCTGCTTCATATTGTCTGCATGTAAATACCAGCAACGGCAGCTGAGACTGGGACGGACACGGAGATGGAACTGGCTTCGGAAGCGGAGTCAGAGTCGGCTGGGATTGGAATTGGGGAGTTGAGTTTTAGCTGGGGGCCTGGCATTGCTGTGTGTTCTTGGCTGTAGCATTTGCACTTGTCGTTGCTTTTTATGGCCAAACAACCACTGCACCTGCCCCGGTTCAGGACAGCACACACACATTCGCATGTCAAGTACTTCCTCCCAGCGGAGGTGAGCTGGAGAATTGGAGAACTGGCACGGAAGACATTTAGCTAAGCGCTTCGCTTGGTAAACAATTTTCGATTTCAGTTTTGAAGCTCGTGTGCAAAAAGTTTTGTCCCTAGTGAAAGTTGAGCAGAGCGAGAAAAAAAATCACACACACACACACACCCACACAATCTCACACTGACATATTTATATATAAAAAAATATATATATATTAATGGCAGGCCAAACTGATTGCCAGCAAAATTTGTCGCATGCTCGCGCATTGTTTCAGTCAACATTTGAAGTCAGATGCGATGTTTCTTACGTTTGCTCGAGTTTCATTTCGGTGGCAATTACGCATACGTTGTTGGGGTAGTCAGCGCAGCGCACTTGGGGCTGGCAATTTGTGCGTTACTCATACGCCTACGTGTCTCATTAAGGTGCGTGTGCTCGACTCGGTAATAGAAAACTTGGCCATAACATTTTGCCAGCACCGTGCTCGCCCCCAAAACTTAATTAACGGGCCTCAACAAAGGTAATCGACGGACGGGCCGCCTTTTGTTTAGGCCATTTCACTGGAAAATGTTCTGGACATTAACGGGAGGAAAAGCGGACGGGTGGCTGAGTTTGGACATCCCCTGGCATCAAGCACCCCCATTAAGCTGGTCATTAGGCGTCAAGTGGCATGCTGCTTTGACAGGCAGCGGGCGATGCGGGCAAACGCATAGACTGAAGTTGGCTCAAATGTTTTGGCTTAATTTGAGCAGCCTCCCCAAACAATTCCCACCTACAGCACCCTCTCGCTTACGTCCGTCCCATCTCGCTGAGTATTAGTCTCTTTGTAGCTGTTGGCTTGACTTTAATTACTGGCTGCCCAATAACCAGCGGCGCGGCAGCTCAATTGCCACATTCAATTAAATTATTGGCAGTTGGCAGCTGCGTTTAAAATTTAATTACTTCCCTTTTCCGGCTGCTCATATACAAAAGACTTAACTAAAATGGATGCGTGTTATGTGTGTGTGTGTGTGTGTGTGTGTGTTTGCGTGCGTGACACGAGACCTCAAAATAAACCTATTAAGCTAGAGCTTACATGATATAGACATAAGAGAGAATTATTATAACAACTTTATCGACGTGTGAAGAACAAATGTAATGTGAAACAATCGTATATGCTTATACACAACATTTATTTAACTATGCTAGCATTAATTGGACCACCAACCACAAGTTTAAATAAAACAAGTAAGAAAGCTGTAGTCGAGACTGCCGACTAGAAATCCGGGTTAAAAATAAATAAAATTTTAAAAAGAAAGGGTGTGTGGTGTGTGTGTGTGGTGTGTGGGGGTGTGGGTGGGGGGGGGGGGGGAAAAATTTTTGGAATTTTTTTTGGAATGTTTTTTTTAAAATAGGTTGTGTGTATTGGGAGTGTTTTTTTTTTTGTGGGGGGGGGGGGGGGGGAAAAAAAAAGTGTAATATATATTATTATATTGGGGGGGTAAAAAATGTTTAAATTGATTTTTTTATTAAATATTAAATTATTTAAGGGGGGAAAAAAAAAAAAAGTTTTTTTTGGGGGGGGGGTTTTTTTTGATATTTTTTGGGGGGGGGCTTTATTTTAAATATATCTTGTTTGATAAAAATAAAAAAAAAAAAAAATAAGGTGCGACTTTTATTCTTGAAACTACTTTATATTATACATTTACGAAATTTTAATAATTATTTTGTTTACCCCGACCAAAGTCAAAATGGGAAACTAGAAGATAATGGTTTAGTTAACATATAATGTAATAGACAGAAGGAGTCGTTGTAGACCTCATAAAATACAGATAATCTTGACCAGGATTACGAGCTTTGTTTGTCTTTTCGAACCATATCGCAGATCGAGTTTTCTTCAAATCGATAATTATTATATATTTTCAGCTGTTTTTTGTCGTTTTATTCAGGCTATCTCTAAGACGGACATCTAATTTAGAAATTTATACTTGTCTAATGTTACAAGTTTTTTTTTTTATAGATATTTTTATCTACCTTACTTTAATAGCTTTAATATATTTTTAAAAATCTGATTCTATTGGAACAACAAAGCTTAAATTGATTTCCATTGACATTGCATTGAAATTTTAGTGCTTTTTTTCAATCTCTACAAATAGAAGGGAAAACAAAATGAATCAAAATATTTTGTTTAACTGTTTGCCAAGCCGTACATTATATTTGGCTATTTCATTGCAAGACAAATTAAACTTGTATATAAATATATTTTTTTATTATTTTATAAAGCTTTTACTATAATATTCCTGCCTAGGTAAAAGTTCATCAACATTTTTTTTTTGTTGGTCTGCGCAGTGCTTTTTGCTAAACATAGCGAAGCCGAAAGTTGAGCGCTGTTTTTGCCAAAGTTTTTAACTAATTTTCTTGTTTGCCTTCGTGCCAGCTACGAAGAGGGCAAAACAAAAGCAATGGGAATGGAGGGGATAAGTGGAGAGTGGGGAATGCAGAGGTAGAGACAAAGGGCAGAGATCATAGCGCAAGTAGTAGTAAAAGCCAAAAACTTGTGCAACAAATTGGCGCTCAACTTTTTGCAGTGCCGTGCACAACAATTAAAAAGATTTGTTTTTTGGTTCTTAAAGAAATTTATGCGAACTTTATGCGGGCTGTTTTACATAAGGATAAAACGTGGAAGTCTCTGCCCACGAGAGAGTACATAAAAACCAGATTAAACATTTTTGGAAAACGCTCTCTTAAATCAAAAAATGACGATAAAAACATCTACGTATGTTGTTTAAAAAAATATAATATTTTCCATTTAATCTAAATGAAAGACTAAGTCCCACTCGTTTATCGCTGACCTATATTTCAAATATATCTTTTTCAGCTCGTATTTCATTTTTTCTGAAAGTCGAATCCATAAGATCAAGCTTGAGATAAGATCAAGCTTGAGCCACTCCCAAAGGAGAACTTAGAAACTTAAATATATATAAATATGTATATATTTTATTTTTATCTGAAATGAAAATAAGATATAAATAAATTATATCCTTGCCATAGCAGAGCAGCTGCAATTTTGTGGCAAATTTCTATATATAAGTATATATGGATGGGTAAGCGCATAAATAAAAGAGGTTTATTCAACAAAGAATGCAAAATAAGGCACAGCGCAGAAACCTGCAAAGTGGAAAATTGCAAAAAAGTGCACGAGCTGCGTTTACCTGGCCCGCAAACAAGCAGCTGAACACAATACATACACGCAAACAGATGCATACACATATATACATACATACATACATACACCCGCATGTGTTGCTTTTAAGTATTTTGGCAAGTTGTGCATATTTTAATTAGTTTCACAGCCAACAAACATTTTACTCCCAAACAAGCCAAAGGGAAACACGGCGTATACGCGATGTGCAGCGAGTGGCGGACTTTCGTAAGAATTTATACATGTTAAATTTAGTAACAATATTATATAAATTTTTATAAATATGTTTACAGCTATTAAGGATATTTAACTAGAATTTTAAGAAACAGCATTTGCCATTTGTAAAAAGTTAGTTTATTATTTTGCATAAAAAAAAAAAAAAAACAGAAATAAAACACAAACATGTTTTTGATGCCTAATGAAATGTTTAAATATGTTATTTTAGTTATTAAAGTTTAAAGTTTACTTCGAATTGAAGGCTTAATTAAAGATTTTGTTGATTTTGTAGCGCAGCTCCAGCCGTTGATGCTTCCATTGCTGTTGGCTTAACTATGTCAGGAATTCAGCATTTAGCTCTTATTGTCTTTAAGCACTACGTGCCATATCGAGTGTCGACTCAAATCCAAGCATTTCAATATAGCTGAGCACATGAAAACCTGAGGGCAAACGAGTAACAAAGCCAAACAAAGCCACAGTGGAGCGCGGGACGAAGAGACAGCGAGGGAGAGAGGGAAGGTCTTTAGGCGGAGTGGGAAAGAGAAGTACAGCTGAGCTTTAACCTGAGACGGGCAGAGTCAGAGCCGAATGCAAATGTTTTACTGGGAATGAGCAGAGGCTGGGTGTATACATATGCTGTACATATATACATATATGTGTACAAGTTGTAGTGTGTGTGTGTGTGTGTGTGTGTGTGTGTGTGTGCCCTGTGCTCCTTTCAAACATGCCGCACGAACTGTCAGCCGTTGACTTTTTGCCTGTTTTTGACTTTATCTTGATACAAGTGCTGCAATTTGTAGCTCAGTTTTCACCTCCACTCCTCTTTTAGAAACTTGACTATGGTTCAGTTTTGGATTCACATTCGTATTCTGGCCTTCGAGAGACTGAGGCACGAGTGTCTAAGATTGGCACATTCACAAGCGAAATCACAAAAGTTGGCAACATTTCAGCTTTGCCTTTGTTTGTGTTGTTTCTGCTTCTGTTGCTGGCGCGCATTTAATAGTTGCAAATTGGTTCTCACGCCAACCAATTGGCTGAGATTCGGTCCGTATATATGTATGTATGTATATATGCCATATGACTAAGTAATGGCAATTGCACACAGTTGGTGAGCCTGCGGCTGCAGTTGAGCCTTTTGACAGGACTCGCTTTGTGGCAGCTCTTTGAAGTGCATGCCATAGTGAAATATATACATATAGGATTCAATTTCAGTGAAGAGAATTTCACCTCTTTTCCACACACAAACTTTATTTTTTGTTCTGCCAATATTGCAGACCATTTAACCAGCCAATTCGTATGTTGCTTTCAGTTTTTAGTGTTGCCTTTTATTAGCTTTATGTACATGTACAGACAATGGGCTCGACCACTTATCGCCCACAGAACAAACAAAATCGAAAAAGTGCCCAAAAGCCACATTACAAAAACACACTACAGCAACAATAACAACTACAAGCAATGCGAGATTCAAACAACTCGAAAGCCAAACAAAAGCAAATTATGGTCGGCTATAGCACCCACAGATGGGTTTCGCTTTTAATGCCAGCCACATCCAGCAAATAGAAGAACTCATTAAAATGTGTTGTAAACTGTAAGAGAGTAGCATCGCACCACCCAACCACCCAACCACCCAATCACCCAGCCACCCAATCATTCAAATCCCATCCAACCCACCCAGCCAGCCAGGCATCAACCCACGCTCAGTAAAAGGTGGTTTCAATGTGCGGTTGGCTTTCAGATTGATGTATGTGTGCATACGTGCGTATTTGTCAATGTATTTTGGACAATATATAAGCCAGCTGAGCACGTTGTTTATGGGGTTTATCGCAATGCCAAACCGAGACCAAAGCCATCGAAACTCATTTGACTGCGACATTTGCGTACAGCATTCGAGCAAAAGTAATCACATCCTTGGGTTTGGCTTAATCATTCGGCTTTAATGTGTGTGAATTGGCTATAATGTGATCTTACCTAGAGAGTAGGCATAATATTTAAAATTTGTCAATTCAGTATTGCATTTTTTATTAAATTAAATATCGAAAGACTTATTTAATTTATAATTTGAAGAGTTGCAAGAAGAAATACCTAAATATGTTAGAGGCTCAAAATGATCAGAATATGCCAACAGAATAACGAGTGCTTTTGCGAGAGAGATGTATCGACCGAATATGCCGCAATTATCAATATGAAATGTACTGGCACGTCGTTTCTTTTATAAAAAGGGAAGACACATACATACTATTTTTTGTTTATTTATGAATTGAATTTATGATATTTGATGTAATTAAATAAAATTGAATTAATGACAAAATAAGTATCCAAATTGTTTAAGCAAATAAAGTAGTTTCAACTTTGGTTCATAATGGCTCGACAGTGTAATCTCAAACAAAGCTTATAAATTTAGGCTGCAAGCAAATTTGTGTTTATTTCAATCACTCATATTCGATTCATATACATTTCACTTCGCCTAAATATTCGTCTAGAACAGTAGTTTTAATAAATATATCCTCCTTATTCCCCGAATTCTTTAACTGCAAATAAAACAATTTACTGGAAATTCAAGGAGAAAATTAGCACACATATGAAATAATTCAGTTTAATTATTCTTGGTATTTACGAACAACTTGAAATACAAATGCTCAAAGTTTGTCATTGACTACATGAGCCTTTAATTCGTTAGTGAAAGAATTTGGCAAATTTATTAAACGTGCTGTGGTTTTCCTGGAGCTGCGTACAAATAAAGCACTTGCAGAGTACAAGAGGCGTACATAAAAGCTTTAGAAACAAAGTACTGGAATCCTATGGCTTAACCTGGACTCTTTGTGTGTCTTGCTTATAGCTTGGCTTCACGGGCAGCTGAAGAAAAATAACTCATTTCGCATGGAAAAGTTAATAAATTACACTCCAATTGTGCGCTCAACGTCATGTTGTGTAAAAAAACGTGCTCTGGCAGTTGTTGTTTGTGCTTAAATCTGGGCAAGTGCCATGCCCACACAGTAGCTGAGTGCCTGCCTGCTGGCTGTGTGCCTTCCTCTGGCAACGCCTGTCAAATCAAATAATTGAACTTTCATTCCATTGTGAAAAATGAAACACATCCGCATTCCAAACGCAAATGCCTCACATTATTTGCGATTAAAAAAAAAGTGGAGTTTGTATCTGTGAATGCTGATGACTTTCAGATACTCTGTAAATATTTATATTACATAGTATTTTAATAAAATGAATAATTGTGAAAGTAAGCGCGAATATAATACTTTTTATTTACATATTCAATCTTCATTTGATCATTAGCATTCTCAGTATACTTTCTATATCATCTTCTCCATCATATTGCAAACACCCCATTTTAGACATGAACTTATCAAGAGCATCGCCTGTCTGTCGATCTGAAACTGATGCCAAAGTAAAAAATAAACACACATTTCTTCTTAATCCATTTTGATGCTCACCCGCTGATGGATTACTCTCGTTCAGATGTCGAATCTTGTTAGTGCAGTTGCCAGCATCGACTCCACGGCCGCAAAACGTGGCTCAATTGTGGGCTGGCATTCCGCCGGCATTGCCCCGAGGTTTATCAAGCAATGGCAGCAGCTGTTGCCGCTGCCGCTGCCGCTGCCGCAGCCGTTTGCCGGCTAACAAGCCAAAGGAGCACAAGTGTAGATGAATTTTTACGCTCTGGATACAGTTTAGGTATGACTCGGAAAAACCGTTGACACTCTGCTACAAAGTTGTGGAGTACATACATTTATTATTCAAAAGTTTTCGTCTCGCTGGCTATGACGAATGAGCTACTCTAAATGATCTCATAATCTGTTGTTGCTGTCGGCAACGAAAATTCATCTTACATAGTATCTTTTCTATTTTATTCACTGATTTATGAAGTTTTCACTCAGTTAGATTATAAAGAGATCTAATTTTATCTTCCATCATTGTGGGGCATACAAAATTTGGCACTCTGTTGAGGATGTACTCTCCCAAGAACCGTTTTTGTTATTAGGTGTTTTATACATATGTATATGCCTGCCTGCATTGGCGGAAGTTTGTATAAATTTTAAACTGAAATTGCCAGCTACCTGCCACGGCCAACTGCCACAGTTTGTGCTCGTAATGTTGGGTATATTGTCTGCTGCTTGGCCGATAATTAGACGCAGCCTGGCATTGACTCGCTGGGCCCCAGCATGGACCGCTTGATTCCCCGGGGGCAACAGGCTGAGCAGACTGCTGCCTATCTGGGTAGGCATTGGGCAACAGTTTATTCTTATTTCTCTTTACTTTTTACTTTATTCATCTAATTTTTTACTTTTTTCCGGCTGCTTTGTTGCTTTCGTCGGGATTTGCTCGTTTTATTAGTGTTGAGAGTCATTTTGTGCGCATTTCTGCCGTTCTTTTATGTCGCAATTTTTTCTTTTGCTTAATTTTCGCAATGCCATTGACGGGGATTACATAACAAAGTGCTCTCAAAAGGCTCAGACTCCAATGACTATTGTTGTTATTTTGTTTCTTCATACATCAACAGCATTTTTCGTAGTTCGCATTGTGAGTCAGAAAACAGAAGCAACAATAACGAAAATAGGTTGAAAAAGTATGATGTGTGGTTAACAATATATGAGAAGCAATTGTTTTTTTATTTTTTTATTATGAATTGAAATGTTACCCTGTGAAGTGAATTTGTGCCTGCGTGGTTTATTTTATTTATTTTTTTTAAGCATATAGGAAGTGCATATAAAAATGTGAGCATTTTGCATGTTAAATGAATAGCTGTGTGCTTTTGCGGTGCAACGCTTGAATAATTTTAAGTAATAATAAAATTCACTTTTTTGTGTCCTCTGGCGCGCATTTTTTCAATAATTTCTTTTGCTTTAATTATTGACATTGACAGCGCTCAATCGTATGCAATGGTGACAGGAAAAGCAACATCAATATTGCTTACGTGTATATATTTATTATATATTTATATTTATGTGCGCCATACATGTGGTAAGCCTGAAGTGGATAGTTATAAAACGCTCTGCTGCTGATGGAAGTTAATAATGTTAAGATGCAAAAGAATTTTTTATAAATGCGATCCAATTGCTTTTTATGAAAACAGTGAATGTCATTTAAGCTGCGGCTTAATACAGTCAGTCTGCTAGCCAGTCAGTGAATTAATCCATTAATAGATTAAGTTATCAATCATGCGCAGGTTTTCATAAAATCTCTCATTCAGTTTTTCAGTCAATCGGAAATTCTTTCAAGTAGCCAATTAGCTGATATGAAAAAGGTCTCTGTCAATTTATAATAATATATATGTAAGTTATTCAGATAGTCAGTCAGTCAACCACTTAGCTTTTCAATAACTTACTTATACAACTGCAATGTTAACCAATACTCAGGTATATTTAATCAATTACTTCGTTACTCAGTCAGTCTGTCAATAACTACTTCAGTAGCGGAATTAGTTTATCATGCAGCCACTCACTCAGCCTTTGAATCACATGGTCCTTCATAAAGTCTGTCAATCAGCCAGACAGTCTTGGAATTCTACTTATATCGAGTTAGACTCAATAATCAAAATATTATATCAGTCAGTTATTCGCTTAATTAGTAAACTATACAAACCATCATTGCTTCCGCGCACAGAGTTCTCTATGATCAGTTGAATAAACTCCAAGAGTGCCCTATTGTTTTTTTTTTTCTTCATAAAGGAGCTTCTAAATATACATCCAATATACTCGTACACATATTTATTTCCAGTGCAGCAAATATATACTTTTTTGTTTTTTATTTTTAAATTGGCGTGGCCTTTCCTTGCTGGATAATGCGGCTATTAAACTGATTTCCAGCAAATGCGCGCCCACAATAAATGGTCAAGCATGAAGAAAAAAGAAGAAGAAGAAGACGAAAACCACATAAAAAGCGACTTTCCGCAATAATTCCAACAAAATGGCAGCACCTGCACTGCGTCAACTGAGCCCATAATTTGCTGCGTTTGCTAGTGTGTGTGCGCGTGTAAGTGAGTGAGTGTGTGTGTGTGGTGATTTCTATGATGTGGTCAGCGTTTAAGCAGCCTAACCACGCCCCTAACCGCACGCCACACACACACACACACACACACACACATGCAAAATAATTGTGGCGCTTAATAGCGAGCACTCGCAAGAGCGTCGCATTTTCATGACGTCCTATGCGCTGAGCTGTCATAAAAACGCTTTGTTATGAGTTTGTGTGTGTTTGAGTGTGTGTGTGTGTGTGTGTCCTGACAATAAAGCGGTTTATGCTCTAATTCTATTAGCTCGAAAACCGTGTAGCAATTACGCCAGACAACAGCAGCAGCAGCAACAACAACAACAATAAGTGACAGCTACAATCACTCACGTATCCATGTGGATTTAACATGGCTCATATATACATACATAAATAGCGTTATTCTTAAACATAAACCCGGCCAATGCGGCTCAACGTTTTATGGCCAAGTCCAGCGACAAGTAAATTGATAAAAATTGAACATCAAATGGAAATTTGAGCTTAACTTGACGTGAACTAAGTTCCGCAGACAAATTTATTAAAGCTCAGCGAAATTGAAACTCATTGCATTGCTTTAATTTGGCGGCTTATAGCACAACTTTAAATATAAATTTAGTAGAAATACCTAGTTTTATTGCAAAAATTAATTTATTTTCTAATTAGAATTGTTATATGCGAAATTCATTAAATGTTTTAAAACTTTCTGCAATTTTAGCCTATCAATTGAAAAAGAATATACAAATATACAATTACTTTCAAAGTTTTAAAATTTTTCTATTTCTTCGTTGAACTTACGTTCGGTTTTCATATATAACATATTATTGTTTTGGTTTAATTTTCAATTTATTTTACTTAAATAAAAACTTTGCAAGTTTGCTTCATATTTTACGTTGAACTCAAGTCATCTGTTTTTCTTAGATTCCATTACATATTTGGCTTTATTCTGTTGCTGTTCCATTAACCCAGTAAGGTTGTGTTTCTATGCTTACTTTGGCATGAATTTATCTTTATTTTTTGCTATGGCATACTCAAGTGCTTGCTAACAAAGTTAGCACAAGATTACTAATACGCACCATTGTACGTGACTTTTTGCTGTCAGCTAAATCAAGTTTCATAATGTGCCAAACAGTGGGGAATAGTGCTGTGAGGGAGATAGATAAAAGCACAAAAACTTTAAGAGTGAGTGAGAGATATAGAAAGAGAAAGAGAGAGAGAGAGAGAGAGAGAGTATGTGTATTGAGAAGCTTCTTGCTGCTGCTTAGTTGTGCAGAAAATACCTGCAGCAAGTTTTGCTAATTGTGGGACATACGTTGATAACAGATATTGCCACAGAATGGACGCAGGCAGCAGGCAGCTGGCAGCAGGCAGGACTCGAAGCAGGCAACAAGCACTGAGTACGGCTCAACGTCGCTAGTTTGCAGCATAATTAAGACTCGAAACGCCCCCAAGCTTGATGCCTAATAGCATTTGCATGTGTGGCACGCATGGCAACAGCAGCAGCAACAACAACATCTGTTCTTTCAATGGACATTACCTGACCAACGACCGAGTTGACAATGTGGAGCAGGTGGTGCTGGTGGTGCAGCTTCCACTTAGTCATTTAATCAACTAACCAAAGCTGTTGTCGCTACGCATTTCAATCAGCAGCCAAAATTTAAATATTAGCCCCAGCTGTCGCAAATTTAGGTGTATGCATAAATAAGCATATAAATATTTAAATATCTGCGAAATTTGCATAGGATTCGCAGCTGCTTAGGATTTGTACGTGACAAGGCTCTGACATATATGTAAATCAAAACAGGAGTGAAAGTCTATCTCTTAGGGCAGTAGTTGCGCTTGATGAAGCTGATGATGATCAGAATTAAAATGCTTCGGAACATTTACGTCAGCAATAGAGCTACCCATAGATGATCGTTCTGTTCTTGCATACGTCCTCTTAAATGTTATTGATCTGTTGCTTTTGATGTCAGTGTTATAAATAGATTCAGTTGAAATCCAATTTGAAAAAGGAAGACTTGCCTTTGATGAATTGTTGGACAAAAGTTAAGTTTAAAACATTTTTATTGCAATAAATATATTGGAAAGGTCAAATAAAGGATCTCTAGAATATTTATGAGATCTGCTATACTAATTAAGTTCAGAATATATATTTTTATACCCTGAGCCCATTGAAAATGGGAAATTGTTTTGTTAAAAGTATGTAACAGGCAAAAGGAGGCGTGGCAGACCCGATAAAGTATATATATTCTTGTTAAACCTTAGTTTTATATGCAGCTGTTTAAGTAAGCCAAATATTAAGTAAATCCTCTATATCCTATTGGCTATTCATTAATGTTCATTAATATTTCATACATACAGATGTACATAAATCTACATAAATATATAATATAGCTTTTCTTCGCTACAACTTGAAGAGCAGTAAAACTTTGTAAGCTGCTTATCGAAGCAAGTATAGATTGGCGTAAAAGTTGTTTAATACTCTCAGTCAGTTAAATAGATCAAATGGCATAGCATGTTAGCTCAGAAGTTGTCAGTTTATGAGATGTCCGGCTTAGCATAAAATGAAGTTCATTAATTGCTATCCAAATGCAATCAAAATAAGTCGGAGCTGAGTACATCAAATTGAGATAACAAAGGATAGCGCAAGACGAGCACATTTACATGCAACTTAAATATTCAATTATGTGAAACAGTATACACATGTGTGCTCATAAATAGTTAAGGATATATGTATGTGGATGAATTATTACAATGGCTATATGCAAGGACTTGAAGTCATCTGCGTGATGTTGGTTAGTGGCGAAAAAGCTGCAGTGTAATGGAAATGAATCTTCTATACAGGTAACATGGTCAGAAGCTGCATAAGCAATGCCCAAGCGCTGTGTCGGAACAAAGGTGCTCTTCTGGGCGTGGCCGGGTGAACCACAGGCGGGCGGCCTCATTAGCCGCAACTGAAATAGCAGGCGAAGCAACCACAATGCATTATAAATTTAGCTGCTTCAGCACACACAAACAGACACACACACGTATAGGGTTAGGAATGTGTGTACAGAAGCCGTTGTCTCGCTTATTCAATTATTCAATAATAATAAATGATATAACGTATCTATATAATAGAATAACCAAGTGTCTATGTGGTCCCAAGAGCAAAAAGCTTTCTTTCTCTTCACCCAATAAGCAAAGCAAATATTGAGTCAGTTCTATTAACATGCGAAATATACAAGTGTACATATATGTTTGCATATCATTATATATGTATGTGCACATTAAAATGTATATAAGTTTAGCACACACTGCGTGGATGTGAGAAGAGCATATATGAACAATGAAGTCTATCTTACTCTGTCATGAAAATACTCTTCAAGTGATGACATTTAAATTCCAATAGATAAAATTACTTAATTGTAATTTCATTATTTTAATAAGACTGAAAATGTTTATTTTTAAGTAAATATTAATATATATTATATATTGAATATATTTTATTTATATTTGTTGTTAAATTGTATATATATAAAAAAATATATAAAATCATTTCTTTTTATATTAATATAATGTTATATAAAAGAAACATTTTTAATAAATAAGAAAGTACTCCTCTTGGGAAAAACTTCTTTTTTTTAAATATTACTCTTTGTCTCTACAGTAAATTTAATTACTGAAGAAATAAATACATATTTTAAATACACTTATTAAAAGCTTTTAAGTATTTGTTTAGTTAATTTTAAGAAACTTAAACATTTTTTTTTAAATTTAGTTGTAAGTTATATATTGAATTTTATAATTGAATTTTAGAAAATAATATTTTTAAACTTATATTTTTTTTCTAGTTTATTTTGACATTGACCAATTGAATTCTTCCAAGTAACCGAATTTAATTTTAATTTAATTTAGTTGTTAACCAAAAATTGTATTGATATTGATTTATTTAAATTGTCATTTGCTTGATTTTAATTGAATTTATTTCAAAGCCAATATTTGATATAATATTTTATGGTATTTGTTAATTTGGCTTTTCAAATACAATTTAATTTATATTGTAATTTGTAAACTGACAGATGAAGCATAATGCAAATACTTAAGTATTATTAACCACTCACCTTCGGCATGTTATGAGTAATTGAAAAGAAGCAAGAAATTTCCAAGAAATTCACTGAATTTCTACTGAAATAAATATGCCAAGCAGCCTAGAGTATAAATAAGTAAGTACACACTTTATAAGTACCAAGTGCGTAGCATTTCCAGAGCCAAACAAAAGGCGGCAGCAAGCCACAGAAACCTGGCAGCTGGCAGCTGGCACCAGTAGATGCAGAAGCAGTAGTAGTTGCAACAGCAATATTTGTGGTTTTGAAATTTTGCATTATCTAATGCGAATATCCTTGGCAAAGTCCTTTTGTGGATTTGCTTTCGAATGGTTTGTGGAGCGGGCATCAAATGCCAAGCATGCATGAAATGTGGCTGCTGCTGGATGCATTTTATGTTGACCGACTAATTTGCATTTGGCTACTGCAGCTGCTGGCAGTATCAATGCCAACGCATCTGATAAGCTCTTGTGGCTACCAGTCGACACAGTTATCTGCTTCTTCGCTCTCCTCTTCTCTGCGGCACATTGTCGCTGTTTCTCTTTGCGAATTAATTAAATGCATTGGACGAAATCAAAAGTACCTTTAATATACCTGCAGCTTTGTGTATCAAACGTACCTGTAAATAAGAAATAATTAATTAAATGTGAGTTTAATTCGTATAATAACTTTACACAAAATCCCTGTCAGCGTGGCATGGCGAACCGCAAATCTGTAGTCAAGTGTTGCCACATAAAGCAAACGCTAAGTATGACAAACTTTTGTACATTTTGCAGCACTAATAGCGCGGTCAACGAGTCGTATAATTAATGTGCTGGCAGCCAGACACAAAGGCAAAAACTGAAACCAAAGTCAAAATGGCGCTTGTCACTTGATTTAACTGCAAAGCTAGCGTGTTACGCACACACACACACACACACATACATACACTGTCTCTGTGACTTTCTCTATCTAAATAGTTGCAGTTTTGAGGGCGTGGCAGTCAGTCTATCTGGCTGGGTCGCACTCTGTTGGTTGAGTCATTAAGCGAATAGCAGCCCCAAAAAGCACCGCCAGAATTCATCGCAGCACATAAAACGCACCACAGCTAAAGTACTCAAGTTGTGTGTGTGAGTGTGTGTGGCAGTCTGTTCCTTAAATTGGCTAATAAACCTGACAGCTGCCGCTGTTGGGCTGTTGGGCTGCTTAGCAGGCGGGTGGCCAGTTGTGCGCGTGATATGTTGAAATGCCTGCGGCTTCATTAAGCGCGCATAACATAAACACATGAAATGCTTCCCGCACTCAGAGCCAGGCCCATCGTTTAGATCGGACCGTTAAATCTTTACAGCTTTTGGCGACGGTTACAATGTGAAAATTATGAAAAAAAAAAAACAACAGCTTATATTTGCCAAAGAGCAATTAAGTTATCTGGCAAATATAATTATATGTAAGTCAGCTCTCGAAGAATTTAAAGAGATAAACGCATAATTATATTAAATGTATTATAAATATTAAGGCAGTCTTAAAAATCGTGAAAATAATATGTTATGTATGCAGTCTTGATCGAATTTAATTTAAGGAGATTAATTTTGGATGGTTAAAATAAAAACTATTTAAATACGGAAGAATTATGAAAAAAATTAATTCATATTGAAGACAATTCGTCATTGAATTAGACATTTAACTTTTTGTAATAATAAAAAAGATATTAAGCTTATCATAAACTTTTAACATACAAACATAAAATTTTATTTAAAAATAATATAATTATCTAAAGACCTCCTCTTCCCAAGGACATTAATATTAATAAATAATAAAATAAAATTTTAATTTAAAATTAAAATGAAAATTATTTATACTGTTCACTTAAATCATATGTATATAGCTGTACTTATGCCCTCCAAATTGTTCTTCCTCAACACTTTGTTTGTGTTAGACAGTCTGCAGGAAACTGTAAAGATTTTTGCAAATAATAAATAATAAAAATAAAAATAAAAATAAAAGAATAAAAATAAATAAATAATATAAAATAAATAATACAATTACAACAAAATAAAAAATTATTCAATAATATAATAAAAATTCACTTGTTATACCCTGAGCCCATTGAAAATGGGAAATCAGGGTATAATGGTTTTGTTAAAAGTATGTAACAGGCAGAAGGAGGCGTGGCAGACCCCACAAAGTATATATATTCTTGATCAGGGTGACGAGAAAAGTTGATATAGCCATGTCCGTCTGTCCGTCCGTCCGCCCGTCCGTCCGTCCGTCCGTCCGTCCGTCCGTCCGTCCGTCCGTCCGTATGTATGAACGCGTCGATTTCCGAAGATACAAAAGCTAGAGAGTTCATTCTTTTTGTGTTAGGTTCGTATATTGCACGCGCAGTACGAGTTTGTTTCAGAAATTCGATAACTTGTATATTGGGAAAGTTATCGATAAACGAATTTATCGGGAACTAGTTTTAAAATTCTAGCTAATTCATCTTTAGAGTTAGAGTCTCCAAGTCTTCTGCATATATATAGATACTAATTTAATACAATTTCGGTTTTTGTCAGATTTTGGATTCCGGTCCCCACTTCGCCCCACCACCCCCAAATGTGAAAAAAATGCATTTCAAATACTAGAGACATGCAGTTTGGTTTAGCATGTAGATATGAATATCATAATCATAATCTAAAGATATCAATACGATTGTCCATCCAGAAACCGAATTATTAATCATCAAAGTTTTCTCATCAAAATCCATGCGGCGCAGCAGCAAAGCAGCGAGACAGCAAGACGCTTGCAATGCTTACACACATGCATACACACATACATGCATACACATGTAGATCAGTGTCTATGTGTGCGTGTGGTTTTGCATGCGTGTAGAAACGAATCGAATAATTCTTGGAATATTATTCGTTCGAAGAAGGGCTCAGGGGATTTCGTAGTCGAGCAGTCTCGACTACAGCTTTCTTACTTGTTTTTATTATGCATTATTTAATTATTAATAAATCCCTTGTTGCTCGTCAGTGTATATAAATATATTTGATTAAATCTGGTGCCTTGAAGTTATTCCTCTTTTATATCTCACATTTTAAGCATTTGCTCAGATTACAAATGCTGAAATCTTAAACTAAAATCAGAATAATGCTGAAGCTTTTGGGCTCTTTTAGAAATTCAACAATTTATGCTCATACATTTACAAAATCAACTCTGAGTTTTTGTAGCTTTGTTTTTGGCTTTTCACTCAAGTTATGCGAAAAGCGCATCTAATGAAAAATTTCGGACTTTAATTAAAACAAAACTTGCGCTGAGCGAACAAACTCAATAAAGTTTTATTAAAAATAGTTTCATCCGCTTTGCATGCGAATTATGCATGAAATAATGGAAGGCAAGGCAAGTGTACATACATATTTAATAAAACGCAGCTTATTTATCAATTAAATCGCTCTCAACGGCCACTGATACGGGCGATATTTATGAGCCAAAGCACGCACTTAATTAAAATGGGCGTCGGGCGTTTCATATGCTCTACAAATGAGTTGAATAAATGAAATTAGTCAAAAGTAAACACATAAAAGTAAATTCGCATTGCTGATTAAGGAATTGGGCGCTTGAGCCGCACGAAGGATATAACTTTGCTGCGGTTTAGTGCTGCTGCGAGATGGCGAATGGATTGTATCATAAAATGTGACCCACTGTTGTTCGGCCCTGTTTACTTTGTTTTATTCGAGGTTTTTTGTTGGAGCCGGTTAAGGGGCTTATTGCGAAAGTTTCCGGCTCTGCAGCAAGTAGTGCGTAAAATTTCATTGCGATATGCACAAGTTGTGCAATAAATTTCCAAAATTATTGTTCACATTGAAGCGCAAATATTTTATGTCGATATCGATGGCCGAGTGTGTGCGTGTTTGTGCGTGTGTGCCATGGCCATGGCCCGCTTAGCTGCACGCATGTCGCAATTTTAGGCGCGTTGCCCAATGTACCATATACATATCCTTTTGTTAGTTATTGTTGTTTTTATGACTTTATGCTGGTTGAGACTTAGCGCGCATTGAGCTATATTTGTTTTGGCAGCCGCTTTGACAGCTGCGCTTCAATGTTTTATTACGCGTAGTCAGGCTGCAGCACGACGTACGTATAAACGGAAGCTAGAAGTTTCATACACATATATGTATATATACTTATATTTTTTATCATTTCATAGGCTTTTGAGGGTTGGTAAGGCAAGAAGGAGAACGGAGCTAATATCGAGATTAATTATTCCATTTCTTATTCTGTAAGTATTTCTTTATACGAATTTCCCCTGATATTTGTATTTCCTCCAAATCATAAATACATTTCCAAGTATATCGTTTTGCTCTTAAGGTGTAGAAACTGAGGAAGCAAAAGTGAAATTCGAAGTGAGAAGATAATTAAATTTATTTAAATAAAGCTGACGCTCATACTCCAGAGAACATTTTGTACATTTAAATAAAAGTTAAGGAATGAATTGACAATCTCTCATGGCGACGACACACATTCATCTAACTGCTTGCTTTAATTGTCTTTAATATTTAAATCAGGGAAATTCATATGTAGTTTGATGACTGAAATGAGCAACAGTTCGCAGACGAAACTAATTAGTTTCTCTTAACTCATTAACTGTGCAAAAACTTGACACAACGTTCCAGCAACTTTTCCTTGCGACTGTGTCAGCTCGCTAGCAGCACAGAAATACTCCCACACAGACAGACACACACACACACAGGCACACACACAGCATTTGCTAATTTGCAATTAATTAGACATCATTTGCATTACCACTTGACAGCCATAAACTTAGTCTCAGGCAGGCCAACGCGCAGCTGACAAGTTGGCAGCCAACTTTGACATAAACGGAATTGCAACTTCCACGCGCCACACTCATAACTGCACAAGTGTGAGTGTGTGACAGTATGAGTGTGTTGATTTGTTTGTTTGTGTGTGACATCAGATAGAAGATGCGGGTCAACTAGTTGCTGTTGCAGCCCGCAGCAGCAGCAGCTTCACAGCGCTTCAAACGCATCATTGCGTTTCTTAATTGATGTTAATTGTTTGTGTGAGGCAGCCGAGGCAGGTGTACAGCGAACCCAATGTGTGTGTGTGTGTGGCAGCTCTGCGTGCTCGTGCTACGCTGATTGTTCAGATTTACGACTGACCGAAATTAAATAAACCAAATTGGTTGCTCGGAAAAGCAAATTATGCTGCGCAAAATGAGACCGAGCCTGGGTGTGACTGTTGGTTTTGTTGCGCGCTCTTATCGGATTAACGTTGGGGCTATTCAGATTTTTTATTTCATTTTCAGCCTGCTTGCCTGCTTTTACTGACTGCCCAATGCTCTGTAATGTACAGAAAGGAACAGTGGATGATCATGTGCTTTCTCATGGGAAACAATTGTTATGACATTTTGAAAGAAATATGTTAAAAATTATATAATCTGCTACCAAAATATATTTTTGAAGCGAATTGTTTTTATATTTTGTATTTTATTAAAGCTGTTTGAGGACTGATTTTATTTTATAATTTATGTATAAAGTATATACTAAGATACTAAATTAATAAATAATAAAACATAATTTTTTTAAGACTTAAAGGCTGAATCAAGGAGGAATCAAGTTCCTCCTTTTTAAAATGTAGATTTTTATATAAAAGTTTTTTTATCCCAAGCAATACATTGATTGTGTGTTCATAAACTTCCATAGTCTTAAAAATAATTTAATTATTTTCAGCTCTGACAAAGTTGCCTAAAAGCAAGCAGAACACAAATCGACGAGTATTTCATACATAAAGAAAAGAAAACAAGAATATTATATTATAGCAATGACAAATAGAAATATATTTTCAATATAAAAAAAAAATTAAAATTGAAATTGATATGTTTTTCTGTTAGTTTGAGGCGACATTTTTTTTTCTTGAGCTTTTGAAACATTGTGTACAATGTCGCATTCACAGAAAATCTCTATATATATATATACATATATATATTAATTTAATATTCTAAAGTCTCTTGTATACTCATTCTGCACATAGCCTTAAACCAGTATATACTTTGCTTCATTTGGGAATAGAGTACAACCAATGGCAAGCCTAACACTCGCACCCACACACACACCCACACACACCCATACACACACACACACACACACACACACAATGAACGCACATGCTACAAATTTTTGCGCATTTGTATTTCATTTTATTTAATTTTCTGATATTTGAGTAAAACCCTTTGGTATGAGCTGCCAAATCCAGAGCAATTGTTTTTTTTTATTTGTATGTGTGTGTGTGTATTCTTTTTATGTTTATGTATTATTTGTGTGGGAGTACGTGTATGTGTGTGTGAGTTTGTGTTCATGCTGTATTCAAATAAGTAACGACGAGCACACGTCGAGCAGCAAATTTATGTTGTTTCAATAACAATTTGAGCTGAATAACAACTGAAACAACAACCGAGAGTAACAGCAACAGCAACAACAAAAATTGCACACAGATACAAGCACAATAAAACGGCATGTTGAGTATATTAAATTGCCATTTATTTGATTTTTGTTGTTCGCTCTGCGTTTCTTTTCCCGACTTTTTGTTTTTCATTTTTGCAGCATATTTTTGGGCGCATTTAAATAATGTTTGCTCGGATTTTTATAGCTGCCTTTGGCTGTGTTTGTTACGTCTGTGTGTGCCTGCGTGAGAATTGGGTTTATTTTTGGGTTAAAGTGTCGCCGGGATTTCTAATTGTGTGGCCTGGGCAATGCTTTGCGAGGGATTTTGGAAGCGTGCCAAGGACGGGCAAAAGCTCTTAGCATACTTATCGGCCAAAACGAATGTCGAAAATAGGCTAGAAAAGCCCTGCAGCGTTGAGCTGGCAGCATCACGAAAAAAAAGAGTAGAAGGAAAATGAAAAATAAATATATATAGCCCCACGTTTGGGAGATTATGTAAAAGATATGCGTAGCTATTTATATAGACCATATGCATCAAGCAAGCGGACGTTTCAAATTTGTTCTTCCTTCTATATAATCATATGTAATACAGATCTCACATTAGATCTTCTTAAACCTAAATCACAAACTCTTTATAGGCTACCATGTCTCTGAGCTGCCTGCAAACGCTATTAAAAATTTATTTTTAAAGCCATAGCTCCAGTTAAAATTGTTTGGAAATGTGAGCTGTAGAACGAGAAATGCCCAGAACATGATTTTTTAATGTGCTGACGAAAAATAATTTGTGCTCGCATTGCTTCCACCTTTTGGGGTCAGCCGGAATAGAAACGGCATTGACTTTTATGTTGGCTATAAAAAGGATTTTAATGCGTTTTATGCGCAGCGCCAAAGTCAACAAGCCAAAGCCAGCGGCCTGCTTGACCACAAACCCCATGTCCCCAAGCGAATCGAAACATAAATCCACGCAAAAAGCTAAAAGTAGCGCTCTGCCAAAACGGAAATATGCGTGAGTGCCCAGCGAATGTGAGCAGGATGTGCGTGGGCTGGCTAAGTGAAAGTCAGCTGACTGGGAACATCTTTCCAGCTTTCAGCTTTCCATTGCATGTCGATTTCTGGCTGTCAAGGGCACAGTCAAATGAGCTGGCATTTATCACAGCTACTAACAAGCCGACGCGTCCTGCTCATTTGCCAAACTGCAGGCAGCCTTAGCTCAACTACGTGCGTGTCCTTTCTGTCTGTGGTTATCCTCGAACAATCTCTCGTCTCCGGCTGCTGTTTACCTTTTTAGCCAGCGCAGATGCTATGGAGCAATCAATTTGTTTTTATTGAAATTTTCTGCTTACAAACGAACACGCGCACCGACATATTGTCAATTTGAATAGGGGACATTCGTTTCGAGTACAGACAAGACATGCCGCACAGCAGGTGCTACATGGCGTATGAGTGACACATGGCCCAACATTTGTTATGGCTTACGATCTATCGCTCTATCTCTCAACTGCTTTTCTTTTTCCTTTTATTACCTGTTTCCTGTTGTTGGCCCAAAGCAATTGCCATGTCTGACGGCCTGTCAAAATTTATGCTGTAAAATGTTAGAGCTCGTGCAAAACTAACATCGAGTATACGGCCTGTGCACCATACTTTGTGAGTGTGGGTGTGGGTGTGGGTGTGGGGATGTGTGTGTGTGGGTGTGTATTGTGCTTTGCTCCCGCTCATTGTTTGCTTTGTGCGCTTTACTCTGCTCGCTTCTATTTTTTCAGCTGATTTCTATCGCATTTTGGGCTCCTTTTCAAAGTTTTTGGCATTTTACATGTGCTAACCAAAGAACGCCCGTAGTGCTGCTGTGGTCGGTGAGTGTCTGCTATATCCTGCTGTTGTCCCTCGGGCATTCGCAACACCTACCCCTCACGCACATACCTACATATTCCCAGGCATGCTTAGCTGGTGTTTGGTATCGGTAGATGCCTGCACGCACTGACCGCAAACACATCCAGAATTAATGAAGCCTGGACTTGGACAAGGAGCCTGAGTCCTGTTTTTAATACACATTGATATCCTAAAGGACTTTTGGGATATTTATCTTATTTCTAGTTCATTATGCATCGACTATTCCAATATTATTCTTTATATATTAAAGATTAATAGATAAACTAACTTACGATGTATGCAAAGTCTTCTTCCGTTTTACGTCAATTAATTTGATATTTTAATTTTAATTTATTGTTTATATATATATATATATATATATATATATATATATATATATATATATATATATATATATATATATATATATATATATATATATATATATATATATAAATTCAAACTAACTAATAATAATACTTACTTTATATTTTTAATATTTATCTAATATTTAGCAAATATTTTCTATATCCTGAATACTCGTACGTTAGTTACAGTTTCTTAAGTTTTTTCGAAACTCTTACCATTTCCTTTTTATCGATAAAAAAAAAAAATAAATAAATAAAAAACAACAAAAAATAAATAAATAAAAAAATAAATAAATAAATAAATAAAAAAAAAATTCGTTAAATATTATGAATACGCAGATTTTGTAAGTTTCCACGCCCAGTTAGCCCACTTTTTATTATTTTAATTTTATTATTAACCTTCGTTTTCATTTATTTCTAAGCATTTAATATTTACATATTTTTAAAATCTTTTTTTCGCAACTGTATATATTATAAATTATAAAAATTTTAAAGTATATATAATTTTTAATTGAATATCTAGCATTTTCATTTTCTTAAAAATGTTAATTTTGTTCAATTAAGTTCTTAATGTTCATGTTTGACCCAGCTGCAAGTGCTCTATACACATTTTGAGTAGAAGCAAATGGCGAAAGTCTTGCCTCCATTCAATTTACCACTTACATAATTACTATGTGGCATAAACACGCCCCTTTGGGGTACGCCCACGTTTATCAAGCTGGCACCCGCTGCGCTCAAAGACACAAAAGGCAAAAAGTTGTGTTGGCCTTAAATATTGTTGTTAAGGGTCGCATTTATATTATATGTATGTATGTGTATATATATATTTATATATGTATGTATTTCGCATTTTTTCGGTGGTTTCGCTGGCGATTATTATAAAATGGCGCAGAGGAAGGACACGAAGCTGGCAAGGACTCGTGACGCCATTCGCGCTCCTTGGAGACTCATTTTCAAGTGCTGGGCCGCTCGGAACAATTTCTCAAGTGGGTCAGCTCAGGCCCACAGAGTGGCAGTAGTAGCAAAGCAAAGGTTCAAGGATTCTATTGTTGCACAAAATGTAATTGAATGCAATGAAATTACGGCTAAGGCGCAACGTACAGAAGCCGACGCAGCAGTACGACTACGTTTCTGTGCCGCATTTAATTGCGTTTATTGTTTGTGTGTGCAGAGTGTATGTGTGTGTGTGTGGAATTGGAATTGCTGTTGGCTTGCTAAGGTATTCTAGGCAAACTCTTGCTTATCTCTGTGCGACACAGCTTGGGAGAAACTATTCGAAACTCATAAAACTATTTATTTATGGCATTATTTTTAGACGTTTTCAATTCATATTTGAAATAGAAAACAATATTTATTAATGTTTCTTTAAGAAGTTAAGATAAAAATGTGAAAGAAAATGGTTTGTTTTAAATATTTAGACTATCTTTTTTCGGTTTCATCTTCGTGTCTTAAAAGGCCTTCCTTGTATAGGCATTATAATATTAAATTCAACATCTTTTTACGGTATTCCACCCAAATTGTGCAAGCTGCTGAGAATGGCCTTTTGTCGCTTTTCCCATAGGCATTTGCTGCACACTTAATTTTACAGCATTTCCCAGTCAACAAGCTTGTGTTGTGCTTGTTTTTCTATTTTACCAAAATGCTCCACACATTTGCGTATTTTATTTCCCTTTTTTTTTCTTTTTTTTTTTTTTTGATGCACAAATGAAAGCGACTTGGGGCAAACACATGCTACACACTCACTCATTCACACACACATAGTTACACGTGTGTAATGTCTCGGCTTGTTTACCAATTTTTACTTGTATTTTCTGTTTTCCACAGTTTTTCGCCCTGCCTACAACTTAATTCCCCCCGTTTGAAGTGGACAGGCAGAACTCAATCAACAGCTCAAGCTGACCCACATTTAACGATAAATTTGCCGACATCAAATAGTGCACAGCAGCAGCCTATAAAACAGAAACAGACACTGAGCCAAAAAGAGAAAGGCAAGAGAGAGTCTGTGTGTGTCAGCGTGAATGTGGGTGTGAGCGAGAGGCTTATATATAATTCAAGCTTATCACGACGGTTCCAGACCATTGCGTATTAAAAACATTTTTGTTACGCCAATAAAAACTCACAACGCAAATTTTGCATAATGTGTGCCATAAAAAAATGAAGGCGCTATGCGACTAGGAAATACCCTTAATTATTATTATTAACTTTTGAAAATATCAGATAATATAAATTAGACTCTTCAACGTAGAAACGATTGGTTTATATTTAAATATTTTAAGTCAAACTATCTGTCTGATCAAATATATATTATCATTATACATAAACATATATCTTAATATACTCAAACAAAATCCTCTCTGTTTCATCGTTTCATAAGTTCAAAACATAAAAAAAAACCACTGAAAGCGAGACCTCGATGCCAGCTCTTTCTCTTCTCTTCACCTTCTGCTTCTGCTTCTGTCTCTTCTTCATACCGTTGTTGACATTTCCGTTTCGGGTAGGCAAACTAGGGAATGGGGTTACGAACAGCAGAGCGCCTAACTTCCTCGGCCTCGCACTCGGACGTATTTTGTTTATAATGTTTTCCCATTTATGTAGCTGCTGTTGCCAGAGTTGCCGTCTCTGTCGCTAGAGTTGCCGCCGCCTGTGCAACACTCGGCTTCGTATTTTTTTTTATTGCGCACCATTAAATGGGCAGAGGGCGTGGAGTGGCGAGCCTGCTGCTGCTGTGCCCCACGGCGCGGCCATTTTGTGAGACAAAATGGCAGATGAAACAGTGCCAGCTGCAAAAACTATGCATATTGTTTGTCATTAACAAGGTCGAGCAAAAAAAAAAAAAAAAAAAAAAAAAATACCAACAAAAAATACTAAACTCATTTTGATGAAAGAAAGCTGTTACACGCTGCCTGTCAAGTGGCAGGAGTGAATGAGGTGGTCGAAGAAGCGGAGGGGAAGCAGTGGGCTGCGGGTCGCCAGCTGACATTAATTTTGTTTTCATAGCGCGCGCCTGACAATTCTTGTTCTGCAACCTCTTTCACATGTGTCTGTCTCTGTCTCTTTGTCTTGCTCTCTTTCGCTTTTTCTATGTGTCGGTGTGTGTGTGTGTGTCAAATGAAGACATTCAGCTGCACAGTTTTTTGCTGTCTTTCCCCTATTTACTTGTTGTTTTTTGATGGTTTTTGCGAGTGTTTCTTTTTGGGCATAGCGTTAGCTTGATTGACATGCCGTCTGCTTTCTGTGGCTCTTGCAGGCTCGCATATCCTTTGCTGTTTGCTTCTGCTGACACATACAAGCACAAAGCACAACAAGTGCAAAAACAAATTAGCCTCTCTGTTTCCCTCTGTACCAATCTCTCTCACTATCCCAACCGTTCTGTGACTCTTTAATCCTTTGGCTGTTGATGCGTTTCTGACAATGAACATCAGCGGCTGTTTCTGATGCGCAGCAGCTCGCATATAACTCTCACAATAAACAAGCGTAATTTAAGAAACGTGTCGAGTTATTTTTGACTGTTAGCAGTCACAGAGTGTGCTATTAAAGCATTTTTTTTATATTTTCATTTGCTTTAAGATACATAAAATATATAATTGTATATTGAAACTTTTTATGATTTATATATATAAAAAAGTATATATAGAAATATTTTGTATATAGAAATATATTTTTTTTACATATTTTGTATTTTAACTTCTTAAGCGTTTATCTTTAATGTTGTGTTTCAATTTTTATTTTTGTAAAACTGTATTGAAAAAAAAAAAATTAAAAATAAAATTCCTTAATTAATTTAATTTCAAAACAAAATTATTTATTTATGTATATATATTAAGATGTATAGACTTTAAATATTTTGATTTCAAAATATATTTTCATATATTAGCATATCAAAAATAAAAATTTAAATATAATTGAAATATTTTAATGCATAGTTTAATTTTTTTTAATTTCAACATTTTTGTAGTTGTCTGAACCGAATATACAGCAAAAGGAATTACAGTTTGCTATTTATATCTGTTTTACTTTAAGTACTTAAATGATTGACAACGTTTTAAGAATACCTTCGCTGAGATCCTCGCGAAATATTCCAATATTAAAAATAATTCATGAATATTTTGCATACAAATCTGATTTGATACACTCTCTGAATAGATGGAAAATCACGCCTTTCGCACAGCTCATGTCGACCTTTTGCCCTCTTTGCCGCACATATAGCATTTAATTTATTTAAAGCTCGCATTTTCACACTCTGACGCCGTCGACAATAAAGAGAAAACCCCCCAAAAAAAAAAGTAAAAAATAAGAAAAATCACGAGTGCTGTGCAAAAAAGGCACATCGGAATACGGATATGGTTTGGTTTTGTTTGGTGAGCCGTTCTCGGTGTGTTTGTGTACGTATTGTTTGCGTATTTGCATAAAAATTCCGCATACGCCGCGTTGACGGCTTTAAATTTTGTGGCCCTCGAGTTCTTATTCAAGGTTCAACTTATATTTGAGAGTCTGTTCAACAATTTTCTTTGTTTGGCATTCCTTTTATTCCACTTTTCTCTTTTTTTTGTAATTATGGAAATTCGTATTGCAACAATGCAACAATGCAAGTGAAACCATTCAAACTGAAAATCATTGCCACACACATGAGTTCTCTGTCTCTTCTGTATGCTACATGCTGCATGCTGAATGCTGCATGCTGCCTGCTGTATGCTGCATGCGACAGCAAAGTTTTATTTCCTGTGTGCAGTCGCATTGTTTGGCATTACACAAATGGATATTAATAGTTGGCAACAGTTTTTGTTACATTTTTCAGTGAATGATCATGATGATGACGACGAGTTATTTGTTTATTGTTGCCGACTGAGTATATTTTCAATTAATCACAGTCAAGGCGAGGCTCGTTTCAAGGTCGAATATGCAAAGCGCATGAATGAATGAATGAATGAATGAATGAAAGCCTGATTGAATGCAGAAATGAAAGTCGGATAATGGCTCACTAGCTTAAATAGCTGAAGCACACTTTGGACTTGGTTTTAATTGCCACAGCATGGCCATATATTTCTTTGCTGTCAACGCCATTGTCTTATAATACTGCCGCTCGAGCTGGGCCCTGTAATATTGACAGGCCAGCATAATAAACATAAATCAAGTGTTTCCATTGTGCTGCCCATTTATGCCAGGGCTATTGAGCAGAGTACCCCGCGCACTATCCGCCATCCTTTGGCTATTTATCTTGAGCAATCGCCTGGTTGCATATCATCAGTCGTCATCGGCTTTGTTGCTGTTGTTGCTGCTGGTAGCAGAAAGCGAAAATGCGGCATAGTCTGCTACTTGACTTGGCCCATAAATAAGCCAAATGTGTAGCCAAGAGAAAGCTCTTCCTGTTCGATTTGACGCGCCATTTGTGGGCGCCATGGGCGTGGCCTCACATCAAGTGTGCTTCCTATTTTAGTCACAGTCACTGAGTTTTGCATGAGGCCAGTAAATTTTGGTCCTGGCTCAAGGGAAAACATATCAAAATTCATTTAATTCTTTTTGCAAATTTCTATTGACAAAACATTTTTCTTTCTTTGAACAAGAGGAAGATATTTGATATATTTAGTCTGTAGATGAGATTTATGTTTCCTGTAGGAAGCTCGCTTTCACTAATTACACTTTCTTAATTAACTAACAGTTCATCAGCTCGCATAATTCAAGCAACTCTCAAAGTTGTCTTTCACTCGTGTCAGATTTTGTATATTTTTATATTAATTCGCCACAAAGTCACCTAGAGCCGTGAAGCGATGCTACGCTTTCGATGGCGCGAAGGTGCGGAAAGCACTTGAAGAAATTTCTAAAATTAAAATTCTTAAACATGCCTTTGGAACGAGCGATAAGGGGCTGGCATAAGAAAAATACTTGGCGCGCACACAAGCGTGTTATACTGGTTGTTCCTTTGGCGTGGCGACAAGTGTCGCGCGGTTAAAGGCTTTATGTGTGTCAAAGGACGCCGCAGCCTGCTAGTATGTGTGTGGGTGTGTGTATCAAATCAGCTAAGAGCTTGTAAAACCAAATGTTACGTTTTAAGAAATTGTTACAGGCAAGCAGAGCAAATGTATTTGAAAGCTGAGCTCAGCGAGCAGGGCAAATAAAGTTGAAGAACAAATGAAGGATTTGCCCACATCTCATTACAATTGAAAAGAGGCAAGGGTAAGCACTTTTAAAAGTTAAAAAGGGTGAGGTTTCTCTATTTAAATAATAATTTGCAGTGTAGCTTCGAGTTGACATTGTTATACGATAATATCAATTTAAAAATCGTAAAGGAAATAACTGTTACAATATGCTTCATCAACTTATTTGAGTTGCGTTCCGTTCCACGAATTTCATCTGAAATATTTGACTCATTCCATTTACTCTGCTAAAACCATTTGTCTGATTCCATCAAAAACATTTCCTACAATTGCTAAGCTTTAATATAAATTCAAAAGAACCTACAGTAAGGATTTTAGCTGTTATTGTTTGGTGAATTGTCACCCTTATTATTTACAGTTGTCAAGCATATTTAACATGCTATCTCGTGTTACGTTATGAATTGAAGCTGACAAAGCTCTGGCATTGATATTTTCTTGATATTCCTTGGTGAGTTTGGTTTCGCGAGTCGCCTACTTGGCTCTTGGTCGCTAAGCGGCGTTTGTCAAACAAAGCCGAATGGAGAAATGTTGAATTTTGACAGGGCATCCACGAACATATGCGTAATTTGAAGCGGCACATGTGGCGTATGTGTGACGCATGTACATTAAATTTGCATTTAAATCAATACGTGTATCTCACTCTGTAATTGAAATGGTAAATAAAAAACCCGAAAAGAAAACTCTGATAATTGCCACGCCCAACTCGCAGTCGTATTAATATTTACAATTTATAATCAAACATTTATCATGTGTTTGTGCGGCTTTTTAATTTAATTAAACGAGCAGCTGAAGAAGAACTGCTCATTTAATGGCAGCCGCAATGAAATTTATGACCACATGTCCTGGCTGGGTCTGCTGCAGGCCAAAGGCTCCATTACAAGCCATTCAATTCGCGCTTAATGCAGTGCCTCACTGATTTCAGCTGCCAAATTCAAACCATTAATCAGCGACGAAATACTTACAACACAAAAGAAAAAAGAGTGAAAATAAATTAAGCCAATCAAAGTTTGTAAAAAGAAAAACGTTTATCAATAAAAATTATATTTTAATTAATATTGCTGGATCAAAGACAACAAATGGAAAATATTTTTAAAATATTTTCTCAAATAAATAAACATATAATATATAAAAATTGCGCTTAATCAAATTGAAATTAAAAAATAATATCCATTCAAAATAAATTAAATTATTCTTTAAAAAAATGTTTGTAATGAAACCAATGAAATTATATTAATTTACATGCAAATGAAAAATATATTCAAAGGCAAGGTACATATTCTTCATGTTGCACAAACTGAGTA
Organism: Drosophila buzzatii; assembly: GCA_035045845.1. Lineage (NCBI taxonomy): Eukaryota > Metazoa > Arthropoda > Insecta > Diptera > Drosophilidae > Drosophila > Drosophila buzzatii. The sequence continues at coordinate 146,688 of JAWNOS010000198.1, forward strand.
ATATATTTAAGATCACAAATGCAATATATCTGTATTAATTGAATGCAGTTCGTTAAAGCGGACTCTCAATAGAGTTTGCCGCATTTTATTAAATTTATCTACCACATTTATATTTATTTATATATATTATATACGTATATGTGTATATTTATGTACAACAACAAATGGCATCTCAATTAATTTTCATTATTGTAAAATTGTAAATAAAATATTCGAGCTGATGCCATAAACTTGACAATCTCAGTTTGCTGCTCTGGGGCAATAATTTTTGCCTTAACTGCAAAACGCTTTTTATTTTACACAAAAAATTTACAAAAAAATAAAATTAAAAACATTTAATTGGGCGGCTGGGCTGTTCTGGTGGGCGTGGAACTGCAGCATCAGCATTCATTTCCATTATAAATGTCAACAGCGAGAAAAAATGGAATGGAATTTGAAGGAGTTAAACGAAATGGGGGATGAGCCATGGGCAGCGGAGCCATGGTTAGCATCTCCCATGTGCGATATATATGAGCGAATTTAATTATTGTTCATGTGCTGAAATATGAGCAAATTTATTTATGGCTCTCGCTCTGTGCCTTACTGTGACATGAGCAGTTGCCATTGTTGTTGTTGTTGTTATTGTTGTTGTTGTTATTGTTGTCGTGGGTGTTGCATGTTTTTTAAGCGTTTGCTGTTGCATACATAAATGCTGCACACACAGACAAAGCCACACAAGTATTGAGCAGCAATTCCCCTTTTTTATGGCACTGAACGAGTCTCGTTACCTGCCGGGGCCAACATGTCGTATGAGTTATGGTCGTCACTGGCGTATGATTAATATTCAATTACATGGCACAAGCTGCATGCACTTTACACACCCATCCATACATATCCCACACACTCACAGAGCTGTGGCTGCGTCTGTGCTGGGTTTTTGTGCCTTTTCTGCTGCCAGCCAGAAAACTTTGCTAATTGCCCCATAAACAAAAACAGAAATACAAGAAGAAAACAATCGAATTAATGCACAGCCTGCAGCAGTGAGCCACAAATATGCATTTTTCTTTTCATTTAATTATGCACAACTGTTGGCTTTAGCTTGCTTGTGGATGGGACCCAGAAAGGGCTTAATGGACCTACGTGCATTGGTTTGATTATATGGAACTGCAAAAGTTGCCACTAACTGTTGAACAAATGTGTGTGAGCAGCATTCAGTTAACTGTTTGAGCAGCTTATGGAAGACTTAAAATTGTTCTGGATCCAGGCAAGACAGTTGGCGCAGCGAATGGAAGGTTTGACTTAAAATTTCGTTTCATTTCTATTTCCATTTTTAAATAGAATTTGCTAAATAAAAAAAGGCTTGGTAAGAAAACACTTTAAAGTCTTTATATTCATTGAACATTAAAAAATTAAATAAATAAATAAAAATAAAATATATAAATAAATTTAAAAAATAATAATTAAAAATATGTAAAAAATAAAGAATAAATAAATAAAGTTTTGTATTAATAAAAAGTAACTTTTTGTTAGAAGGATTTATATATTTTCAAATTGAATTAATTATATATTTGCGATGTTTCGGCGTTTGAGAGACATTTGTCCAATAAATAAAGATTTATGCATGGACACAGGATTTCAATCTATGGTATGGAAAATTTATCGGCAACAAGCTTTAAAATGGTTTAACTTTTAAGAATTTCATATGAATATACTTTCTTTGAATTTCCTTCTTTTTCTGTGCGTGAAAAGTACAATTTGGTTTATATATTTTTAGAAATTTTATTTTTTGTTAATATATAAATACTTATATGTAGTATCGGTGGGACATTATGACGTTGTGTTAGTTATTATGTTGTGATTGACAGTTGCAGTAGTATCAAAGAGAATCTGACAACTAGTGCTAATCGAATGAGTTAGCATTTTAGTGACTATTAAAGGATGTGTCATTAGAAAAGAGACAACCATAGGTTTTGCTGAACGTGGTCTCGGATGTCGCAGAATGAGAGCGAGAAGGCTATGTCCTTCGCACAGAGTTGATATAATATTGATGAACGATAATATGCAACCAAGAGGCAGTTTGACAGGAGACCTGAAAAAGGGCACTTAATCAGAGTTGGTTGAGAAAGAAAGACGTTTAGTAATAGAAATCGGCGACACCGCGAACTCGTAATTAGGCAAACTTATAACAGAAGGCCACAACAATAATTTTAACGCTACGACATATGTATATACAATGTTACCAAGTTTAAAAGTCAAGTATATTCTAGTACGAAGTACAATATTTAACACACTATTAATATTTTGTGTTAAAAATTATAGTTTTTATACTTTATTCCCAAAGGAAATAAGAGTGTATTGGGTTTATTTTTTATACAAAAATATATTAAAATATTATAACATAATATATAACACGTGGTTTATAATATTAAATATTAAGCCATAAAAAAAAGTTTTCCTCTAAGGACTTTATAATGTAGCGCCCTAGCTAGAAGAAATTATTGCTCCCTTTTTTTTATATACACTGAGAAGCAAAAGTGTAACACGAATTCAATATTGTAACTTCAAAGGTCTGTATTTTCACTTCTACTGCATGGATGCTTAAGTTCTTAGTCTCGTTTTGTTGGTACAGTAATTTAGCTATATTTAAAAAAAAATTTAAGTCATTCGGTTTGCTAGAAGAGAAATGCGATGGCAAAGAGTAAGAAGGGTCAATTGTTACAGTTATGCTCTCTCAGCGCAAAAACAATTTGCATTGGTATACAAGCTTTTGTTACCGTTAAAGCTTATTTATTTGCATTGAACTTTATGAGCTTTTACCATTTTAAGCAAATTTAAAACGCAATAACCAAGATGAGTGAAAACAAAAATAAAATAATTGAATTATTGTTAGCGGGTGTATCTGTTTGTAAAGTGGCTAACAAATTCGGTATTAGTCATATGACTGTACAAAGAATGAAAAAATACACTCAACAAAGTATCCCTAGCAATAAAGGAGGTCGACCAAGGATTTTGAACGATCGCGACACACGCCACGTGGCAAGGCTGATAACAGGCAATCAGGTCATAACGCCAATACGAGCAGCGAAGATGCTTAATTTGAATGCCAGTGAGTGGACAGTCCGTCGTAGTCTTGGCAGATTAGGACTAAAAGCAAAAGAAATGAAAAAAAACCGTTCCTTGCAAAAAAACACGTTATCTTGCGTAAAGACTTTGCTGCAGCTTATGAACATTGGACTGTAGCTGATTGGGATGCTGTAAGTTACTCAGGACGACTTTAAACAATTGTTATAAAGGTTTTTTAAAGGTAATATGGTCAGATGAAACTAAAATAAACCGTATCGAGTCAGATGGGCGATCGTGGTATTGGACTAGAGATCCCACAATCCAGTCACTAACTACTGTACGGCAAACTGTCAAGTACGGGGGCGGCTCCATTATGGTTTGGGGCTGTATACACAAAAATGGAGTTGGACCTTTGGTTTTAATTGAAGGGATAATGCGTAAGGAGCAATATCTGTCAATTCTACAAAATAATTTGGGAGAAGTCGTCGCAAATATGGGACTTGCTGCTGAAAAATGCATTTTTCAGCAAGACAATGACCCGAAGCACACGTCCCATTTGGTTAAAAACTGGATCTCACAGCAGAGATTCAGTTCCTTGAAGTGGCCTCCGCAATCTCCTGACATGAACCCCATCGAAAACATATGGAGTTATGTAAAGTCGCAGCTTGCGCAATATGCCGTCCCTCCAAGTGGAATGATGGAGTTGTGGGCAAGGACGAAGGACGTCTGGTACGCGATTCCTCCTGAGATGGTGAGATGCTACACACAGAGTATGCCCAATCGCATACAACAATTAAAAAAGGCAAAAGGGCTATGGACCAAATATTAAAAAATTATTAATAAATGTTTTTGTTAAAAAATTAGCCATAGTGCAAAACTGTAACAATTGACTTTTTTACATTTTTTACTCGCATTTCTCTTCTAGCAAACCGAATGACTTGAAATTTCTTTTAAATATAGCTAAATTACTGAACCAACAAAACGAGACTAAGAACTCAAGCATCCATGCAGTAGAAGTGAAAATACAGACCTTTGAAGTTACAATATTGAATTCGTGTTACAGTTTTGCTTCTCAGTGTATATTTTTTTATATATATTTTTTTAAGGTAATATGAAACTTCTTAGGCTGAACGACAAGTGCTGCGTGTGGCTTTAGCATTAGCTATTATATTCGGCTTCTGACAAGGCCAATTGCCGTGATTTATGATTGCCATTATTTAGAGCTTAGAGGCACGTGCTTTGCCGCCTTAATCTATCATTGAGTCGGCACACATAACTTGAACTAAACCAGAGCTGAAATAATAATTAAAGAAAAGAAAATTCAGCTGCAAATGTTGTTTTAATTTGTTTGCAAGTTGACCGAAAATCGATGAGGTTAATTCGGTGTTTGCGTTCGCGTAATATTTAGTTTTTATTCAAGGTGACATTTGCCATTTCTGTCTGGTATAAAACATTGCAAATAAATTAATGTGGAATTAAAAAATCTACTGCTCTCATATTTATTTTTATTTATTTATTTTGTAATTTGCTAAAGGCAAGAGGCAAATATAGATATAACAATAAAGGGGTTATTTATTTTATTTTTAAATTGTAATTATTTCCATGAATAATCAACCAATAAATAAATAAATAAAATGTATAAATGTGGAAGACTATTTATATATTTTAACTGCATTTGTTTAAATGAAAAATAAACCAACAAAAAAATTAAATTCACATTTAACATACAACAAAAGCTTATAGATTCACAGAATTTGCACTCTCAAATTGCAAAATTCAATGAAATGGATTTGTGTGCATTAAATTAAAGGTGATATGCTTGGATAAATAGTAATTGAAATTGTTGTTCCACGTATGGCGTTGATCAAATGATCGATGCTTATTGTATTAACCAGTTTTTTTTAACGTTTCGGGGGCGTATACGTAATTCGTGACAAACGCACTTAGAGCAGCAGCACGCCGTTGTGTGCGTGTACTCATTTATGCATTTAAGGCACGCTTGATTACATACTCCCACACTCACACCCACACTCACACTTACACACACACATGCACACTAGCCAACAAAGTTACGCCCCTAAATTGCATATTAATTGCTCATTAATTGTTGATTAGCCCTCAAGTAGAGGGCGGGGGCTGACAAAGGCACGCCGAGTGCCAATCTCAGCGCTCAGCGTACTGCCCCCGCCATAGCGCGCCACCACTTCCGGCACTCCTTCCCCCATCAATCGTTAAGCGCTACTAATCTTTAGTGTTAAGTTAAGTATACGCAAAACTTATCAAGAGGCTTAGTGGAAGACTCTTGTTGCGTTCGGCATTAGTGCGACAAAATGTTGTAATCAATCAAACGTAGAGCGCACAGCTAACAGCTCCCGGTGCCCGTTGCAACCAGTACGGTGAAGTCCTGCTGTGAATTCCGCTTGCCTGTTTCTGGGGCCACGACGCAAATACTTGTAATTAAGCATTATTAATCACAGCGACTAAACAGGCAGCGTGTCCCACGAGCTGAACACTTCCGTCCTGGCAAATAATTACAATAGTCATCGCCCGAGGGCTCCACATCCTGTCTCCCCACGATCCCAGCACCTCGACAGCCCTGCTTGACCTGCTAATGTCTCCACATAAAAATAAATATTTAATTAAAAGTCGAGTGCGTCACGTCGACTGATTGAACAAGTCTACAAGAAAATGAAGAGCACTCAATTGATGTTCTCTCTTGACATGCACGTAAATGAGTGGCCCCAGAATTAATTGGAAATAGCAAATGGTAAATAATGCGTAATATTTGACATGTAAACAAATTCAGAGCTCCTTACAATGCTTCATACTTCATAGTGTTTATTGTTGAATTACTTCGTAATCTTATATAAAAGTTCAATTTATGATTGGAATTTCTTCATGAAGGAGAGAGCTCATGTGAAACCAGACCTATGTACGTATGAGAGCTGAAGGTGGTTTATGATCTACTAGAAGGTCCAAATCAGTTAAGTTACCAGACGAGAATTCTTTTATTTTACGTTATATATATTCTGAAATTTGTTGATTCAAATAACATAAAAAATTTGTTAAGAAAAAAAAAAAACAAAAATCATTTTAAATATCTTTTACAAGTAATTAAAAATTTAAAAAAAAAAAAAAAAAACAGAAAATAGTTTAAAATTTACAGATATGTGTTAAAACCATTTAATTCATATTTTCCTTGGAAAATTATTTTTTATATTTAAATTTACATACAATAATAATTTTGAACCTGTTTTAATTTTTATATTTAAGTATTAGGATATTTTATTTATATATTTAATAAAATATGTTAATATATATTTTAAGGCTTTACTGAAAGTCTTCAGTTGTCTATTCATACGATATTGAATTTTAGGCAATACGACCGAAACTCAAGCTTATTTTGATTATCAATAGCTGAATGATAACCATTCGCTATTCGAATTTCAGGTAAATTTTCGATTTTGTTATACAAATGAGTTTCAAGGCATTTATGCAAAACATAAGCTACCCAATCTCAAATGCCGAGCGAGGTCAGAGTTATCGACAAAGTAAATTCTTTATGTCAGCTGTATTTATTTACTTACGATTTCATTTATTTTTCTGGTTCAGAAATTCAGAGTAATTCATAGATATTCTGGGAAATATTCTGATTTGATAAACAGATGCCAATTTCTATTTTTTTTTATGAATAATCCAATAGCTGTTCCAAATATCTATCATGTGAAGCCGCATTATGGAGGCCAGCAAACAATGTAGCTCACAAAAAGCACGCACACAAAACACTTCAGGCCCAAAAGATTGGCAGAGAATGCAGCCAGATTGGGTCAAAGAGCGACTTGTGGGCTAATTATGCTGTGGCCGCTGTCAACAATATGGCAAATGGCCCAAAACATGACAGCCTTTGCCACAATGCCAGCTAGAAATAGCCGATTCGTCAACTGTATTGAAGGGCCCCGAGCCGCAGCAGGTGTCAATCAATTCGACCCATAAGCTGGCCATAATTTCTAGTCAGAATTTAAGCTAAAAATCCAATTGCTCTGCAAATCTCTTTCGTGGAAAATGAAGTGTTTCTCAATTTAATTATAAATGACTTATGACTCAATTACCGTTTCTCAGAAGAATCCCGGCTTTCAGCAAGTTCTTAACTCCGCTTGCACAACACATGAAATTTAGCGCACTTGAAACTTGAAAACTTTTGGTTGGCTTTTGGTATTTTTCTGAATTTCTTATTATTATATTCTTGCCTTTAATTTTATTTACTTATTGGCGGCTGCCTGGCCGTAGGCAGCGTCTTTTGCAAGTTGGGACTCGATGGCGCCCGTGACGTATGCTACACAAAAAACATACGCGAAAACACATACACAAATCTCACGCTTGGCAAACACTTAAACTTGGCTGCGGCTGCCGTTGACTTCCGCTGGCTGTTGTTGTTTTTGCTGTGGTCAAATTTGAATTGTTGCTGCTGTTTATGTTTAGTGCAACAACTGGAAGTGCCTACGCCTTCTGAACACGTGCACACTCACTCACTCGCACGCTCACATACGCGCAGAGTCATTTTAGACGGATATTTCATTAATGGTGAAAGCGCGACGCGACGCTCGTTCCGTTCCGTTGGGCTGCTTCGACTCGGCTTTGTATTCATGCGCCCCGTTAACCGCGACCAAACAACACAAATATCGAACGTGAACTGATACGAAAATTCGCCAAATACGGGCGCTGCCACAACTGAGCGCTTCGTTTCAGCCCGTTTCGTGCATATACCGTTAGCTACGAACCGCACACGAAGTTGACAAGTTCGAAATGGGTATACAGCAGCGCCAAACGGCCGTTTCGCGAACTACAATATCGCAATGCCAGAGAGCAAGAGAGAGCAGCTGTTGTGAGTGAGAGAAAGAGAGAGAAATTCCCAGCCTGTTCTTGGAGGGGAAATGTGTGTGAGCAGGGGACTTTTGTAGGCTAGAAAGCTGGGTAATTTGTGGAATGATTTCCCCTGCTGAAGCCTTTTCGAAATGTTATTGTGACAGTGGAAAAATTACTTAAAATAGTAAATAATGATTAATCAATAATTAAGAAAAATATTTTTATACTCTACGCAATAATGAAGAGGGAAATATTATATTAATATTATAATTAAAAATCCCTAATAACATAAGGCCAATATTATTGATATTCTTTCGAAAGATGTAAGAGAATGCAAGAATACATTCATTTCCAACACAGCACAGTAGCAAATTTTTTTTTTTTTTTCAGAAATACTAAATATATTCCATATTCAAGTAGAAAGCTACAGACTAAACAAGTGTACTCATTTTCAGAATGAATAATTTAGTTGTCCTCTTGAAATTCATGAAGATGTTTTGCAGGCAAGTTGCAAGTCTTTGGCTTCAATATCGACGAAATAGTTTGCTTTCGTATGAACTCTAAATATCATCGAGGACATGCCACAGGCAAACACTCTATTTTTCAATCTTTAAATCAAAATGGTTTGTGTCTTTGATAAATTGGTCCATACCTAAGTGACGAAAGTTTGTCTGAATCAGAGACGCAAACCAATAGAACTTTGGCATCTCATATGGTTCCATCAAATATTTTAGAAGGAGGAACAAGTTTTCTGTTACAAAACTTGCAGAGCTTGGGATAAAAGTTGCTCATGAAAGCCCTTTTAATTCAAATTGAGGTTCTTGAATTGACTTTTGACAATTGAATTAACTAAAAACAGCAAGCTGATTAAAGCTAGAGCAATTAAAATAGTATTAACATAAAGCTACAAAATTCCTTTGGTTTTGATCTAAGAAAACAATATTTAGTTTCACTACTCGACAACAGATGAAGTTGTATAGCAAGGAACATAAATTAATTAATTGCAATTTTCAGATTGAACTTAAAAATCATGTCAAAATATATCACTTAAATTATTCTTCAATATTCAAGTTTACATTTATCGCTTCCCCATTTATCCACAATATAAAACACGCTAACAACACTTTTCCTTTGTCGCAAAGTTATTTGTGTGTGATATTTATGGCGGTGCCGGATGAAGCTGCAGCTGCAAATGGGTAACTAGTTAGGTTTTGCTTAGTTTTCACTATTCGAATCGGCAATGGAGCTGTCTTCACCTGTGGCTAAAAGCATAGCGTAATTCAATTCAATTTTAGTTTTATGCCAGTCATTTTTCTTGAGCCATTCAGGCGAACAGGAAGAGCAGCAGCAGTAACCTATGACCCACTGCTGAAACGAGGGCAATGGCCAGAAACAATAAAAGAAATTGGCCCACAGGCAGAGAAAGAGATGGGAATAGACAAACTGAGAACCGACTGATGCGTGTGTGTGCATGACTCTGTATTTGTGAGTATGTGTGTGAGCTGTAAGTGCAACTGGCTGCTGAACTTATAAATCATAATTTCCAGCAAATAAATCCTTCACGGACAATTTAACCTAGGCTGTGGTGAAGTCAAAATTGCAACAGTCGCAGCTCGATTCCGGCTGCAATCCTAATTCTGCTTCTGATGCTGTTGCAGATTCCGATTCTGTTTCTGATTTTGGCTGCTTTACAATAAGCCTGGCCTCCATTTTTATTGTTTGCCGCCTGCCAAGGACACTCTGCCATAAAAAAGGATAAAGGAAGTACTTGGCAGTGTGTGTGAGCTGATTGTCTGCATTTGGCCATTCAGCAGCAAGTTTTCAGCACTTGAAATTATATTAATTTATTCCAATCAATATTCATTGATATATTCACATTCCACATCTTTTGGGGTGCACTCAAAGGATATTTTGATTAATGTATCCGCAACTGAAATTTCTCTTTGCTTAAAATTTATCGTGAATTTGCCGGCCACTTAATAGCAAATTTTCATTTGAAATGATATTAATTTTCGGGCAATCAATGCTTGAGATATGATTTTGATTAATGCATTCGCTTTTTGGGAAGAGCCCATTGCAATTTCCCTCAATGCATTTGCAGACCTCTAACAAAGCCAAACTTCTACTTGCTCGAGTGTATGTGGTCAAAGCATTCTGTTTGCTTCTGCAGCGGTTGACCAATCGCAGCTGCAGCAGCTGCTTGCCCATCAAAAATTTCATTTGCTGCAGAATCTTCCATCATTGTGACAATCCAGAAAGCAGATATTGATGCCATAGAGAGCAGAGATGTGAGACTGACTGGCAGTAATCGATAGTTCGGGTTGAAAGTGCAAGTGATTTATTGGGACATACGCAATATAGAGCTGCAAAGGACTTCGATGATGGCAACTTTAAAGAAGCCCTCAAATTGAATCAGTAGTGTTTGCATTAATAAAATAATACAATAGTAGAATAATCGAGAGTCATCTGGAAGGACTTGCAATTACTTATGAATTTTATGTTATTAACGAAGCAGTTTTATGATTCAAGTTAATAAACAAAGTTTGAAAATTTCCTTAATTGTCACACAAGATTTGAAGATGCATTATAAAAATAAACTAATTAATTATAATTATTATTGACTTCGAAGTTTCTGACTTGATACAATATAATATTTATAGAAATATTATCCAAAATTTACTGAATAAACATCGAGCTAAGCAATTGCTTAAATTGGCGATTGTTTGCTTAATTTTGAACTTGTCATTTTGGGCAATTGTGTTTGATTTGTGGTGCTCGTGTGGTCATTCGATTTGCATGCGTATCTGCAATTTGGGATTATCAACATTTGGTTTAGCATCTCGACAATTTCGAATGGTGCAATCTAAACATTGCCACAACAGCAATAGCAACAACAACAACAGCAACTGAACCCGATTTGTTGGGCGGACAACTTAAGTAAATACACTCGCTGTATATGCGTGTATGTGAGTGTGTGTGTGCGTGTGTGTGCTTGGCACATTACTTGCCCACGAAATGCATTTGACATCAGCATGCAACAGCGTCTCAGCAATAGCTCCCTCTCTCTCACGGCCCAATGCCCGCCCGCTCCTAGCAGCTAATTAAAGCGCGCACGCGTGTGATATGCCACGCCAGATGTTAGTCTTACATATACAAATATATGCCAATGTGAGTTGGTGCGTGTGCGTATGCGTGTGTGTGCGTGTGCGTGTGTTGCAGGGGGAGCACAGCTCGGTCGCAACTGCGAACATGTCGCGCTGCCAGTCGCAACACGCGCCGCATCTTTATTCTAATCTCAGCCGCAACATGCTTTAAATTTAGCATAACACCAGGCAATGAGGCAGCCCTGGGGGCGTGGCAGGCTAGCAACTCTATGCTATAAGGTCATAACAAGAACTTGGGGAGCTGCTCTGGCCCGAGGTGTTTGAACTAGGCGAACGGCTCGTGTTTTGATTTCATTTTGTCGCCGCGAATGCCGCGAAAAGGTAAACAACATTTTTTTTTTATCTCTTCCCTTCATTTTATATTTTCTTCTTTTTTCATTTTTCCCTTGCCAGTGGCATCAGCACTAAGGCTTGCAGCTTGCTTACATACATTCGCGCATACTCTCTCTCTCTCTCTCTCTCTTTCTTTCTATTTCTCGCTTTTAATTTTATATTAACATAATCTTTTGCTACAAGTAAAGTCTTTACTCTGTGCACAGTTCATAAGCATTTTTCTGCCTGGTTAGGGTGTAGGTAATTCGCTTACATTTCAATTTGTGGCTTTTCGCCCCTTTTGGTTTTTGCTTTGTTATTTTTAGCTCGCAATTTGTTCTTAATGAATTCCCAATGATTTTTATTAATAATTTCAAAATTCGCGAAAACTGCGCGTCTAACTGAAATTGTTAGCTGTAATAACGAATCTAACTACAGAAATTAGCATTATTTCTGCGCATAAAGTCGAGCAATTTCACATTACAATTTTATTTAAAAAAATAAATAAATAAATAAATAAATAAAATTAAAAATATTTGAATGTGTTTTTATTTTAAGGGTTTGCAGCATAAATAAATAAATAAATAAATAAAAATAAAAATATTTGAATGTGTTTTTAGCTTAAGGGCTTGCAGCATACTTTAAAAATCAATAGCTAAATGAGTCATTCAATGAGTGATGCATTGATTGATGAATGCATTGATAAATTATTCGACTAATTCAAATAACTGAGTGATAGATGGACTAACTGAATAATGGGCAGACTGACTATAGGAGATAGAGTGACATATTGACTTTTAGATATTGCTCATATATCTGTTGATCGTTTCTCAATGTCGGCAAATAAGTGTCTCTCATTTACACTTTGAGGATAAACTCAGAGAGCCACCGACAGCTCGTTTGCGAACAGACAGAGAGTTGTATGAAGCTAAAGGCCTTTTGGATATGTATTGGTATGCGCGAATTGTGCTCGCTGTACAGATTACATACGCATGTGCATATGATTTCGATTACCGAGTCTCATTTTGCGAACAACAATCCAAACTCTCCGTTAAAAGAGAGTCAGACAATCGAACACCAAAGAGAGAGAGGGAGCGCGAGAAAGAGAAAGATCAGGTGGGTGTAGTTTTTTCAGGTTGATCTATGCGGACAGAGCTTTAAGGTTTATACGATTAAAATTTATTTCAGATGATTAATCAGTTAATTGATAGTTTTTGATATAGATTTGAATGATAGTCAAGGTAGAGTAACCTTCCAGCATAAAGCTACAGATTTTAATTTAGAAATAAACGTATAAAGGAGTTTCAATACCTTTAAGAATTGTACTGAATAGTTTCAAATTAATATAAATTTGTTATTTATTGCAACTCCCTATTCAACTAGATAGAGCTAATTTTATTTATTGACAAATATTGATATGTTTTGCAGCAGTAATAATATATTTATAAAAACAAAATTACTTCAGTAAAACTGAAATTAAATAAAAAATGTATGTCCGAAACAATTAGTCAGACTGAAACCTAAATATTTATATACGTTTGTTTTTCCAATCAAAATAACTTCCAGTAATTATCTTTTTATTGATATGCGTATACATATATGTATATGAAGATTAATAATTGATGCAGCTTCCAAAATAAATATTTAATGGCTGTTTTTGGGCTAGTTTCAACATAATTCAAAATGCACAGCACAACAAAGTAGCAATATGTAAAACAATTTAAAAATACATATTCATATGTATACAACATATTTGATACTCAAAGACCTTGGACAAAGAGCATCTGTCAGCCAGACTAAGCCGCTGGGTAAACAGTTTTGGCTGACCCGTCGTCGTTATTGTTAACAAAATGTTTGGTGTACATTTTAAAGCTTAACGAATGCTAGCTGAAAAATGAAAGCAAAAAGAAGGCAAAAGGTAGCCGAAGCCAACGGGAAAAATTGCATAAAAAATAAATTTGGCAACAATAACAAAACGTGCGGAATAAAGAATAAATTGCTGGCAATGGGAGCAGAAACCAGCCAAAACAATCTGCGGTGATGTCCAGGGGGGCGAGTCGACTGCGGAGGCGTAAAACGTGCAGAATCTCTGTATGAAAACTTTATGCGAGTTTCCATTTCGCTTTTTAGTTGTTGCATTTATTTCAGAATGCGCATGCACAAATGTTTTGTTTTAATCCAATTCATTCCTCTTTTCAAATTTTTTTTTTTTATGTTTTAGTTGCAGTGGAAAATATATAAGTGATTGATTTAGAAGTGCATCAAGGCCACGCCCCATCATGGAGGGGCGGCAACTTAAATTGATTTCAGCAAAAGCTACAAGAGTTGAGCCAACACTCGAAACGCTTCTGCCCCAAAGAGCAGCAACGTACGCGGTGCGAAAATTTATTAACAACTCAATTTGTTGCCCAAAATGCAACAATGGCCATCAATTCAAAGCTGAGCGTTGCCTCCTCTGTTCCGCGAGCGATTCAATTTGATTTCTGTTTATTGTTCCGCCAGAGCTTTCATGGCAAATGCATATGTAAACGTTCAGGGGTATTGGGTTCGCGGTGGCTCTGTAAGAGTAAACGCCACACAGGACGCGCTGCGTTTGCCATGTTTGAGCAATCAACATATAAAGCAACCAAATAGGAGTTACGCGTAGCAACAGGGAGTAGATGAACAGCAGATACCTCATGTTTCTTGTTTCCATTTGAGAGTAGTCTTTTTGTTATTTAGAATTTTGATATATGATTGTTAAGCTTTGCCTTTTATTCTTACGTGGTGTAAATTAAGATTTTTTATATTAAATTTATATAGTTTATGAAAACCATTTTTATATAACTCGTCTGATTTGAAAGTTGTTGTTTTTTTTATTAAATTAAATTAAATTTAATTTCGAAAAAATATATATTTTTTTAAATTTATTTTTAACTCTATTGTAAAAATAATATAACATTTATAGAAATAAAAAAATTAAATTTGATGAATTTTATACGAAAATTAATATAAAATTGATAAAATTTAAAATATTTTATATAGAAATTCATTTACCAAAATTTATAAAAATAAAAAATATTTTATATGCAGATAATAAAAACAGTTTTTATTTGATGAATTTTATACGAAAATTAATACAAAATTGAAATATTTTATATAGAAATTAAGAAGTCAAACCCGATCAGCTTATGCTGAGTTCCTTTTCGAAATCAAGTGCATACTTTGATACTAAATCGTATTGAATACATTTCCAAAAAGGCATACAAAAATATTATGCGAAATAATCCAACTATATTCAGTCAGCTTTCCTTTTTCATTCAAGTCAACCAAACTCTTAAGCGAAACATATAGCAAAACAAGGCCAGACTACCCCAGAAATGCTTGCTGTTTAGATGGCAAACACAAATGGCTTGCCATATTTATGCTGATTGCTGTTGCATATCAAAACTTGTCAACTAGCGTGAATTATTCATAAGGAAAACGGAGTTGCATCGATAACATGTTCGAGCTAGTTGTTAGAAACATATTTGCGATACTTGAAGGCAAAGTTGAAGCAGATAAAAATTGCAATTGAAATTTAAATAGTAATTGAACAATGAAGCTTGAAAGCCGCACTGGCATCTTTAAACATTGGCAAACATTTGCTGTCGGGACTGCATAAAATATTTCCAAAGCAAATTTGCAGCAGCTCCCTAAATACCTCAGGGCTGTCTGGCTGGGCGCCCCTCTCAAGCAGCCGCAAAGCAGCCATTAGGCAACGACGACTGATGCGATGGCAACGCCAATGGCTGTCACTCGACAAAATGGCGCGCACACTGCGACACAGAGCCAACGCACACACACATACATATAGATGTGCATGGCAGCATAACAGTAAAAAGGCTGAGCGCTTTGTGTAACTAACTGTATGCAAACTGTGCTGCCTCGCCTCCTGAGTTATGCGCCGCGTCTTGAGTGATGCGGAGTGAAGTCTGTGCCACAAAGTAGGCAATAGATAGGCAATTATTTACATATACATATTAATTTGGCTGCTGTTCGCAGTGACAATTATGCGCCTATGTACAGTACACCGTCTCAGCTGTCAACTAAATAACATTTTTAATCACACGCAAATTGCGCTAAATCATTTTCTAATTGCCGCCTCACCATGCGCTGCGTGACATCCTTTGCTCTTAAATGAGTTCACACATTTGCGCCGAACATGTTTATGTCTGCCTGCGGACGTGTCGCCGAATCTGTATGCCGGCCGGAACTCGTCTGCACAGACACATCAGCACAGTGTGCACATCAATAAGCTGAGACACATGCGGAGTACATTTTGTGCCCTATCGGAGTGCCAAGCAGAGTCGTCAGATGATATCATTTGATACGATGAGAACTTAAGGGCAATTTTTGTATAAGATACTCTTCTTTAAAATGAGAAAATATCTACCATACATATTTTATTTCAAGCAACAAATTAAAAATTAAATTCAAGAAATAAATAAGAAAATAAAAATGTATAAATATTCAAACTATTATTAATAAATTATTAGGAGTACTAAAAGACTCTACAAACTGACAAAGCTATTGGGATAAAAAGAAACTTTACTCGACATAAACTCGAGTCATTTAGTTGCATTATTATTCAGTCAACTCAAGTTAGAGAATTTGTATTCAAAGCATTAAATCATCTAAACTGAATTTAATGCAACAAAGCGAAGCGGAGATTGTAATCTTATAAATTCCTTAATGCTGGATTAATCTATCTAAACAGAAGCCTGACTAACGAGATCTACATATATAACTAAAATTCAATTGAAATGCTTGGTGTTTAAACATTTGTATTCAGCAACATTTAGCTTAAGTACATACACATTCTGCTTATTAGCACTTTATATTATCTAAATTGATAATTCAATATAAAAGACTTGAATTAATGTGCTCAAGCAAAACAGGGTATTAAACAGTCGTGCAATTCACGTTTATTTTCTTTTTAGCTTAAGCTTTGACTTGTTTGCATTTAGGCGCCTGCAGCTCGGCTGCTAATTACGCCGAAATATGTATGGCTGAAGTGTATGTGTGCTAAATCCATATTTGGCTAAAATTTGGCTAGGCAAATGACCGTCTCTTGGGCGCCCTGCCAACAGTTTCTTTGCGCTTGCTGCTGCCCTGCCCTACCACATATATGATGTGCTTATGTATGTATGCAAATGTGTGTCTGTATATTAATATATGTGTTTGCCAATGTATGAGTTTAGGCCATACATATTTTGGGTAGCTGTTGTCGACAGCTTCTATTGGTCATTAGCCTCCAATTAGTTATTGTTAATATGTCGTTTGCGATACGTAGCGGAATGCATCTGTTTGGTCTTGTGGTGTTCAGTAGCGTGGACATGCCGTAAGCCAAGAGGAAATGAAATTAATATCACATTTCAGGCGAAATTGTGGGTACTGTTGAATTAATTGATTTGCATGCTATGTTGCGGTTTAGAATATATAAATATATTGGAATTGCGAATAGCTCGGCGGTAGAACATGGGCAAGTCATCAGCTAATTGAAATGGCTTTTAATATAAATAATGTTTATGAGCTTTCAACTTGAATGTGTCTAAATTGGTTATTGCTTGCAGCCATTAAGGTAACACATATACACCTTTCCAAACAGCTGCTTTAGTGTTGTAATAGATTCAATTGAATGTTGGTAAAAATGGCTTTGCAATCTATGCTCCCCCTTTATGGCCATTAGCTCGATACAGAGCTGGTTAAGTCGTTCAGTCTCTATGAAAACTTGAATTTATATGAAAGAGGGAGCTCAGGGCTGCCATTTAGTTTGTATTTTCGTTTCGTTATGGCCACAGACTTACCTACCAAAATATTTATCATCATCATTACGCAAGTTCCCCTTCTGGCAAAATTGTTTCACTTGTGGTCGTGTTGCCGACGCCGGCCCCCAATCTTGGCTCGACTTGGCAGCCGTGGCTCATCTGCGCGTATGTTTGAGTATATTGTTTATATTTTGGTGGCACGCGTGGCAAGTGCAGCCACGGCTACAGCAGCAGCGCGCAAATGTGGCATGCCGCTTAGTCAGGCACGTAGCCGCCTGCGGGCTGAAGGCGGGAGAGAGACAAGATGCTAGCGAGTGCTTCATGTGGCAAAGCCAACGACGAGGCCAAAGGGTTGTGCACTTGTTGTCATCATCATCGTCAGCTCGATCAACATTGTCATCATCATCACCATCATCATCTTGAGAGTATAAATAACCTCTGTCTTCGTGAGGGCTGTGGCACATGCAACAACTGCTACAACTTTGTTGCCGCTTGTTGCTCTTGTTGTTGCTGCTGTTGCTGCTGCTGTTGCTGTTGCTGTTGCTTGGGGCTTGACACACGATGACGATGATGACGTTGATTAGGTTGCACTGAAACAACAAATTCTCCTTAAGCGACACACAGCAACTACTCGAAGTTCGTCGAAGTTGGAAGCTCTGATTGACTGAGTGCTGCCACAGTATCCAACATGATTGATGTGCTCCTGTGGCTGCATTTCCTGCATTGATATCGTAGTCGATAGCTGGCAAATGAGGCTGTTTATGCAAACTGCTTTGCCAATTTATTAATGCCAGAATTCTGGGTCGAAAGTTCATATTTTATTCAACAGCTCAATATATTTTAGTGCCAGCAGGGAAACTGAGAGAGACAAAAGAGAGAGAGAGAGAGAGAGAAGTGATAGCAGAATCTCTATCTTACTATCTGACTCCTGCTGCTGACGCCTGTTGAAAAATTGCGTTTTAATTAAAAACGCTCAAGTGCACTTAAGTGTGCGTTTGCCAGCCACGTCAACAATCAGAGGCAGCAAGTGCACACCTACAACAAGCACACAAACAACAACACACACAGACAAAAGACCTTAACAGCCACAGCAACAACAACAAGAGCAACAGCAGCAACAATTAAGGCAACAATGCTCTGATGTACGAAAAGAGGTACAAACAGCACCAACAGCAACATGAAATAAATAATTGAAATTCCAAAAGTCGACAAAAATATACGCTACGAATAAAAATAAATACAAATACCTTATAAATATAAAACATATATTTTATAAATTTTATATGTATTATATATTCAGATATATATAAATGAATAACAAATAAGAAATAAATAAATTAATTAATTTAAATTCAATCAACTTACAAATATCATAGTTCTCTAATAATCAAATTTAAAATTCATACAAATTATTATTAAAAATTATATTTATTTTAAAATCGCGAAGCTTTAATAATGTTTTTTTTTTTTGTTTGCTTTTTCAAATTAAATAATAATAAATTTAAAAAGAAATTTTAAAAATAAATGTGTATGTTAATGTTATATTCCATTAAAACAGAATTTGATTATTATATTGATTATATACTAAAAGTTGCATATTTTTTCAATATTATTCATAAGCATGCTCTGACAATTTCATATTTAAAAATTTAATAAATAACAAGTCTAAGACTGTTTAGTTCTACAACTTATGAAATATATATGCAAGACTTGCAAGTTCTTCCTTAATATGCATTAACTTGCATTTAACATACAATTTCATTGCAAATTTCCTGCAACTTTGTAATTTTACGTAATGTGAAGTGCCCAATTTTGGGATTAGGGCATTACGCGTGCTCACATTGTCGCTTCATTAAAGTGCCAAGTCGTGCAGTCTGTGCGCTCTTCAACCGCGCTAAGGGGGAGTTGGTGGAGGAAACACCCTTTGCTGCATTGCTGCTGTCTTGCTGCAATTCGAAATCCCAAGCTGCAGCAGCAAAATGAACAGGGGCATAAATAAAGGGGCCTGGGGAAGCTGCAGCCATTTCCTCAGTGAGGCAGTGAAGCCTGTCGCTGATAAGCTCCAAGTCTCTCTCTCTCTCCGTTTGAGTGTGTGTCTCTGAGTCTGTGTGCAGGAAACAGGATATGACATATTTAATGTGGAACAGATGCGTATATCTCGACTTTTCCATTTTGTTTCAGCTCGGCGGCAACTGTCTGCCTCAGCTGCAGAGTGCATAATTATGAATTTCATGGAGCTGATAACGCAAAGAATTAACATTTCAGTGGAATGAAGAAAAAATCACTATGATCGAAGGGTACGAATAACAAAATGGTTAATTATATGCAAATGCAAAGTGCCAAGCCAAAAAAAGATTATTCATCAATGCAGATTTTCGGCTTGAGGGAAAGCAAACGAAATGAGCGAAAATATTTTGCCATGGGACTGAACAAAATGCAAAGCAGATGGAAAATTTATTACAACTGCAAGCCAGAGAAAATATTGTTGATGCAGCGAATAATGAATAAAGAATGCGAACAAGCATTACGAAATTAAGAGAAAAAAAATTAACTAAAAAAAAATACAAAAATCTTAAATTTGTATTCATCTATAAGTATTTAATAAGAATAAAAAAATAATATTGAAATTACCCATGAAAGGGTATATTACTATGATTTTTATTAATATTATATCTAATTTAAGCAACTATATATATAATATAAGAAAAATGCGAGTCTATAAATATAGAAACCATGAGTCCCCTTGTTATGATATTATTATAACTTATTATAACATAAATACAAAGAAATACATATGTACATCCACTGCGACATAATTTGATATTCGCCTATTACTTACAGTCTGTGCAGCATGATATGTTTTTGGGAAATTTGTTATTGAAAAACCAACGAACTAACCACAAACTGGCGCTACGTCTAACATTGTAATTTGCGAGCGGCAGCTGAGCCGATAGGCTAGCTTTGTAAGATATTTATATATTTTAAATGTGCTCTCCATCGTTTCTATATGTGTTCGTTGTCTCATCGGCTTGATTATGCTGAGATGGCGCTCGTAGCTCGTGAATCTACAACTTTCTCTCCCTCGCTCTCTCTCTCTCTCTCTCTCTCTCTCTCTCTCTCTCTCTCTCTCTGTCTCTCTCTCTCTCTCTCTCTCTCTCTCTCTCTCTCTCTCTCTCTCTCTCTCTTTCTGCCCCCTCTCTTACAATCAGATAATTCTATACAGCAGCACAGCACGAATAGCATAAACTTTGTAGGATTACAATTACTTTACCTTTGAATATATAATCTATGTATGAATTTTAGAGGGAACGAAAACGAAACGATTTTACTATCCCGTGAACATGCAAATTATTAATAATATATTTAGTTTTAAATGACTAAAGGTACATGCTAAATCGAAATTTACCGATAAGGTCAAACTCGAAAAATATTCATAATTTCTGAGTTTGTACTTTGAAGACTGATAGAAAAGGTTTTTAATCTAACATCTTCAAGATATGGACAAAAGAAATATATATAAAAAATTATATATATATATAAGTTATATATATAAAAAAATAAAATAAAATGAAATAAAATAAAATGGCAAATAATATAAAAAAGAAATAATTCTTTTGCATTTGGTGTAAGAAAATATTTATTTGAAATACATATTCTCTAGCTTGGGCAGTTAGCGAGATCACTGCGTCGGACAGACAGACAAACGAACATGGCTTGGACAACTTAATTGGTTATCTTATATACTCCTGTAAACATATACTTACATATGTATACTCTATGCCTGTTACATAAGCCTCAGCATACCCAATTCATGCCTTTGTAAGCGAACCACAATTTGCATAAAATATTGCAATTGCAGAAGGAGAACATTCCTGAGTATGGTAAATTTTAAATAAACTTCTCAATTTAATACGCTATTGAACTTGTAGAAGTAGTCGTCTTTGAGTTATCTGATATAAAAATACGTGTGCCATAAATCAGAGTATATTATCCAGCATCTGGATATGTGAAACATTTTTTCAAGCTCCGAGTTATTTTAATGGCAGCTAACCTAATGGTTGACCACTTTTTTTTCCTATTTGTTTTTTCTCTGCTCTACTATCCTGGCGTGAAGGATAACACAGGCGCAGCTCAGCGAGGCGTAGGCAAGTTTTTCTTTTTGTCTATGCCTTGCTTTATTTTGAGTTTTATTTTTTATGACTGGGCGTAAATGCATAAAAATGAAAGCAAGCGAAACACGAGTGGTACTGGTGGCTCGGAGGGCGGACTCTGCCACCGTGGGACCAGTGGCGGCTAGCCACGTGCACTGCAAAATTCTGAAAAGTTGTTTCATTTGGCCTGCGTGGCAAAAAAAAAAAAAAAAAAGGAGAGAAGGGGAAAAAAAGAACTTTCAAACTAAACCGCAGCGGCATTAACAACACTTAAAATGCCTGCAGCGTTTTCCTTTAATACAAGTGGACAGTCCTCTCTGTTTTTGCTTCTTTGGCCATGATGTTCTTTTTGTTGTTGTATAATACATTTTTTTTCATTCACCACAGCCAAAGCAACTTTTTTGCAGAGCACACTTGAAGCGGCTCTGTGCCAAAAACTTTGTCAAGGGTTTTCGCTTCGCACCCTAAACTCATTTTGATTTAGTCGTCGTTTAGTTGCCTTTCACTGTGAATTTAGTTTATTTAACAACTGAATACATTTCAAATATATATGTATATACATTGTATATATATATTTATATGTACATATATTTATACTTTTTGTTAGGCGACAAGTGTAAATGAATGTAATTTATTTAGCGCTTTGCATTCGCTTACAGCTGCGAGACTCAAGTGTGAAAATCCTGGAAATTGCTGTCTTTAAGTCCCCTAGGCTCCACATATTAAAGCTGTGGCAGCTTAGCTGCAGCAGCAGCGGTCAGCCTCAGTGGCTTCTGATAGATGACATTTTAATGAAAATGGAAATTTAAATAACATTTGGGCAAGTTGATTACAAATATTTTGTGGTAGACTCCAGAGCTTGTTAGATGGCAGGTAATATTTAAAATTTTAAATCAAGTTATACAAATTGAATTAAAATTGGTTTGAAACTCGACTTTTCGGCTTCATTGAAAGCAAAGCAAAATGCTAGTTCAACGTGACCAAAAGTGTGCTGAGCATTCATAAATAAATACATGAGACAAACTATGTGAGTCCTTGTACAAAAATTAAGGTATTGATTGAATTAGCATTAGCTTGAAACTTAACTTTCTGGCTTCACTGCAAACAAAAAACGCGACTACATAATTGTGTTAAATAAAATATGTGAGACTCTAGTAGAAGAAAATTTCAAGCTAAAGGCATGTAAAACTGTTTGGAAAATGCAGTTCTTAAGAATCTGCTAAAACCGCTTAATTTAAGGAATAAATACAATTAAATTTATTTATTTAACAAAGCGGATTCATCTCCAAATTCCTGGCCAAAATTTGACCAAACAAAAACGTCTTGACTTGAGCGGAAAGTATTTTTTCTTCAGAATTACTGCGTCTAATTTATTTGCACTTCACTTTGCGGCAAGGCGGCGAAGCGCCTTACAAACACTTGAGCCAACGCTATGACTGGAAGCGAGGGCAGGATTTTGACCAAAAAAAAAAAAACGAAAAAAAGTTTAAAAAAAAAATTAATCCACGTTTTATTAGACAGCTTAAGAGCGACTAAAGCGCATTCATAAAAACAAGTCCAAGCTCTGGCATAATTGCCAGCAAATTAGTTTGCTTTTGCGTGCTGCACTTGAGCGAAATAATTCGCATGCATTTTCTTGGTGAATTGTCTGCCATGCAGCAGGAGGTTGGCTTTTGATTTAAATTTGCTCATTCCGCTTTTTTCCGGCTGCATCTTTAGTAATTTTCGCCCATTTTTTTGTGCCTTTGAAAAGTTGGTCAGATGGTTGGCTTAATTAGAGTTCGCTGCCGCTTGGGAGCTGTGACTGTATCCGTGGCTTCCCCTTTTCTATATCTTGTAATGCCATATGTCCAGTTCGCAGCGGAGCTGAGTTAAACACAATTATGCATTCCGTTTTGCTTTTCTTCTCTCTTTCTCATTTTGCTTTGCTATGTAATTCTGGTCCATTCTTCGCAACTTTCACTTTTCAGCACTGCGTTGGTTATCTGTGTTGCCTGCTCTGAGAGCAAAAAGAGAATATTGGCTGCAAAAAGTTAATATATTTTCTAACTATGATCATTGAAGGCTTGTTTGACCGGCACTTTTTATATGTATATATAAATACATGTATTTGTATTCCTTTATAAATTTCCCTTTTCAGACACCTCTTCATGAAGCGAGTATCACGCACTAGTTGATACTCAAGTGCAGCATTCTTTGCCGCTTATCTTCTTGGTAGGCGTGGCATTTGAAAGTAATTCTCTGCGAAATGCAATTATGTAAATGCCTGCAGCGCAGAAATCGAAGTTAATTAGGTCGTAACTGTGGTGCAAATTGTAACTCCCCGGCGGCACGAAGAGCTTGACCGGCGGGCAAATTGCTCGGATAGGAATTAGTGAAGCACAAAATTGAAAGGGTCATACAAGTGTCAGCTTTCCTGTTCGGCATTAAATGCGAAATGAAATGTTGAACATGAAAAATGCCAAAGCGACTTGTGGGCAAAAGGGTTTATAATATACTTAGATGGATTTATTGACGTGACCTTCGGTTCTGTGAGCTTGGCAGCATATCAAACGCTAGCCAATTTAAAGTGCTAGCAAAATCCACAATAAATTTAGTTTTAGCCACAAACGAATTTTCGGCTCATGGATACATTTGATATTAAATAACATCGAGTTTTGTCGATTGCCATTTGCTAGTCAAATGTCAATGAAATTGTATTAAATATGTTTGCAATTTATTTTAAATTGTGTACATAATATTTGGCACCAACAGCGTCATAAATCACAAACATATATAGACTGTGACAGAGAGAAAGAGACAGAATGAGAGAGAGAGAGAGAGAGAGAGAGAGAGAGCGAGTGAGGAAGGGTTAAAGAGAGAGAGAGAGAATGAAACATATCTGACATGCTCTTATGAATGAATTGATTTCGAACTATGGCTAACTGAGATGCATATGTATAAATAATTTTTATAATTGAAAACATGCAAACTAAAACAGACTTAATCTGCATTGCCTGACTTGAAAATACCCTATTTATTTAATTTTATAAAACGGAGATAATGCGTAATTGCTTTATGATAATATTTTGACAGTTTCTTAATAATAGCTTAATAATAAAGAGCCAGACCTTTGAAAGTATACATATCATAGAATATTTGTAAGAGTATTAAATTGTATATAATTTCGGTATATGTAAATTAATATATGAAGTTTTAACTCTCCCCAATTGAAACGTTTTAAATATAAACAGATTGAGTAGAAAGTCAAGCAGAAGAGACGAAGAAACAATATAATGATAGATAGTTTATATAATTAGATATCTCTATCCAGCGAGCTTCACTAAAGGTCTGCCTATGGTATTTAAAAAATAAATAATAAACAAGTAAGAAGGCTCTAGTCGAGACGGCTCGACTACGAGATACCATGAACCCTGCAAAAAAATAAATGAATACTCTTCTTCTTCACGAACACATGAGCGCAAGCTCTGCTAACCGCGCAGTTGCTGCCGTGGCTTGGGCTATAATTTGAACGCTTATAACTCCATTTCTAGATGGATGATCTTCATTTTCAGAGTAGACTAAGAGTATCTAAATGTATATATGTGCCAAATTGCAAGTCTCTAGTATTTGGAATGCGTTTTTTTAAATAGGGGGTGAAGTCCTTAGCAAAAACGGTGTAGAAGTTATACCCAACAAACGGAAAAAATGTAAACGAATTTAATCGATAATTTGAAAATGGGAAGAGTCATCGAAAAAAAAAATCGTACTGCGTAACTAACATACGAGTGTTCATGTGAAATTTTAGCTCACTAGCTTTTGTAGTGTCCGAAATCTCGACGTTCATACGGACGGACAGACGAACAGGGCTAGATCAACTTATTTTTTTGCTGATCAAGAATATATATACTTTGTGGGGTCTGCGTCGTCTCCTTCTGCCTGTTACATACTTTTAACAAAACCATTATACCCTGAATTCCCCTTTTCAATGGGTTCAGGGTATACAAAATACATAACATAACACAAATAAATAAAATGAAATAAATACAAATAAAAATAAATAAAAAATTAACAAGCTAAAAATTTATGTGCTCCAAATTTATATATTTTTAAAAAAATAATAGTTGGCCAACATAAAAATGGTACATATTTAATGCATTTGCATATTTTTAGATACCTTTAATTCTCAATTCCCTTAACTGATAATTTCTGGGCAAGGGAATACAAAATGTGTTATTTTTAGCAGATTTCCCATTGTAATAAATATTTTGCTTATGCATTTAAATTGCGAATTTTTACATTTGGTTTAGTAATGTTTGCTGTAAGCTAATAAATGCAGTTATGGGCATATAATGATAATATTTGCCAATGCATTGGTTAAATGCATTTAATTAAGCGCCTGCATTTGCCAAATTTACAAGTTTAATTGCGCATTTGTATTCACGTGGCTAGAAAGTATAGATAGTATATGTGTATATATATTTTTATTCTGCTATTTCGGCTGGTTTGACTTGGTACATTGATTATTTTTAGCACACACTCTGCTGGTTGGAGTCTTCAATTTTAATTAACTTGCAATTAAAGCGTAATTTATTGGCGCACTCTGATGGTCGTAAATTAGCTACGCGAACGACTTTCCAAAATGTCAAAGCGAGCGCAAATCAATTTATAAAGCCCGTGCAAGCAAAAGTGAAAACCTCAAAAAAAAAAGGAAAAAAAAATTGAGAGCTTGTAACAAGTCAGCTGCGGAAGGTCCAAGGCCAAGTGAGGCGAGATTTTTCTGTGTGCTGCGAATCGCTTTATATGGGGCGTATGAACAACCCACCACAGTGTGACTGACGTGTGACCCACACGAACCAAAGAAGAGCGGACGAGAGAGTTGTGAAAAAGAGTGTGAAACAGAAAAAGGTTACACGGTTTGTTTGAGAGCTGGCCATCACCTTTAAACGTTTTTGCCCCACACGATGAAGAAGTCAAACAAGTCACTTAGCTGCTTCAGCAAACAGAGATGCAAAATTGACTGCCCGAAAAGAAAAGAAGTAAACGTAAAAAAGGGAAGCAGAAAAAACTTTTGGGTTGGCCAGAAGCCAAACTGATTTAAGACTTTAAGTCAGATTGTGCGTGAGAGAGAAGGAGATTTGTGGCAGGAAGTGTCCGATAAGAAGCATCAAGCTGACTCTGTCCCATAGGGATTGCACGGATAAATAGCTGAGGGATTCGTTCGACTGATCAAACTGCATAGGTAATTAATAAACACAAGGCAATGGAGCTCAGTCGAGTTGAAAGCAGGAGCTGAAACAGATTTTGTGGTGGGTGGTCGGTAAATGGACATGAAATAGATGAAGATAAGTCGTTTGAAATAATGTTTATGGGAATACGTAAACATGTGTTGAATTTAGTTGTACGCTTTAAGGAAATATTCAACTGTAGTAATGCATTTTTGGAGTTATTTATTTGTATATAATTTCAAGAATTAATATATAAAAACAGTTGAGAATTTTCATTACCTTCCCATGAGATAATATAATGATAAAAATGAGCTTTAGGCAATTCCCATATATAGAGTACTAAATCACTAAATATATATATTATTTTTATATATAATTAAAAGTTAAGTCAAAAAATACATTTTTTTGTTAATATACTAATTCCGGAATATGTTAAACGGAAGAGAACAAACATTAAAGTACTATGCATAGATAAGCAACCAATGCTAATTTATGAGATATTTTTATATATCTCGTTAAATGATTTCTAGAATTTGCTCTTCGGTTGATACAGGCTAAAGGAACTGACTGCATAAATCTATCTTTGAGCACATCTATATATGCCAGAGAGCTGCTAAGAGAACCAAAGAGAATGATCTGAATTTTACGACAAATGCGAGGCTAGCTGAAAAATATACAAAACAGTTGTCGCTTGAACGTCGATCGAGCTGCTTGTGTTGCAGTTGAACGTGTGGGAAATGCTGTTCGTTAGCGTCAGGCCAAGTATCTGAAAGATACATCTTTTGCACGGTCTAAAAATAAACGCCGAAGCTGAAAGCTGAAAAGGGGGACAAAAACAAACGCGCGCGCCAATTGCAAAACATAGGGTCGGACCCCTAAAAAACCAAAAAGTACAAATTTTATAAATAAAAAGTTGAAATTGTGAATATAAAAGGAAAATGCCTATGTGAAAATGCAAAGCGGAAACTTATTTATGCAATCGATTTGTGAATCCAAAAATTATATATTTATTTATCTGTGCGACAGCGTCATAAAGAAGAATGAAATAAGTGTATAAATAGTCGACTGATCAAAAGTTTTCACATTCAGATCAAAGTGCCCCGCAAACATAATAAGCAAATCAAGCGGAAAACTCATTCCGCAAATTGGTAAATGCAAATTGCCAGAAATTGATAATGCGTATAATTTTTGCGAAAATTAAAACAGAAAAAGAATACAGAAATTGAAAAACATACAGATACGTGAGAAATCTGGGAGCATTGCAAATATTTACAGTTCGCACCGCAACCTGTCGGACTTGTAGCAATTTACATTAATTAATGCAAAATTGAAATACAAGTAAAAAAATAAAAAATATGTAGGAAAAAGATATAAATTCATTTCGCAAATGCAAATCTGTTGAAAGCATACATTTTTTATGTTCTGCTCGCCTTTTGCCACTTTGACGCACATGAACAGAATGTTTTCACTTAATTTTTATGATATTGTGTTGCAGATAAATATTTCATACGTTCCGATACTACGATTATATAGATAGCATATAAATAAACAAAAGCTGTGAAAATTGCAGCGATAAACTGACGTCAAGCGTTCGGAAATACCGAAGCGTGAATATAATGTGTTCTTAAAAAACAATGAAAAAATCTGAAGAAATAAACAATATAAAATTCTATAATATGTGACTGAATTAAAATTTATGCAGGTGGGCTTTGCAATGAATAGAACAAGTTTTTTCCATGGAATATTCATGTTTTGCTAGAAGTTTCTATTGAATTCATGCCTGCACCTTGGTCAGCTGGTTCCTTATTTTACAGCATTTCAGTATGACTTGCATTGAAAGTCCTTTTAAATACATTTAAATCCTTTTTGAGGTTTTTGATACAGTTTAAATTCAGGAAAGTTTCTTTGCTCTTAGTGTATTCAATTCGTTGAATATATATAAAATTATATAAAAAAAGAAAAATTATTTTTCAATTTGGACTTTGCCTCCCATAGCGATAGAACTTTATTCTCATTTATTTTAAAGTCTTACGTTCCAAATACATAATAGAATTGCTCATATTATGTTGCTCTATTTTAAATTTAATTTTAAGATATGAGTTTTGATTTATGAAATAAATCACATTTAAGTTCTATGTGTCAAATGTTTGGCAACTGTCTGTCTGTAAGTTGAAAAGTTCGTTTCAAATTAGCCAAAAGTCAGCTTTTGACGAATGTGAAAATGGTGAAAGCGAATATCTTTTTGAAGTGCAATTTAATCTTTAAAACATTTCTGTTTTCTTTTAATACACTCATAAATGTATTACAGTATTTGTTTATAATTTCATATATAAGCTGTCTGTAAACTTTAAAGTAGACATCGATGAAGTCAAAAGTCAGCGTTTGACGAATGTAAAATTTGCTAAAGTAAATATTTTGCTGAAGTGCAATTCAATCTGCTTCAATATGAATTTATGTACAGATATGTTTATATAGCATTGTTTTTTTTTTATCATTTCTCTTGAAAGCTGTCAGCTTTTCAACTTTTCAGCAAATATTTGTCTAGCTCTTTATTTGATTTGCAGCAAATGCATTAAATGTTAAGCCAATATTACACTGCAATCAATTGTGCTAGAAAATCCCTCTTAAATCTCTGACAATTTACTCTTTCACACAAATACACACATACACGCATATCTATTGCGATGGTGTAAACAATTTGGCATTAAAATAGTTGTCCGAGTAGAGCTGGGGCATTTAAAAATATTGTACACTCGTATATGTATCTGTGTCTATACATTTGCTTCACTTAATTTGCATGATAATGGGCCAGATTTATGCATTTGTTACGCCCACTTTTCTACTCATATGGGAGGCGTTTGCGTTGGCATGCAGCTCTTTGGCCCGAAAATAAATCTTATAATTCGAAATCATTTTTGTGGTGCACATACATATATATGTAGATATTTTTTTTCGCTATTTTGACTCGGGTTTTTTGGGGGTTTGTTGAACTTATTTCGCTTGGATTTTGTTTCGTTTCGCTGCGTTCTTATTTTGAATTTCTAATTTGTAGCCCGCGGCTCTCCTCGCCGCAGCCCCCACGAAGCCAACTAATTTTCGAGCGGGCAGCTAAAATTAGTTGCAAATAATTTGTGGCTGTTGTTGTTGTTGTTGCGCATCTTTTTCTGTTTTTAGGTTTCACATTTTCAACTTTCTGCCACGCCCGGTTACCACGTGTCAAATGTGACAGCTTTCAATGCGCTGTCATCTCCCGATGCTAATTATGCAAATTATGTTGCCCCCAACTAGGGTCTGGGCGCCCCTTTGACATCATTTGCATTTCAAATGCACGCGAAATCTCTTCGCCCGTCGCTGCTTTTATGAGCAGCATATGATTTATGACATTCCGACGTAATGCACACTTACATGCAACTGTTTCATTTTTTTTTCTATATTTACATACATATATATTCAATATTTTGAAGAAAAATATTTATTTTTCATTTTGAAGAATAATGAGTGCAGAGTGTGTCAAACTTTGATTTCGGCATTCGTTGATATATATAAATTATTCTCTTTTTTATATTCCTTTTATTTGTATTTATTTGCGAGTGCAACACAGTGTCGTCTGTGCATGTGTGCATTTGCAACATATTGTGGCAATCAGAAACATATCTGCTTCGCTTTTTATTTCTGATGGCACTTTGTCCAAATGTTTATTCATGAAGCTAGTTTTATTACAGTGTGTATTAAATTAAAAAAAAGAAGAGATTATTAAATTTTATTAAAGGCAAATAAATGCTTAAACAGGCGAATATTAAATAGTTTGTTAGCTACAACAATTGGAATGAATGATAAATAATAAAGGTAGACAGACAGACGCCCAAAATTTATAAATTTAAATATTATTAAATATATAGGAGTATAGTACTCTAGCTAGAGAAATTCTACTGTGGAACTTCTTTCCTAATTATCTCAAGGTAACTAACATTAACTCTTCTTAAATCTCTATTTAAACTATTTGAAAACTCTCGCTCTAATTTATGTCCAATTCACATAAAGTCATCTAACAGCAGACTGCAGCAAGAACAAAGCATTTTCCAAATTGTTTTTGGGTCTGCTCGGACCGTGCGAAGTGGCACCGCTGTACGGGCGACAAAGTAATCCAAATCAAATCAGTTTACTTAACTCGCATTCCGATTGGCATGCGAAGAGTTCTTTGTCTTTGCCTTTTGCCAGCTGCCAGCAGTTGACAGTTGCTGCCAGTTTAGCTGCTGACTGCATTTTCAGCTCTGCTTTTTAGTTTTCTTTTCGATTTCGGTTTCATTATTTTTATTTTTATTTTTTTTATTTTGTCATTTCCTTTTTGTGGCACAAGCGAAATTCCGAGGACATTTTTGTTGTGTTTCGATTTCTAGTTCTTATTTTACGCACTTGCAGTTTATTTTTAATGTTGCGCATTTTATTTAAATGCGGTGTCGAGCAGCCGTCTATTTATTGTTTACTTTCGGGTTATTTTTAACGAAGCGCATTTTCGTTTTCACTTAGCGAAGCTGAATTAAGTGATCAAATCCGTACATACTCTATGCTCAACAGCTGATATCACGATGTCCAAAATAGCAATAATTTTCCATTCAATAAAGCACTCTATAAATACAGCCCGACCAAATATCAGCTAACGCCGACTCAATTAGTCCCTACATATGAATAGATTTATGGCTCTCTTTCAATCGGAAAACTACTTTCTCAGCCGCCTAAGTGCTGGAAAAAGTTCCACAGCAAATGGAAAATCGACCCAAAAGTTCATATTAATGTGTGCAGCTAATGTACCTTGACATTTGTGCGCATTGACGCTAAAAATAATAAAGAATTTCGTAAGATAAAAGACATTTTTAACGTTTTTTTTATGTTTTCTCATTGTTATTTTTAAACGCATAGAGAGCATTACGCTCATGTAATGAAATATGTAACATGTGGAAAATTAAATATGAATGAAATTTATACAAGTGAATCTTTCTTAGTTCTTGTCAACATTTTCATATATGACATTCTAAACATTTTTTTTTTTTAATAATTCTTAATATACTTTATATTAAAAAAATTCAAATACCTAAAAGAATACAGACTAGGGTATAATTTATTGCGTACGAGGGAAACATAATGTCTTAAAGTAAAGAAAACATCAATACGTTTACCAACAATTAAAAATCAATAAATCATTGATATATATATTTTTTTTTAATATTATTAAAATAGTGTATTAATTTGAAACAAATCTTACTAAATCCTAAAATAATACTAAATATACAAATTCTTTTATCTCAAATCACTTTCAAGGGTATTTACACTTCTATAACTTTACTTTACTAGAACATTTTGGGGACAAATTTTTTATTTTTAAACGCCAACAAAGTGCAAAAAAATGTTAAGTGCAGTCGGAAATGTTGCTGATAAATAAAATATGAAATGTTTGTATATGTACGATATTGAATTCGATACATATGTATATATATACGTATGTTCTTTAGCAGCCATTTAATTCTATTTTGTTACAAATTTAGCTATCAAATTAGTTTTTAGTTTGATTGCAGCTGATTTTCAGCATTTTCCCAATGCTCCAAATTTGTTGTTGTTTCTGTTAGGTTTGCTATTGAAATAAAAAATGCTTTTAGAGCGTCAAAGCGTTCTGTTTATTTTGATATATAGTCAAATACACTTATGCAAACACATGTGTATATATCGTTTCTATATTAATATTTCTCTGTATCTATCTATGCGGCACATGTTATACGTATGTTTCAATGTGCTAAGTTCTGTTGCTCGTAAAAAGAAAAAAATTAAAAGTAATTTTTTTTTGCGTTCTACTCTTAGTTATTTGCATTGATTTTTCCTCTTCTGTATATATATTTATTTGTATATGTGGAATTAGTGTCAACACATACTGTCGCATACAAAAGAGCCATAAGAAGCTAATTGAATTTTTATTAGCATTTTTATGATTAATCGTCATGGGAAAAGTTGCTATTTTTGTAATTTGTTTATGCAACAGAGCAACAAATTGTGAATTTGAGACCAAAGTTTTAAATGGCATTTAGATTTCATCTGCTATGTGTCGGTAGTTGAATGATGGACGTTTGTTCTGATCTATATGATGTATATGCGTATGTGGCATATATGTATATTCGTTGCTGTCAATTTGTATAGAAAATCGTTTCAATGCCCGCTCTTGTATCATTCAATGGAACTGCTCTGAGCATCAAAGTCTACAAAGCGAATCATTAAAGTTCAATTGATTTGATAATCCTTCAAGTGTGTGCTTCCAAGTAATTGATTTTGTGAGAGCTGCCACAGAACAGAACCAATTGCAACATAATTGGCTGTTGTCGGTAGAGCAAAAATAAATGTTCAAATTAGAAAAATGAACAGCTCTTTGATGGAAAACCTCATCAATGGTGAAGTGAAAAAAAAAATAAAAGAAAGAATTGAGTGATGGGTAAAAGGAATGCTAAGGAATTTCAATTGTTTTTCTTTTTTTTTTTTAATATTAAAAAAAATAAAAATAAAAATAGAATAAACTGAAAGTAATTTAATTAAATTTCTTTTCGCTTGGCGTGTGTTGGACTGTATAAAAAGTAATTCAAATAAATATTAAATGTAATTTCGTGAATTTCAATAGAATCTGTATTTTTTACGCATCAACAATTTTAGGATAACAAATTCTACAATTTAATTAAGTGCATATTTAGTAGCTGCAGTTTTTCCTACAATAACGTTATTTGCTTTATTATTTAGCAAAAACAATAGACTTGAACACATGCTTAACAGAATATTAGGCAGTCGCAACACAATTATTTAAATGCAATTCTCAGAGCAAGTCTGGGCTGTGTTTAAGCTCTAATGCCTTTGATAAACAAAAGCGACAGAACGTAAATATTTGCTCCGAAAGAATCACAAGAGAAAAGAGCAGCAGCTGCTAAGCAAAAAAACTTTAAAAAAAATGAAAACAATATCAAAATTGTTTATAGCTTTGAGCTTTACGCAATTCGCATTTTCTTATATATTTTTTTGTCTTTTTTTCCCATGTTTTTCTCGCACTTTCTTTACACAAAAGAAAACTGAATGAAACTTTTTCATGCAGCAGCAATGCAAGAGCCCAAGTACAGTAAACACTGGGCAGGAAACATGTTAAAAATGTACAAGTAAATAAAGTGAGAGAACTATTCGGGGCATCTGGAAAATCCGTGTAAATAAAAAAATGCAGAAAGTATAACAAAGCTGCAAAAAATAGAGGAAAATGTGGCGATTTGGGCAAAGCATAAAACGCAATTAACGCAACAAAGAAAGAGACAAATCAACAGACAAACAGAAAAGACAAACGTAATGTGAAAACTTGAGCTTGGCTAAAATTGAAATTAAAATTGAAAATTGAAAATAAAAAGCACCAGAGAAAAATAGAGCGAGCAAGCAAGAGAGAAAGAGAGAGAGAGAGACAGAAGGCGCCATGAAGTTTCACTTGGCTGCTTTTTGGTTATTTTTGTTGACAGTTGGCGGCAACCGGCAGCAATTAAGCGCTGATTGTTGCCACGGGGCAGTCACTTGGGACATGCCAGCTGCAGCTGCAGCACTTGCACCAAAACAAAATTCAATCGATGGTCGCATCGGAAATGAGCCGCAAAACGCAACAAAATTTCGTGTGGCCGCAATTCAAAGGCCAGTCGAACCTCCGCCGGTTATTGGGGACATCACAACAACGACAAAGGCAACAACAACATGGCCAACATCTCAAACGGATGCCACAACGCAAGCGGCCAAAAAAATCGCTCAGCTAACATACAAGTCGGCCAAGGCGAACACTTTAGAGCTGAGCTTTAAGCAACGCATGATCCAGTTGTTTGCCAACGAGGCGCAGCCCGAGTCCACTCTAACAACAACTACGCCTGACAACGATAGCAGTACTCATCATCCGGAAAGGCGGCACGTGGTGCCCGACAAGCTGCTCTACACACCGGAGCTGCAAATCAAACAGGGCCGTCTGATGGGCATCACACGTCGCTTCCAGGTAACAAGCGGACTGCGCGAGGTGGATCAATATTTGGGTTTGCCCTATGCGGAGGCGCCCACTGGCAGCAGGCGCTTCATGCCGCCAGGTGAGTAATATTAGTTCTTAGCCACAGTGATGCCAGATCAGCTTATTTGTGATTACAGATTTACTCTGGACAAATATGTAGTATACTCATTCATTTCCGATTTGAGCAAGAGACTTGGGATTCTCTCGATTTGGTTTTCGATTCAGTGCCTTGCGTTGATATTTTAATATAATTTAGAAAGCGATACGATTGACGCTCGTACAATGAGACTTTTTCACGAACCAATACTTAAAAAAGTCAATGAAAAAATCTTCACATTCATAATCCATACACACCAATACATATACGAAGACTTTTTGCTCCATCAAACTCGACCAAGTCTTTAGCAAAAAATCACAGCGGGAGAAAAACATTTATAAAAACTTTCTATCTGATTGCAAATGAGTTCGTTATCCGTTATTACTGCCGCAATCGATTTCTCTCTGCCTTTTATATCAAAGTTTACACTTATTGACAGATAGTGAGAAACGATCAATTAATAATTAATTTTATTGCATACAAGATGAATATGTTTATTAAATTTTCTATAATTTAATTTGATTTAACGAATACAAATTTATAAATATTTTCTATAATTCTTTTCAAAAAAGATATTCTTACTCAAAGCAGAAAATGTTTCAGAATTTGATTGAATAGATAAAATGTTCTAATAAAGATTTCTTTTACTTACTTTATTTATTTATTTATTTTTATTGTTCATAAATTTTTATATTAACAAAAACAGTCTTTTCTCCAATTTTCTCATTTATGGATAAGCATCTGCTTTTCTTTTTCTTTTTATCATTGAATTATATAGTTTTCTTATATTGTACAGTCCTGTTTTAGATTAATGCTGCACAATCATTAGTCTTAATATTCAGTTCTCATTCAAAATTCTCATAATTTGAATTATTTCCAGAAATTTTCTAATAAGCAATATATGTCAGTTCGCATTTCGCATTTCCAGCAGTTTCACTGGACATCACTGTTGCGAGTTTCGCATACGCGCAAACCCTATTGGTAGTTACTGGCAGTAGCCGCTCGGCAACAAATTTCAGATACACAAATTACGAACCACATGCCAGGAAAACATTCTGACCATGTCCCGAAAACATGCTGCAGGCCAATTCTGAATTCTAGCTGCAATTTAAGCAATTATCTCTGTGGATACGGGTGCGGGTGTGGATGGAGGTCGGTGTGAAGGGGCGGATACACCTGGCTGAGGGTGCAAGACTTGGCAAGACTTGACACGTATTACAATCCTGCCTGGCATTTTTGCAGTTAAATTGGATCGAATTGGAAGTTATTGTAGCAATGCATATGTCGATACGAGTATTTCACGAATTTATTTTGCTGGCCAAATATGTTTATGGAATATTTGGCAAACTGTGTGCATTGTATTTTTGTTTGTTTTATAATTGGGTTTCTCAGTGCTGGCAAGTGCCGAATATGAATACTAATTACTCACACAGAAATTGCAAATATTTGCCAATTATGCGCTTGTTGAATGTCGACTGCCCAATGAGAATTGTAAATACCAAGACTTGGCCAAGTTATTTCCGGCTATTGAGTGGCTGGCTAAGACAGTTGCACAGCCAGGACAGCCAGGACATTGCAATGCAAAAACCACAGACCATCAATTGAATTTACAAGTGCACAACTTTGTAGGCGCCCAGACAGGACACGACCCACGGCCAGGGCCAATAAATTATGGCAACAAAATGTTGCACTACCCAAAGCCACAGGCCATAACAAAAGTGCCTGTCATGGGTTCTATGTGTCTGTGTGTGAGTGTTTGAGTGTCTCTCTGTTTATCCGTCTGAGTGTGTGTGCGCGTGTGTGCTGCGTTTATTGAGCAGTTGAATGGCGCACACTCAATCCATTCAGCAAGTGCAACAATAACGGAAGACGGCGGACAGGCTCTGATGCTGAGCTCAACGCTGACGCCATATTTGTCAGCGGAAATGGTTGTTGTTGTTGTTGAGGTTGTTGTTGTTGTTGTTGCTGTTGCAAACATGGCGACACCCCGTTGCAACAATACGACGCAGAGTTTTGCCAGCCAACTTCAAAGCCAATGCAAATACGAGAGTCCTTTGCATTGTATATCTATGTATTGCTTGTTGTATGCAGAGTGGAAGCACACACATACACACACATACGCACACAGAACACGCACAGCTTCAAGCAAATACAAAAAGTTGTCGAAAACACGTCGCAAATTGTTTCGCCAGCATTTGTATTTACCCGCTTGCTCCTCTAGGGAATCGCGCGGGACTTTGTTTATGTACTAACAGCGCGTCCTATTGCCTGTTGCGAAAATTATTAATAACAAAATGCAAATAACGCCACCGACTGACGCGCAGCAACCCAGAGCCCCGTCCCACCCGCCGCGCCTCGTTTACTGTTTATTGTTGCGGCCCACACACACATGCAAAGCTGTGACCATGTGCACCAAGATTTCGCCCGCTCTTTGTTTTATGGGCGTCGTAACATAACGCGACAGGCGAAATGAAATTTGTTTGACTCGTATATGCCAAAGTGTAAATGCTGCATATTTGGAATGTTTAGAGATGACTGAAATTGCCTTGGAATGAAATGGGCAAGGACAAGACAAAGACAAAGGCAGATAATGAAAGAGACGGGGAAACAGATTGGGAATGGGAGAGTGAGACAGCAAAACAGTGCACGCAAACTTAGTTTTCTTTAAGGTGATGTTTAATGTTATACAAGCAAACTTGTCTGAACGAAATACATGCACATATCATTCACATCAAACAGGCATCAACAAATATTTTGTCTTCTAATCATATTATTTACGCTGCTTTGCTAGAAGCTTTGTCTTTAATTATTTTCAAAGACTAATAAAGGCTTTGTTTATTTAGTTCAATTATTTTTAATTGATTTAAGCTACTAAATAATTACTTTTGATCTGACAAACAAAGGTTTGACATAGAAGTTAGAAGTAGGCAGCGCACTCAAATATATGTAGGAATGCTCAAGGGGTAAAGAGACGATGAACTCAAGAGAGTTTCGAATATAAATGATTTTTAGCTGCAATATCGAACAACCAATCAATTAAACCAGTACTCATATCGATTTAGCATTTCTCGATGATAATTTAATTTATTGGCTTTGTTTAATGTCTGTATGAATGCAATCCAACTCTATTAATGCTGGAGGCTTGACATTAATGTATATTCTTATACAGATTTTTTTAATTCTCTTTTTAGATTCGTGGTTAATTGAATAATGCTCTGTCAGAGAGAGTCTATTATTCATTAAAAATTCAGTTGAATCGTAATCTGAATATTTAACAAGATAATTACTGTTGATTGCCTCTCTTGATTTACTTTTATTTATATATATTTTTTTATTTTTAAATATTGATATCTTACATCGTTCTGAGTATTTTGCTGACGCATCGATATTTTGTTTTATTTTTGTTTGTATTTACTTTTGACATTTTTTTACCCTTAACTGCAAATAAAATAAAATGATTTCCATTTTAATATATTTTATTGACCCCTTCAAAAGTTCACATGTCAATACCATGTCATATACAGTCAAGTTTTAAATTTAATCTAATTTCAAATTTATCTCTATGTTGCGACTTGCTATTTCTATATCTTTCAACAAAAACTTAAAACCTAGAAGTTTAGTTAAATGTTTAAGGGAATTTTTGTAGTACAACTTTAATTCGTAAAGCAATGCCAAAACTGCGAGCTTTCGTTAATGAAAATATTATCTTAAATATTGCATAAATCTATATCTGCAGTTGCTACATTTGCATATTAATTCGTTGGCAAAACTGCATTAAAATCCCATTTTGCGCTTGATAGCCCGATCTTAATTTGCATAGTGGTGCGAAATGGAAGCATTGGATTCTTTGACCAAATATTGTCACCGACTAACCGCAGCACAAGCCAAGCTGCAGCGATTGACTGTCCGTTGATGTGGCACGAGGTGTGTCATGGGGAATGCCGTGTGTGGGCCAGCACGTTAGTTGCTGTAGCAACAAAGCAACCGGATCGAAATCTAAGTTCACCAAATCGTGGTCACACTTGCCCCACATAAGTTCCACTCACACGCGATGCAAAGCAATGCGCTGCTATGCGACGCAACGCGATGTGACGTTAACAGAAATGCCAAAAGCCCAACCGCAGTCAACTTGGCCACAGTGTCCCCAGTGTCCTCTGCAGGAAGTGTCCTGTTCATGTTGTCTCTCAATGTGTGCGAGTATGAATGCTGGCGTGGCGCTGGCTGTGAGCTCGAATGTGGCTGTCTACTTGTTTACGGCACTTCCAAGTGCCCGTTGACCGTGCTACATAAATACGAAATTGACTTTGTGCTCCCCAAATGCCACGCAAACCAATCGAATTCTTGTTTTTCCGCGGCCACCGGAATAGAGACAGAGAGGATGCGAGAAAGAGAGAGAGAGAGAGAGAGAGAGAGAGGGAAAGGAAAATAAGCAAGCATGGAATCGTTGGTTATAACTGGCACAGTGGACTTTATGCAGTTAGTTTGGATGTTCTGCAATGGGCAAATGCTTTATATATTAATGCAAAAATTAAGCTATTAAAAAATTAAAAAAAAAAACGTTAATCTACTTTCATTTGTAATAACTCTTTTGGTCAGGAAGCAGTATGCAGTAACTTAATTAAAAACAGTTTGAGCTTAGAAAGGATTTAAAAATATAGTTTATGATAAATCATCACATAGCATTTTGGGAAAATTCTTGAAGGAGGAGTTACAAGAGGCTAGGAGAAGCTTGAATAATTAAGCTGCTACATTCAAAATATAAAGAGATAAGCTCTTGTATATAAATATAAATTCTTTGGCACTAATAATACTCGATATATAATAATATACATATATAAAATTATATTTGTTGGTATATAGAGGATCTCAACAATACAGTAATTCCCTATTTAAGTGGGTTCACGGTTAAGAGGAAAACAGTGTGTTTCAATTGTCGTTAAATTTTACTTAATTTTTATTCAAATCACACTTAAACGTGTTTAATTTATATTAATAAGCAAAGCATATTTATGGATTCAATTCAATTCAATTGGTAGCATCAACACATGTAGTTTAATTTATGGAAAATGTCGTACATTGCATTTCTTGAAATATATTTCACGTATATGTTTATTCCATTGAATTGAGAATTTCTCCCAGTGTTTGTTAGTTGTCGACACACTATTGCTGTTGGCTGCTGCTAGTTTCGCGCGAGTGCTGGTGAAAAAGTGCTTTATGAAAGTTTGTTTTAGCTTATCTAATGGTGTTGTTTTACAATCCTCTCTGGTCTCCCTCTTGCAGGTGCACCTTTGCCATGGCAGGGCCTGAAAATCGCGCGTCATTTGCCGCCGGTTTGTCCACAAAAACTGCCGGATGTGTCCGGACCAAATAGTGTAAACATGTCACAGGGCCGTTACAGGCACTTGATGCGACTGATGCCCTATCTGAAAACCGAGAGCGAGGACTGCTTGTATCTGAACGTATACGTGCCGCACTCAGGTAAGTAAATGATGCACATGGCAATTCCTGAAACTAAAGCCAGGAAACTTGTCTCTCAGACGCCGTGGCAGTGCCCAAGCTGCACGCTGTGCTTGTTTATTTGCATGGCGAGTCCTTTGAGTGGAATAGCGGCAACGCCTACGATGGCTCCGTTCTGGCCAGTTACGGGGACGTCATTGTGGTCACCGTCAACTACCGCCTGGGCGTTCTAGGTACGTAGGTGTAGTTGTAGTAGCCACACGGTCGGGCCTAATGGACAGTGTGCTAATTGCCTGTCACGATATGCTTTAGGGTTTATGCGTCCTGGCATCGATGCTCATAATATAGCCAACTATGCGCTGCTCGATCAGATAGCGGCGCTGCACTGGATCAAGGAGAACATTGTGTCCTTTGGTGGGGATAACACACGCGTTACGCTCATGGGTCACAGCACTGGCGCCGCCTGCGTCAATTACCTAATGGTCTCGCCGGTGGCATCAGGTAAGTGCCACGCCCGAAAATCTAAAACCCTCCCTCCCAGCCGCCCATTGATTATAATGGCATTTAAATGTAGGTCTATTTCATCGCGCCATTCTCATGTCCGGCTCGGCCATGTCCGACTGGGCAGCCAGCAATCAGTCGCTGCAATTGACCATGCAAATAGCCCAGTCCCTCGACTGTCCGCTGTCTGGCCACGAGGAGGACGACGCTCTGCTCGATTGCCTGCGCCAACGTCGGTGAGTCAATCAATTTATTGAATTATTGAGTGGTGCGAGTGTGGTGCACCAGTCCATTTTAATCGCACCACAATGCGCGCTAATGCCTTTTGCTGTTGTTGCTGCTGCTGTCCATTATCTTGTTTGGATGTTTGGCCCTAATTTAATTTTCGCTGGCATCTTCCAATAGCCAGCCGGCCTGGGCTTTGATTCATTTGTGCTTAATGATTCGATAAATTTACGAGGGAATGTCGCGTAGCGTTCTCAATGAGCCGTGCTCTGGCACGCCCCTTCACGCCCTCAACGCCCTCTACGCGTATTCCCAGCACACTACAGCGCCGCCCACTGTTGTTGCTGACCAAAACTAATCATGCGTGGGCATAAGCCTGGAGCTTACTTGTAATCCTTTGTATCCATTATATCTGAATCACGCTTCTAATAAGCGCCACTTTTAGCTGAGTGGTGTGCTGTGGTTGTCTTTGGTGGCCAG
This sequence comes from Drosophila buzzatii, assembly GCA_035045845.1. Classification (NCBI taxonomy): domain Eukaryota; kingdom Metazoa; phylum Arthropoda; class Insecta; order Diptera; family Drosophilidae; genus Drosophila; species Drosophila buzzatii. The sequence goes on from JAWNOS010000198.1 coordinate 188,023, forward strand.
GCCCGTTGAGGGGTGGGGGTGGTAGTTAATTGCTTTTCAATTAATCACGTTTTTGGCTCCCTTCTTCAGCACCGGAGGTGTAGGTGCGGGTCGGGGATCATCCACTTAGCGGCCCATTAGGTGACGGGCTCCATAAATTATGCTCTTTATTTGCATATTTTTTGCGAAGCTCTGATTTTTTTATGTCTTTTATGTCCCTTTTTGTAAAGCGTGCTGCGTGGCGCTTGGTAGACAATTGGAGCGTTATGAATTTACTTAGGGAAATTAATTTGTATCTGTAAGCTGAAGGAATAGATAATCCAATTTATTTTGGCAATGCTCTATGATCCCTTGATAATATTTCATTTCGACTTGTATTTTTTATTTGTATAAAATATAAATGTATAATTCGATTCATATAAATAATAAAATTTAATTCAATTCCTACCGTTAATTTTACTGAAATTATGCAGCACAAAATTGAGATAATTTATAAATACGTTTTGAATTTTGGTGTGTTTAATAAGCGGAAATGCTTGCATTGCAAATGCGTTCATAATAATAATATTTGAACATTTGTTGAAATCAAAGTTTTATTTGTGCAAATTAAAAAAGTAAATACAACAATTGTTTATCGCGACTTCGGTTTATTTGAATAAATTACTAACATAATATCATACATTATCCTTCTTTTCCATTTTAATTGCGCATTAGCAGTGTGCAGCAATCGAGCATTGCTGCCACATAATGAAAATGTGCGAAAGCGAGTGCAAAAGGAAAATGTAAAACTAAAAAACAATTTGCATACAGAGCGAACTAAAAGCACACGATGTAAAATAATATATGTAAAACAAAATCAACAACGGCACAATAATAGTAATTATGTTAATTATGCCAAGCACATGCACACTCTCGCACTTCTTCTCACACTCACTCTCACTCACTCTCACTCACTCGCACTCACACTTACACTTACCACTCATTCACACATACAAGCTCACACTAGACAAACATTGCAGCAGTCGCTACTTTGTGTGTATGTTTGTGTGTGTGTTTTCTAGTTGCTTTCTTTTGCCAGCTGCAAATTGACACTGCGAGTTGGAAAAGTGTTGGAAGCAGCTCGACTCACACTCTCAGCCTGGCACACTTGAGCCGCAATGAGCTAGAGGCAATGACAAAGTTTATACAAGCTAATTATCCGATCTCGATATACCCTACAACAGCTATATACTAGGGAAGCAAGAAAGTTAATGAATCTGAAATTGAAAGAGAGAGAAGAGAGTTGAAGAAATTGCTGACAGATGAAATATGGAGAGCGCAAAAATTTATTTTAAATTAATTTGTAGATTTTTATTTTAGAAAAGCAAATCTGACATGAATCAAAAACAAAATAAAATTAATAATTGAGCACTTTACATTGATTATTATAATTACACGAAATATTATTGATATTTCATACGCAGTTCTTCTGCCTGTCGAGTCAAGATTACCTAAAGAGCGAAAGGCCACCAATGTGTTAATGAGTGAAAAGAGCTGTGGAGTACATTTACGTCTGGGTGTGACTGTATGAAGAAGTAAAGCTGTGACTGGGCCCAGTGCGAGTGGGTGCAGTGCATGTGCGAGTGTTAAATGAATGCAATGAATTATGTATGAACTGCTCTGCACGCTCAGAAACTCAACTCAAACAGGTAACAGCAAAGCAGGCATTTTGGCCACAGTCCTATTTGCGCTGCAGACACACACACATACGCACACACGCACACAGAATCAGCCAGGTAAAAGTAATAAGTTTTGCACATGTTGTTGGGGTTTGTGTTGTTCCCTTGTGTCTTGTTGCTGCAGATACTTAATATTTAATTATAGTAGAGTCGGAGCTGAATTACTTGTAGCTATTCAAATGATTTGCTCATTTCCAAATGTTCAATTTATTTGCCCTCAAATAAAGAGAGCCTGTGATCGGTATTTACACTCGGTCTTCGTAGCCTGCAAGCAAATCCATGATTTAATTATTGAGTATTACAATGAATGCAGTGAGAGTTTTGTCTGGCAGTGAGTTGTGTGCATTTCATTTTATTTGTAACTAATTATTAATTTACAAATGCATTTGCATTGCAACGAAGATTGCTGTGCTAATATTTCGCTTAGCTGATTGCAAAATGCAAATGAATAATTTATGCAAATTGGCCCACTCGACAAATACACACACACACACGCACGCAATGCAAATGAATGTGGCAGCTGTTAAATAAGAAATGAGCATAACTAATTGATATCAAGAACTTTTTAAATTCTACAATTTGATTTGAATGAAGGCATAAAATATGAAGCAATTTACTTGAGTTCCTCTTTCATTTCATGCTGCTCAGATTCAGATAGAGGACTACAGCTGGTGCACATTTAAACGCCTTTCAAATGGTGTAGCCATGCAGCACTAAAGTGAGAGAGCGAGATATACAAACAAATTCGAGAGAAATATATGCATATCAAGTATACGCCTGGTGGCACGCAAAAAATAAACTTGTGCGCGTAACAAGAAATGTTTGCATTGTGCTCGTTTGAGCTCTTTTAATTGAAAATAACAAAAAGCAAAGCATATTAAAAATTCATTAAACCGAAACCATCAACTACAACTACAACAAAATAAGGTCGATTTTAGTCTAAATAAATGTTGCTCTTGCAGCAACCACCATACGAGTGTGAGCTGCTTAAGTAGCTGCATGTTGCACAGAAGCCATGTCATCAATCTTCGTAGATGCCACACACACACACACAAACAGTGAGAGACAAGCACACTCACTTGTATATATATCTACAAATATATATCATATATATATGTATATTGAAAGTGTACGCCGGACAAATTTGTTCATTGCATTCAAGTTGGCTGCACAGAACTCTGACAAATATATTTACTTAAATAGCACAATAGCTTTATACATAAAGTCACTTGAATAGGTACAAGATTTGTCGAGCAATAATATTTATTGAGTAACATTCAGAAATGTGCGCAAGTGCAAATTGTAGGCAATTCACACTTCTGAATACTAAATAAAGGAAATTTCCAAATATTAAATAACATATTTCCGTATAAAAAAATGAAGAAACTCATTTTTCTAATATATAATCAAAATTGCAATAAAATATTTAAAATTGTTTAAAATACATAATAACAAGTTAATCAAATGATTTGAAAAACAAATTTATTAATACAATTATTTTTTTTTTAAATATATTTATTTACATTGTCAATTTTAAGTAAATGATAATAATACAAATCAAATTATTTTCAAAATAAATTATAAACAAAAGGAACAAGTTAATAAATTACGGCAAAACTTATCTATATTAAATATTTATTTATAAGTAATTCAGTCTAAGTTAAAATTGGAATTCAGTAAAAAAAATTGTTTCAAAATTTCAATAAATATTTGAATGAAAAAAAAATAAAAATAAAAAATATATATATATATTTAGTATAACATAAAATATAATTTACAATAACTTGCAAAGCTATTTCTATGCAACTGCACAGCACTGTGCGCCCGCACATGTCTGTATCTAAGCCAACTATTGCTAACAAGTTAATCGTAGTTGCAGTTGAAGTTGCGACAGTTCTGCGACAGAGCGTAGCTAATAAGGGCAGCCAGTAACAATGCAGGAACTATGTTGGATAAAAAGATACGCAGGTTCGGTTCAGTTCCACATATGAAAATCATAAATCACACATACGACACGCTTCGAAAACTTTGCGCTCTGCAGCTGAAACTCAATTGCAGCGCTGTCAGAGCAAGCGGAACACTGGCTTGAGGAGTCCTTGCACGGCAGGCAGCTCGCAGGCAGTCACAATTTGTCGAGCGCACTGTCTGTGGGCAAAATAGAAACAAAGGCGATAAACTTGGTCATGTGTCGATGACCACGCCCCTGAAAGGCAATTGGCGTTGACCGCAGTAGCGTCCATGCCTGCATCGGACCTGAAACATGTCCCGAGCATTCACAATGCCAACACCAGCCGTACAAACTACTGCGGTTGATTAAGTCTTTAAGTGTTTGCGGTGCTCTGCTGTGGGTGGTTCGATGGGTGGTGCGGTTGCAGCTGAAATGCTTTAAGATCATATCGCCTCAAGGGAGCTTTAAGTGCGATTATGTGAAATCGGGCAAGCCAATTAAATCAATTAACGCTAAATGGCGGTTGCCCTTTACATGTATTTAAATTAATATACATATAATGTATTTAAATTAATATACAAATAAGCCACATGTGTATGAAAATTACATTCTGTGCTCATTAAGAGTAGCCCCTATATTCCGTTTAAGCATCCAACTGAAATTTTGCAAATGTGAAGCTGCGAAAATTTCAAATAAAATTCGATTTTCGACTACTACAGAATATATAATGTCATTGCATACCCTTTTGAAGCTCAAATAGTAAAGGAGGGTATATAGAATGCAAAAAGAAAAAAATGAAGTACCAAAAATTGATTGAAGAAAATTTTATTGAAATTGTGTTTACACATTATTAAATAGTTTGGCAAATAAAGTATTAAATAATTTTGAGAGCATTGAACAAATATTTACAGGATTTCTTTTTAGTCGTGTTTTATTTCTTTGCCTGTGTGCACTGTCTGCATTTGTGAGATAAAATTGGGCTGCCTGCAATTGCATATTTGATTCGTTTTTTTCTTAATTTTTAGCCTGAGTGCAACTCTGGCATCTGAATTTTTATGCAAACTACTATTGAAATTGCACCCAGTCGAACTATTCGGCAACGAAATGTGGCAGCAACAGCAATAGCAACAGCAACGGCAACGGCAACAATGAAATTTACATTGGGGCAAAAAGTGCATGCGCTTATGGGTTTTGTTGTCGATGATGTCTATATATGTTTATTGCATTCCAAATATGATATTCTGTTTGGCACAGAGTTTATTGTCTTGCTGAAAAAGTACTTGAATACAAATGCGTTTACTCTCACATACACATCGACATCAGAGTATTCTTCTTATTTGGTACATTCTCTAGCTCTCACTCCATCTGCAGCTTAAAGTAAATTTAAGCAACAGCTGTGGTAAGGCAATCGAATAGCTAACATACTCTTTCATGCCATATGTGTATCTGTTGGGTTGTATCTTTATGTGGCGCACGTGTGTGTGCGTTGGGTCCAGCAACAAATCACACATAAAATTTATTAGAAATTTCAAATCAAAGTGAAAAGTAGCCGCTGTCATTTACACACATGGACACTCGCATACACTCATACACTCATACACTCATACACTCATACACTCGCACGCGCACTCAGTGACTCATTCATCCAGTTATATGACCTTTTTACGCCATTTGTCTGATGCTTTCTTTTTGGTCTTTGCAGCTACCAGGATATCTTGCACATACCAACATCGTTTCAACAATTTTCAACATCATTGGGTCCAATTGTCGATGGACACGTAATACCAAATCAACCATACAAGGTCATGGGGCATTATACGGAGCATTTCAGCCGGTTTGTTAAGCAATTGCTGTCGCAGTTCTCTCTCGCTCTCCCGCTCTCTATGTATATATATATATACTTTTTGGCTTTAGCTTTTGATATTTGCTTCAGACCTGCCAAATAGCCCAAGGACTATTTATTTATTGTTGCGTTACTTGATTAGATGTTTGGCATGTGGCATTTGGTATGTGGCATGTGGCATGTGGCATGTGGCATGTTCTGACCCTCAGGTAAAATTAAATCGCTCGTGAAATCCAAGTATGCATTTTGAACGAATTGAGCAGCTACTGGGATCACTTCAAGTGCCACTTGTTGGGCCCTCAGGGCGGGTTAACACTCCAGCTAATGGCATGTTTTAATGCGTCGCCATTTCGATTAGGATCTAGACTCAAAGGCGCCAAGAAGCATTCATGAATGTCAAACAAATTGCAAACGCCGCACAGAAATGGGTAATTGTTGGCTCAGACTGTCTAATCATTGGATGCTTTGGCAAATATTTTGAATATTCGCATCGAGGTAAACGTAACCCAAAGTCCTTGAAGGTTAACAAAGGAAAAGCTTTTACTCAATAATGTATTTAGTTAATAATTGGAAATTCTATACGAATATTTTATAATACGCTGCTAAAAAGTTGAAGTGGGAACAGGTACAATTGCAAATAAATCAAATGCGAATATATAAGTTAATATTTGCTGTTATTTTGACAAATGGTGTTCAGCCAGCTTGAATAATAGCTAGAAATATTTGTTGGGCAAATTGAAATTTTATTACTAATAATTATTAACCTGTAGACTTAAGTTTTTTCAAATACATTTTGAACTTGTAATAATTATTCAATATTTAATTTGTTTGTATTTGAATATCTCTTTAACGATTCTCTGAGAAAATTCCTATTAAACTTTATGTAAATTGAACGCATTTTGAGCTTTAAGAATTTAATTTTCTTTTCATTTGCCGCCTTTGTGGATTTAAGATACCAGCGTAGCCTAATATTTTAAGCTCTCCAAGCATTTGCGATAATATCGAGCTGTGTTTGCGCTTGTGTTTGAGTTTCTGTTGTATCCACATCAATCAATCAGGCAACAAGTAATATTTCAGGCCTTAACAAAGGGTTCATTTCAGCATTTTTCTTGCTCCTATCAGCGTCTTTTGTTATCTGAGCTTTTGCCTCTTTCTTTATATCTCATTCTCTCTTTTTCACTTTCACTCTCATTCTATCCTCTCTCTCTCTATCTCTCTCTCTCCTTCCTGCTTAGTCTCATTTCCTGCGACTCTTACGTGTATAGTGTGGAACGTGTCCATTTGCCTTCGGCATGCTACGCATAATCGAATAAAATGCGTGATTAATTGGATTTTAATTGTTATCCTTTTGCAAGTCGAACGTGTTTTAGCCGTCGACAAGATGCTGTGTGCGAAAAAAGAATACTAGAATAATAGCCGAACGGAAGTGTCATTAATTACGGTTTGCAGGCGGGCGCACATCCGCAAGGACATGGATAGAGGTTTGGATAAAGGTAGCTGCAAACTTGCTGCAAACTAAATGGAAACACGTTTTGCACGTCTGCAAGTCTGAGTTTTTCGAATTCAGTTCGTTTCGCATTTCACTTTTAAGCACTTTAATGAAATGGCTATAGATCAAAGTGGTAAATAGGGGAAAGCGTTAAGCAAGGACAACAATTATCAAGCGTTAGCTCCATCATTACCTAACAGTAGCTCTCCCTATCGCGCTCTCTTTCTCTTCGCAACTTGCTTTCTCTCTCTCTTTTTGCACAAGTTTTGCATTTACTTTTATCGACTGGTAGCAAAAACCTGACTAGACACTAATATCTTTGTCAGTGCCATTTGTTGGGCGGCAGGATATCAGGCGCGCAACAGGACACAAACTATGTAGTTGAGTGCCGCCGCTGCCTGACTAAAGGCTTTCCAACCGCCCTCTGGGCGGGGGCTGGTCATTCTAGCATTTACCATTTATCAGACAGCGTAACAAGTAACGCCGCGGGACCTCGTTTCCATTGCTTTTGAATGCCGTTTACGGCATGAAGCTGTCTGCAATAAGCGAAAGCTGCACTGAACACAATTTATAAGCTATCTACTGAAGTCACTTTAATTAAATTTCAACTTAACTTAACTTTAATTTATTATTAACAAACTCATAATTATAAATATTTTGCATATATTTACATACTAACTAGAAGTAAGTAAGAATAATCTTTATTTCTGTTAGTTTCCACACAAAATTTCGCGCAGTGTGAAAAATTACTTCCTCTACTTTTACCATAAATGTAAGGCAAGCCTAACTACTCACACACTTACACTAAGCCATAGCTCTATAGAGCTCTTCTCATTTCATGCCCTTGCTCTCCCTCTCTCACTCTGCTATCTGTCTATCTCTATCTCTCTCTCCCTATCTCCCTCTCTCCTTCGCGCTCTTTCTCTCTTATACTCTCGTTTGCTGTCTCTTGCAGTTATGATTTATTATTCGGCATCACGGAGTCAGAATCCTATCATACATTGGCCGCATTAGCACTCGAGGAAGGATTACGTGAAAATGAACGCGATAATTTATTGCGCTTCTATATGCAGAGTCGCTTTGATGTTCGCCCCGATTTGGCATTGGCTGCCACGCTAAAAAAGTAAGTGAAATTTATGCGCTATTTTATGATGGGCGTGAAATACAAACCGACATCGAGCACGAGCTCTGGCTCGGGGCACGATAAACTTACAACTTGCCTGCATTTAACACTTTGCGCGCATTACACACATACGAGCGCGCACACATGTATGTACACAAACACAAGCACACACACATCGATATCGTTTATCTCAATTAGAATTGTTTATGTGGCAATTTGTTTGCTTTAAGTGGCAAGGATTAGAGCCGCGAAGCCAGCGCCTACGAAATGCCTCGGCTAATGTCACAAAATGCTGCACATTAGCTTTGCTTCAAATCAAAATTTATGCGCAGCGTAGTCTAGCTCAAAATTGAAAAAAAAAAGAAAATAAATAAATAAATACAGAGTCAATTGATTGGATTTTTTAGCGTTGTAAGTTGCGTTCGAATAGGTAGTTGAGGCAATAAATCGCATTAGAAATATGTCGGAATATAAGCAAAAGCTTTTACCAAGTTCAATAAAACTACAATTTATTGCATTTTTTCATTAAAAATGGGAATTTAGGGTATAATGGCTTTGTGAAAGTGTATGTAACATACAGAAGGAAGCGTGGCACTAGCCACTATCACATGAACAAGCTAACCTGAGCTAGCTTTATCTATCTGACCATCTAAGTAAACGTTGGCAGATTCGAGTTGAACTCATTTATTTAATGCCTGTTGCAATTACAATTATAAAAAAATATGCTTAAAAATATATATTTATGTATAAATTTTCGTTGTTATTAACGACGTAACGAAGCTTAATATTTAATTTTTTAGGAAAGCCAAATAGAAATTTTTTAAATAATATATTTGCTCATCTGGATATCTGTGCAAATTGTGTTAGAAAGTCTGTCTAGAATAAAAGTTATTTCAACAGTTAATTTCCCATATTAAACCGCATAAGCGCACACCAAGCTCAGACGTTGTTTAAATTGCGCAGTAAGCGGAATGAGTACTTATGTATATGTGTGTATGTATGTGATACTTGGTATGCATATATAAGAAAAAAAGTATATATTGAATGAGAGGAGTAGGGGCGCTCCGCAGGATTCACGATTTATAATATGTGTCTGGCACTCCCGTCTGGAGTGTTCTTAGTTGTTTGGTTTTCCCTTTGTAAATAAATAAATGAACTTTAAATTATATTAAAGAAAATTTATGCGGCTTTTGTAACTTTTGTTAAACTTCTTATAAAATTTATTCGCTGCAAATTTTAAAATTTTTTCTTTGTCTATGGTATTAATTACAATTTCTTGTCTCATAGAAATGTCTCAAGTAAATTAAATGCGCACAAAAGTATGCAATATTTAAAAAAAAACGAAATTTGTAAATTTACTATTTACAGCATATAAAGCTGAAGGTACTTACAATTAGTGTAATGCATAAATTTTTTTAATTTCTGATTTCGTTTCAAATTTATAAAGGGAATATAATTCTATTGACATCAAAATTTATATACAATTTTATGCCTGGTGTGCCTTATTAGCCAACATTTTATTATTATTTTATTATTTAGCACCATAATAATGTGTGTCTCATTAGCGTCAAAGCTGACACGAGCAGCAGCCTTTCAAGAGAATGTATAGAAAAATGCTCTTTGGCTACCATAAATAATAATGAAAAAGGCTCTCTGCTGGCGAGTGGCCAGGCAATTATGCCAAGAGTTAGTTAGTTATTACTGCGACTCTGTCCGATTTCCTCTTGGCTCCTGTACACACCCACACCCACACACACACAAAAACACACCCATGCGCACACAGACAAAGCAGCACACACATTCATTATGCCCTTCATTTCATTTCGTACCAAAAAACAATGCCAGCTACTATCTCATTTCCAACAGTCAGCAGGACTCGCCTCGACACTAGTCTGTGTGCATGTGTGTGAGTGTGTGTGTGTGTCCTCTGTTTGTGCCGTGCAATAAATAAATAGCACAATGCACAAAATTTGAACTTGGCCACACCGCCCCCGCAATGTCCACGTTTCTGCTGCAATTTCATGAGTTTGTGTGTGTTGGGTTTGCCTGAATTGGATTCCTTAGAGATGCGTTTGAGTGTAGCCAGAACGACAGTTTATACTGTATATATATAAATATATAAAATATATATAAAGTTATTTGCACAAAACAGCGCAAATGTTTCTAAAGACGTCCAGCAACGAGTCTAAGTCGAATGGCAGACTCTAGCAGACTAAGTAGTATGCTTTCCTTTAGGTACTATGAATATACAAACTAAGATAATCTGTAGGGAAGCAGACACACAAAACTGAATATTTCGTTCAATAGAAGATCTTAAAGCATGACCATAAAATCTGTTTAAAATCTGAATTTAAATCATGGAAAATATAAACACACAATTTAAAGCTACAATTTGAAATGTGAAATGCGCATTATATAATTACAAAAGTTTACAGCACTTAGCTGGCAGCAAAAAAGCAGCTGCCCTTCACAAGAGTGTCGCAAAAGGTAGTGTAACAAAAAGAAGTGCATAAAGGCTGGAGGCCAGTTGCCACTGGCGGATAACAGCAATAACACCCACAACAATAGCAACAAAAAACATCAACAGCAACAACAAATAAGAAGAAACTACGACAAACAAACGATTGAAAGGAAGTTCACACAATCAACAGCAGATGCGCTTTTTCACATGCGAATAACTGAACATGGAAACTCTCCAGGGGAATTGTTTTGTATGCCACTGCCTGCCACACACTCACACACACACACATACACTGCTGCTGCAGTGCATCCCAGTGGCAATGCTTTGTTGTTCGTCATTGAATTAAATGGCAGTCGAAACAGCAGCTGTAGCAGCATTTGCAGCTGCTTCTGCTGCAGCAGCGGGCAATGCCTCGGCACTTTTTGCTTTGTAGCTCAACATGACGCACCGACAGCTAGACAGCTGGACAATTTAGACAACTCGCTAGATGGACAGTATATGCTGCAGAGCATCTGCAAAGCGAGTTGCCTGTATACATTGCAGCCGGGGGCTTCGGTTGTTTTTAACAATATTTCGAAATACCCCGCTGCCAAAAAAACTTGCACTCTTTTCTCTGTTACATGACACGTCTCAAATGCATCATTCTGTGTGCACAGTGTGCAGCAGGCGGGGCTGGGCAGGAATCACTTGAAATTGTCATTCGATGCATCAATTGAGTTATTGTTTGCGGTCTGACTCTAAGTGCAGCTGAGAGCACTCTTAAGAAGCTCAGCGGCATGTCGGAGAATAAGAGGTAGACCGAGATAAGGGTCGAGTAAGTGAGAAAGCTTTTTGCACTTATTGGTTTACCTTCAAGGCAATAGTTCGCTTAAGGAATTTAGAAAAATTAAAGAGCACGTAAAATAGCTTAAGGATTTTCAATTCTCCAACGAAAAAAAAAGTTTGGATTATAGTAAAGCTAAATCATTAAATCAGTGAAACTTGCATTATATCTCGATGGCTTCCAATTGTTAACTGTGGGAGGTATTACATGCTTAAGCTGCTGGTGTGACAACTAATAGAAGAAATCAATTTGATGCGACTGCAAAAAGCTTCGATTACTTAAGTATCTTAATGAAAATTTCACTTAGCTAAAGCTCTTCACATATTTTCCACACACTGATACTCACACGTGCAACAACGTCTTACGGCTACTCGAGACAGGCTCTAATTCATTGGGCAGCCGAAAGGAGACCGGATGAGAGCCACTAAATAAATGCCGCTTGGCTATTGCCTTGCCTCCTAGCCCCGCCACTGAATGGGCTATTAATCTGGGCTGGCAGGGTGAATGTGTGTCGGATTTACGTTTGAGACCCGGACATAACTAGCTGAAGCACCAGCACAAGCACCAGCACCAGCACCAGCACCAGCACCAGCACCAGCACCATCACCAGCAGCAGCAGCACTAGCAGAAGAAGCACACAAAATTCGCTGTAATGCCCAAATGGACAATTTCATGGCTAGTGTAAATCAAACACGCCTGCAATTAGGCCACACACACACAGAGAGAGGCACACAGAGCGGCATAGACACCCACACGGCCCCACATCTCACCTGAATCGACCAGCAACAGCCAGTGGACAGCCCAATTTGAGGCCCGAAACAATTTAAGGCAATTGCTTTCAAACTCATTAGCATGCACCCTGCCCACTTTGTTGCTGTTGCTGTTGCTGTTGTTGCTCACTTACTGATGTGGCTCGACTTGTAGAGCAGCTTATATTAGCCACCTGCAGCAGTGTTGCACAACCCGGAACATGGCTCGCCCGCACCGGAGCCTTGTATTTGGTGTAACTGTATCTGGCCAGCCATTAAATGCAGCACGAAAACATGTCCGAAGCTTGGCTAAAAGGGTCAGACACGTCGCCACCCCTAGACAAAGCAACACAGGGCCAAAAAATGCCATAAAGCAAAGTGTTGAAAGTAGCGCAAAGCCCAAAAGCTACAATTTAGCCTTTGCGTAAAACTTGGAGACATCCTCGAAGATAAAGAGGCACAAAATGCGCTGCGTGAAGGATGCTCAAAGGCTGCGGCCCCCTCACGGCAAGCAGCTGCTCAAACGAAATAAAACTGAGCCAAGGTGAGCACAAAAGAACTGCATAAGCCCCAGCCTCTAGCCCCTGGTTCCAGCTCAAGGGCCGCCTCACGAGTCAAATTATTAGAACTTATGCAAAAAGTTGCAGCGGACTTGAAGCCAAAGTGGCAAAAGTAGCCCACTTGGCAGTCAACATTTATTAAATATGTATATATATTGAAGTTGCCTGATCCACAGAGGCAAACAATTTCAATTTGCGTCTTGCTAGGAGCAGCTCTTGAAAAAATAATAATAATAGATTTCTTTTTAAGGTTGAGGCAATTCTGGGAAAGTTTTTTGGGGCAACTGAATTAAGTTTTAGCATGTGTCACAAACAATGTTCATCTGCTTCAACTGAAAGAAAGTTTTAGTTTTAGATTTGAAGGGTAAATGCTTAAGGTAGCTATGAGGCTGAATTTAGTTGGCAGTTTATAGCTGTTGGAAATCAAGAGACTTTACATAAAAATGCTGAATATTGTACAAAATTACAATTTTAAATTTTAAAAAAATTTTCAAACTTTTAAATCAACAACCATTTTTGTTTCACACATTATAATGCATTTTCCAGCTTATATCTAGCCATTAAAAAACTGTTGCTCATATCGTGGAAAATGTAGGAACAAAATTTTAGCCTTATCTTAAATCCAAGCGACAGGCCACGGCCTTAATAACCGCCAGCGGCGAATGGAGCCAGAAACCCGGCTCAAAGTGTCGCTGACAGCTCTATTGTCATTTTAATTTTGCCAATTTATAAACCGCAACGGCGACGTCGAGCTCTTTAATTACCAGTGTTGCCAAACACGGTCCGCCAGACACGTAGATAAGGCGAAGGCTCTTTGGGGCAGCTGCGGTCCAGGCAGGGGTCGCTGGGTCGTAGAGTCGCCCGGTCAGAGGGTCGATGGCGACAAATGCCGCAGGCGTTGCTGGCCAACAGACTTATTTATTTTAATATTATTATTATTTATAAAAAATATGCAGAACATCCCACGGACAGCTGTTGGCTGTTGTCTGTTCTCCGCTCCCTGTTGTTTGCTGTCTGCTGTCTGCGTAGCTGTTGTGCGAGAGTCGTGGGATTATGATGACAGCGGACGAGCTGAAGCACAGTATGCTGCTTAATTTATAGTCCTCGGGCTGGTAGCGGAAGTTGCATACATTATGTGCCAGCGTCTGGCCTGCAGCATATCGGATAAAAGGATGGCCCAATACTAAAGGCCCTTCAACTTTTAAACGCCGCTCCGTCTGCCTTGTTGCCTTTTAGTACGTTTAATGCGTCGACTAAATATGCACATTGTTTGGCAAACAACTGGTGCCCACGCTCTTAGTGTCTAACCTCCCAACTTTCTCCCCAACTATTTCTGTCTTTTATGTTATAACATTTGCCGAGGTTTGTTTGAGCAGTTTGAAGATGTTTGGCAAAATGATAAATTGATAATATTTAAAGTATGAAAAGCACATGTGTATTATATGCTTTAGATAAGATATATACAGATTAAATTGATATTAACTAACTTATAAATACCTTTTATTAAACTGTGACTTTTATAATAAGTATGTTTATAAATTTCAATTCATATATAATTAAATAATTATATACGTATACATATTTCTGAATTTGCTTACAATTTGATCAGCTTTCTGGTTTAATGAATTATTCAACTGTATTATATTGTGTCATAATAGACTGCTTGCTTTTATCAGCTATAGTATCTTGGTATGTTTTCATATTCAAATATTTCTGGCAAATAATTGTAATATGGAGTTGTCTAAAAGTTTTCCAACACTCTGTCCATAAGAATGCATAAACATGCGATCCCATGTGCATATGTGCCACTCGCCGTTGCCGATGCGCTCTCCGCATATATAGAGAGTGTGTTGTGCGTTTCATAAAGTTTTTCGGCTGCTCTGCTGCTGCTGCTGTTGCTGCTGTTGTTGTTGCTGTTGCTGGAGAACGTGTTGTTTGCTCGCTGAAACATCATAAATTACATGCGTGCTCTTTGCCACACGCCTCTTGTGTGTACGCGCTCAAACTCAATCTGCCAGCAGAACCTAACCCAATGCCAATCTCAACCCCACTCACTCGTATCGTGCATACGCTCAACTTTTCGTTTTTTTTCTCTCTCTTTTATGTGTTCTTTATTTTTATGATTTTTATTGTTGTTGGTATTAAAGTGCAGGATGCAAGTACGAAGGCGTTGGCGAGTATTATATTAATGTTTGTTGGCTCTATAAATCTGTGAATGGCAACAATTTTAATGTCGAAATTTTATTCATGAAGTGCGAGCGCAATGCGCGCTCTTCAGCCGCGTTAACCCACGACGGATGCAGATATATATGTACATATGTATGTACATTCCGAGGGGAAATTTCGTGTAGTTTAACTGCGTATTAAATATATTACACCAGAGAGCAGGGTGAAGCACCAATAAGTGCAAGAGGGCTAAAGGGTTGGATAAGAAAGGCTTAGCCAATTATAATTTGCGTGTGAATGTTGAGTTTCTAAGCTAAGGCACATTACTACAACAAGCTTTGTTCAAGTGAAATTGAAATAAGAACATCTTAAAGTTCCTTCAAAAAGTCTCAAAAAATATAATAATTTCGTTGAATTTGATGATGTTTGCTAATTAAGCTTATGATATAAAATTGTAATCAATCAATCAATCTATTATTGAACTGAATTTTATTGGAATAAAAGCAACTAAAACTGATATATTCACTAGATAAGTATATTATTTTAATAATTTAAAAGATGCTTTTGAACATTCAATCTGATTTGCTCCAAACAAGGCAAAAACCTCGTGCGTGTTGCATAGTGTAAATGCTGGAGTGTAATAAAATGTTGATTTTGCCATTCGAGGCGTCATAAATGTGCAGGCAATTTTACACATGCCACACCAGACGCAGACAGCCAGCCACTCAAGCCCAACCTCAAGCCCATTGCGGCCCGCAGAATAACAGTTATTCATAATCGTTTGTCCATATTTTGTGGCCTATGTACACACAACAATAGCAACATTAAACAACAGAAACAAATGTAGCACACAAAGCGGCCGCAGCCTGCGGTGGGGCAATTTTTGGTGAACGTTCGCGGTGCACGCTGACGTATGAGCAATATAATATATATTTGTTTAAGTGCTAAAGTGAAATAGCTGTTACTATAAATAATGCAGCGTGCTTATAACAAATGGCAATACCTTGTTCAGTTGCTGGGCCATTCGAGAGCATAGTGAAAACAATTAAAAAACATAATTTATTTGATTGTATGCCATTAAGGGTCGTACGAGTATTATGTAGCGTGTCAAACATCCAGCTCACACACATACATACATATGCAAGGGAGCGCCTTTGTGCTGTGTGGCTGCTCTTTTCGCTTCACATTCATTTGCAAGCAATCCCACCGGCTTGTGTTCACTATTTAGCTAAAACTGTGCCTTCGAGTGCTGCCAGGCACAGCGCAGCCCGGCTTAATGGGGCCAGCAGTTCCGGAAATGGGAGCCATGTTAAGTGGGGTCCACGAACCCCGCAGCAGCAGCGGCAGTGGCGGCAGTGGCGGCAGCTGCCATCCCATTTTAACCCTAGCCAGACGTAAGCATTAACGCCCTACCAGAGATACAGCTCGCTTTTGGGTTAGCTAGTTATTTAAGCAAATGTTTGAGCTGCTGCCATATCAGTTGCTATCAGTATGTGTGTGTGTGTGTGTATGTGTGTATGTGGCCTAAGGACTATTAAATGGATTTGATTTTGGGGCGAGCAAAGGCTCTGATTCGACTTTGTTTATGTATGCTAATAGAGGCTGCATATTTGTGGCTGAGCTTGTTTTAGGATTATGAAATTCGAATTGGAAATTGTGCCTGGGGCAGAGTAGAGAAGCCTAGCTGTTGGCTAATCGACCATAAGCCAAGTCAAAGGTACAATATGTTTGCTCAAGAATATAGTAAGCTGATTTCAGATAAATGAATATTATTCAAACCGCTTGCACTAGACAAGGAATGAAATTATTTAAAGATGCCATTTAAGTCAAATGCTTAAGAACAAAATTTCTTACCATAATCTTTTAAGCCAAAATATCTTATGGGTTAAGAGTAAAGCTGGGAATCCATAGATGATGGCACCATTCGATGGATTTTGCAGCCATGGAAAAAACATCGATACTATCGATAGCTAGTCATTATCCATCGATGGAAATACCATCGATATTGCCGATGTTTCCATCGGTAATTTAAAAGGATTTTTTTTTTTTTCAAACTAGTTTAAACATTGTTTTGAAATTGTTAAGCCACGTGAATAAAATTCAGAATGGTTAATTATGTTTTTAAAGTCATTTTATAACTTTCAAAGAATACAAAAATAAGTAAAAACGATATAGCTGCAACATGATATCTATATCTATGACAATCACTTGTGCTTTAAAGAAACTAACTTCATATTGATAACTTGACCTATTTAATAATGTTAACAAGAATCACTTATTGTGTAAAAAACATTAAAGTCATTTGCCAGCTCTAGTCAAGGGGTATCTTTGGGATATGCTGATTTCCTCCTTATCCTTTTTAACGTAATGCAGAGTAATTTTATTATATTATATTTTTAATTGGGAGCAGGCCTATCTGATTAAAGAAATTCATATATAATATATGTAAATGTATATGTATTTCTAAAGAAATATCCAAAGCTGACAGAAACATTTCTCACAGAATTTCTCAGAGATTTAACTATTGGCAAAACTGCTTAGCAAACTTAAACTTTTAAATGAATTAATGTGGCTGCAAAGCTTTTACAACAATTAAATGCTTAAATGCAAGCATTACCGAAACAATTTTCACTTATTTGGGATCATTGCACTTGCAGTCCAGTGTCTGTCGGAACGTCTAGTGTTAACACCTTCGTCTGCTGAGCTGAGCACATCTCAGTGCATCCTCCAGCACATTCTCATTTAATGCAATTTAAAATGGAATTGCATTTTATTTGCACAACTTCATTAGCAAAAACCCTTCAGCAAATTCATTACGACTCTGCCAATGACTATCAAAATGTGGGGCACTACAAATGGCTGCAGTCAACCGAAAGTTAACTGTCACACGCACACCTGCACACCTGCACACACACACACACACACTCACTCCCACACTCACACGAATTGCTCACCTACGTGCACTCGAAATGTCTTCTCGAGAGCGGAAATATTTAAAGTGTCACACACGCTGTTCGGAAATTAAATGTGAACATTGCTTATGCTCAGCCAGTAAAAGTGGCTCCGGGTATGAGAGCTGGGCGAAGGGAAACAAACGCCCCATTACACTGTGCAACAGCACAATTAAGTATACAAAAAAAAGATGAGGGTAAACATTTTTGAAAATATTTTTATCAAGCAAAAGTCTGAAGAGGTTAAGCGAAAAGCAAACATTGTATATATGATTTGTATATATATTTTTTTAAATTTTTATATGTGGGACACGGTGAATAACTACAGGTTGAGTGTTTTTTTACCTCTTCAAAAATTTATTTTTATATTTTAATGACTTAATTTGCAATTGAAAAAATAAATAAATAAAATAAAGAGATTTAGTAACTAAACAGGTTGGACTAAAAAATTAAAGAATCTAAAGAATCTAAAGAAAAGAAATATTTTTGATAACATTTTATTTTACTTTTGAATATCGTTGCCTACTAAGGCTATTGCCTTCTTCTAACAAGTAGGAAATTAGGTTTAATAAGTCTATAAGCTAAACGCTTGACTTCATTTTTTTTTAATTTTAAACATTTTTCTATTTTTTTTTCGTCATAGGGTCATAGTTAATGAAATGACATTATTTTTTGCTTGAAGTGTATTAAATTGGGTATTCATACACAAATTTGTTAACAAACAACTTTATCTGTATAGAATATTGGCAAGATAGTCCCAGACATATCTCAATTGCGCATCAAAAAGAATTTAACTTATGTGTAGAGAAAGAAAAAATGTTTTAAAAAATACGGTCTTCATTGCTTCTGAAGTTATAAATTTATTATTTTTCTCATCTGACATAAAATCTCATTTTTAATTTCTTTACAAATAATTTTATCTGCATACAAATATAGTCAAGACCAAACCTCAAAACATCTCAATCGCACATCAAACAGCACTGACCCTAGAAGTGTTTAGCCAAATAACTAGAGCCAACTAACATCTACGACTCTATTCATTTACATTCTCTTCTTCTTTTAATTAACCATTGGCCAACGACAGCACTAAAAAAAAAAAAAAAAAATAAATAAAGGAAGATGCCATTGAGGTGACTAATACATTAATCAGCAATTTTGTGGTTTAGTGCTCCATCAACAGTTTATATACTCGACTTGCCGTGTGAATGGCCAGAGCCAGAGCCAGAGCCAGAGCCAGAACTGTGCTCGCCAGCAGTCAAGGTGTCTGTCTCCTGTACAACTCCCTTCATATTCTCTAGTTGTGGATGTGGCACAATAACAAAATGACATTGTTCGCTTTTGTTGTGGCATCTTCCACTGCCACTCTCCTCTCCAAAGCACTCTTCGCTTTTCATTGCATACCTTGGAGTGTTTGCTGTGCATATTTCTGTTGGTCGTCTGCCGGAGGCGTTTAAAGTTTTGTGTTCAGTGTTTTGGGTTTTGATTTTTAAGTGTTTTGCGGTTAGTTTTTTTGAGTGGAGAGTTTACTTTTGCGTTACGTTACGTTACGTTGCATTCCTTGGCGTTGCGTTGGGTTGGCCTCCTTTGCAGCACTGTTTGCGGTGCGTGTACGTAGCATTGTTTCACACACAGAGCATGTGGCTGTATTTATTAAATTCAACTGTCGTGTGGCGGTTCAGCTTCCCGCACAGTTTCAGCTGCTCTTGTAAGCCACTGAAAATCATCATATATGTTTGTGGTTGGTATTCGCTCTGCAAAAAAAACTTTTTTCGGATTTCGCTTAATATTTGCTTTTGTCTTTTGCTTTTTGCTGATGCATTTTTGGTCAAAAATTAGTTGGATTTCATTACAGCTTAAGGGTAAAAGTTTTTAATGAGCGACTAAGCATGTTGAGCACGTTAGGAATTTGTGTGAATTTGTGAAAATTGGATAATGGAAATTGACGATAAGCCATACAAAAGTATTTGTAGAGAACAGAAAATCCATAGAAAATAGCATATCCAATTCCATTTCGCAGCTTACGCTATTTTCTAGCCATTTCTAGCTGCTGGTTGCAATATTCCCTGCAACTGCTACTGCTGTGTTCGTTGAATAATTTAAAGAAATATTGTACAGAATTTGCCCAGTGCGCTGCTTGAGCTCATTTTAAGTAAACATAGACTTGACATTTTCACTTTATTTATTGCACACACACATAGAGATAGACGTTCACGTCCTGCTGGCAACAACAACCATTGGAGAGCGCGCTCTAAGCGTTTGCTCAAGTGTGTGAGATTACATAATAGAAACCGCAAATAAATATATCGCGTACCAAAGCCACATGACATACGCAGCAATAACAAAAAGGAGCTGTATGTACGAACATGTGTCTCCGGAGACAGCAAGTGCTGTACACTCCGTCCTGCCAGAGGACTTGCAGCTCTGCAAGAAAATCAACAGCAGCCAGCAGAAACGGCTAACGGGTAAAAATAAGTGCAAAAGAAGACCACTGAGAGACTCGTACCTTGGGCCATACATTCATGATGAGTGCGCCTCCTGCTCTTCCAGCTCCAGGCTCGCTCAGCAGGAGGCGGGGCAGGGGGTGAGAGACTTGCCTCTTGGCTGTTGTCTGTATCGAGGTCAAAGCGCATAACTTAAGTAGCCGACAATAAAATGCATAACATGGCGCACAGGCCAAAAGGCAAAAAGCAAACCTGAGCGAAAATGTAGAAAATATGGCTTTATTTATTTGTACATTAGGCTAACAAGAAGAAGCAGCGGCGGCAGCAGAAGCAGCAGCAGCAGAAGATGTTGAAATACGCGCCTGCCAAGTATTTTCTCTGCATGTGTGTATTTGTGCTCTTATACCCTTCCAGCCACTTCGCCCCTCAGCTTCTACCTGGCTGTAGCAGCTGCTAGCAAAAGGCCAAGTGTTGTGCTTGACATGTGCCGAGAACCCATTGAGCACAGCCCTGACTATATGTTGCTGGTGTTGTTGATGTTGGTGTAGTTGGGCGTGTGTCCTGCTGAGGCCATAATAATTTCACGCTGCGCTGCAAAGGCTGCATAAAGCATATTTGAGTCCTTTGGCACATTCATCAAATAATCAAAGCAAATGAAGTGCTGACACTATATAAAATTGTATTAGGAATGTCTTTTATTAAAGCGAAATAGAAATTTGTCAGGAATATTGAGTTGAAATTCTTACTAAAGAGAAAATTTAAATACGCTTTCTAAAATTCTTGTTGGCTAAACCTAAGCAAAAGACGTGAGATTAATAGTGCTTGGGAATAGAATAAAATGAATGAAAGAAATATACTTGTCCGATACACTTTTGCTTTTCTTAATCATATTCAGCTCCCATTGCCTATTAAGAATTGGCGTAGCTTTACGTACTTACAGCCGCATACAGCTTTTAGCATAATTTCCGCCTTGATTTTTTTTAGACGAGTCTTTTATAGTTAATGGCTTATTCTGCATCTGCAAAACCTTCAAATTGTGTGCGCTTGCAGCTTTCGTATTTTGCGTGTTTTGTACTTTCACAGGAGTTTCGGACAATGCAACCGCATAATTAAGCGCTGAAGAGTGCGACCAACAACGGCGTCAGCTATTTGAAAATTGTTAACAATGCGCATTACGTATACAGCATGTGGTGATTGTAGTGTTTTTTGTTTGTTTTTTTACTTTGCCCACACACAGATACCAGGACATGTACAACAATCCGATAAAAGCCACTAATTTGGAGCATCGTGACGTTGTGCTGGACATACTCTCCGATGCCCGGGTCGTGGGGCCACTGCTGCAGACGGGCATGTTCCATGCGGATGTGAATCGACGCAATTATATGTACGTTTTCGGACACAATAGCGCAACGGGACCCTATGCAAATGTAAGTCGAATTTGAATTTCTATACTTATATACATACGTGTATGTGTGCGAGTGTGCAAATGGATTTTAGATATTGTAAGCGCCGTCAAGCTGGTATTCTAATTAAACGGCGCATTTCATTCAAATATTGTGATTCATTATCCGAATACAAGAGTTTACATGAACCGTCCAGGAGTTCCCCGACCCATTGCAACTCTTTGGTTAACCACTCTCTGCTGGGTCATTCCATCATTGGCTGCCATTTTAGCTTTTCAGCAAAACAATTCACAACTTTGCAGCTGTGCGGGCCGCGACGCGTAACGATCGTAATAAAGGCAATGAACTGCCTTCCAGTCCTGCAAGAACAACAACATTTGCAACAAGAACAACTTTAAGTTGAGGCCAAGTCGCTAAGTAGACAACGAACCACTTCGCTTGGCATGGGAGAAGGGGATGGGGTGAATACGTTACGGCTTTTGTTTTTGGCTTTGTGGCCCGCGGGCGGCTCACTGGTTGAGTGGTTGAATGGCTGCCGACTGGCTGGTTGCCCGTTTGCCTCGACCAACTTGTCTGGTTATTTGTGTCTCTGCTGAAAGTCAGTCCCGTCCGTCAGTCTCCTGCTCTGCTCTTGGCTGCTGTTTTTATGGCTTTGCCATGCTTATGGATTTGTTAGTGATTGCCATTGGAAGATAGCCTGTGTTGCTACTCAAGACATCACACTACTCTACACATTCAGTTTGTTATGATTAAATGTGTCTATCGATTTGTAATTAGGTTGCGAGCACAGACATTTGATAGAGGATAATACAACCAATTTGATAGCTTGATTGCGGCATGAACCACTTTGATTCGCATAAAAGAAAATTGAATAAGCGTTTCGAATTTATATCAGATTGAAGCTGATATTTTGCCAAGAAAGCAATTTCAAATTCTTAAATAGCCAGCAAACCATTAATATAAATGAAGAAACAAGCATGCGAAGCTCAAAGCACAAAGAAAAATTTAAATACTTAAGCTTATAAAAATATGTAAAACAATTTGAATTTTTATTTAAGAACTGGCAAATGATTTGAATTTTTGATAAATGTAGCTCAAATAAAAATATAAATTTATTTTTATTTTTTATATAGTAAAATAAATATAATAAAAAATATGTATATACATTTATATAATTTATTTTTTAACTGTTTCGTTTTTTTAAGCCCTAATAAATAAAGAAATATATAATTATATTTTATTATTAAGAAAAATTTGAATCAAAAATGATATCTATAAAAAAAAAATTATTAGAAAAATGTTTAAAATTTAATTTATTTTAAGTAAAAAATTATAAAGCAAACGTAAAAGTTTTGACAGCATACAAAATAATTCCTGATGAATTTATAAGACTTTAAATACCCGTCAGAAAATATCCGACAGCAAAACTTGACAAATAGCGGGCAAAAATGAAACAGAAACAACAGCAACGAAATTCCCAAATAAAAGGCACTAAAACAGAAATAATGAATGGGAAGAACACATAAAAATCTAAATAAAAAGGACCAAAGCAAAAAAAAAAAATACATTTATAAATAAGGGAAAAAGCGAGAAGTTATTATTTCGCATTATATTTTTGGAAAGTTTAGCTTTGGCTCTGGCGTTAAGCGTATTTTTATGACCCTAGCTAGCCAAGGGAGGAGGGTCGCAAAGTTGGCCATAAACCATGACCAAGTCAACTAAGACCCAACTAAATGAAAATAGACGTCGATGGGGCTCTCGCTGCACTCGACTGGCTCTTTCAAATGCGACAACAATTTGTGGCTGAGAGGAAAGTGCAACAACTTTTTAATAGCCGGCAATTAAAGCATCAAACTAAATGTACAAAAAAAGAGAGTAAAAATATGTATTACTAATAAATAATGAGCAAACGAACGAACTGCAGTGCTTAAACTTTGTGTATAAACTTCAGTTTGTTTTGTCGTCGTAGTTGCTGCTAAAAGTGGCTTAATAATAGATGAGAGCATGTGCCATAGCTTAAGCGACATTCATATTTATGCGCTCGAGATGAGAAAAAATGCGACGACGATCAGCGTAAAGCGCTAAAGCGCATTAGTTGCAAATAAATTATGAAATGAAATGAAATTCACTTAAATAATTCATGGCAAAGGCGAAGCCAGAACGCTGCCACGACGAACATGAGCTGGATTCTTGGTTACGAACTGGCTGTCGCTTGCCTACAAATTATCGCAGCGACAGCCCAAGTCCTGGGGCCCATGTGCCAGACAAATAAACAAACCCAAGCCCACTCACCCACACACCCACCCACTTACGCCAGCCCACACATAGAAGCAGACACATTTATATAGAGTTTGTGTAAGGCGAGCTTTAACAATGCCGCAACATTTTTCTCCGGCATTTTATTTTTATTTATTTGGCCATTTGCTTTGTTGCCTGTCAGAGGCCAAAGCCAAAAACTCAACTAAAACGCGCACATTTCTGCATAAACTGCGCTGCTGCAGTTGTGACCATGTATTCTGATACCCTCTAATCATAAATTCAGCAAAGCGAGTGGCTTAAAGCTAGCGCTGGTTATTCGACAGCCTACAACAAGAGTTTTCTATGCAAGTTTTTTTATGCTGAAAAGTTGAATTTAATTTAACATCAAGCTTTCCTAGCATAATACATTTTTGAATTTATTTCAACTTCTACTCAAATGCTTACTGTTGCAAAGGGTATTTCCGGGAATCGCTAACGCCTTTGTCCATTCATAGCTATTTCTATGCTAGTCTAGGCTACTTAAGCATGCCGTTGGCAACCACGCCCACACTCCACTGGAAGCCAACAAACTGACTGAGTGACTGAGTGACTTGCTCCGCCCTCTCTCCCGCACATCTCTCGACTATCAGTAAGTTAAGCTGCGGGCATATTGTAAAACTTTTTGGCACATGTCTTGCATGTTTGCAGCTGAGAAGCAGCCGTCCAAGGATCCCAGAAGAGACACTCACTTCTGTCTGAATGCGGCTCAAGGCGATTGTTTAACTGGAGAAATGATGCGTGCAAAAGCCGTTCTTAAATGCAGTCAAATTCAATTGCATTACATGAAACCAAAAAAATAAAAATATATAAATATAAATATCTCTTTTGAAATGTAAATACTTGTAGTATTTAATTTTAGACCGCATAGACGTATACTATAAAAAGAAATATTTATTTTTAATTTGAGGAATTTTTCAAATACATAGATATTTCCGACAGCGGCTAATAGAGTAAAATAATGAAAACATTTCCAAATTCTGCCAAATATTTATATTATTAATAATGTTTTAGCATAATAAAGTTTGAATTTTATTGACGCAGCCGCAGCGTCATACCGAGCATTCCAACTATGTCGTGTCTGAGCCCTTTTTCGGCCTTTCTCTGCCCGGTGGAAGTTTCGAGCTGCCTTTTTGATAAGAATGCGAAATAAATTGTAGAAGGAAGGAAACAGAATTCATAAAAATAAATATAATAAAAACGAAACTAAAATTTTTATTTGCGTCGCGCGGGCTAAAACTTTTCTTCATTCACAATTTTCTTCCTCTTTTTTCCTCTTTTGCTGCCGTTGACCGCATTCATAAAAGAAATGCGTCTCAAGACTTGGGTAAATAATAAAAAACTTTTGCCACGTGACGTGAAACGCGTGGGAGTATTTTTGGGTCCAGTTGCAGTCCCAAGAAAAAGATGACTTAAGCAACTGCTACGAAATTTCTAATTACGAAATAGAAAATTACAAATTAAAGACGCCCCCAGCTACGGGTGGGCGTGTTAGCTGAAGCCTATAAAAGCCCATTAAGATGAGTTACAAATTACAGCTTGCCCTCCCTTGGCCATGGGGGGTCGAAGTTCATGCCACGCCTGCTGTCGTTTACATTAGGGCCAATTTGGCAAACACTTTTGCCAATTCCCGAGGTTGACGCTTAGGCAAATTGTTGCTTCCGCTGGCTTTGGGCTAAAGCGGAAGTCAGCCGAACGAAAGAGATGGAGCGATTGACGAAGAGGGAGAGCGAGAGCGAGAGTGAGCTAGGCAGACGGCTCGTTGGGGCAAAACAAACAAAAGCATAAATTACAATATTAACGCATGTATTTTTAATTGAGTTTCCGGGTTTATTTATACTTTATTTCAATTTCAATTGCCAACACTCGTGCTGGAACCCAGTCGAAAATGATTTAATAGCAGTTTATTATTTTAAATATTCAACTTAATTAAAAGGCCCTAAAATAGCTCTTTGCCATTACTTAATAATTTGTGCCGAAGTGTTGAAGAACCAGTGTTAAACAGAAGGAAAATTGTGTAAGACTTGTTTACCCATAACTTTAAGCTGCCAAACAATATTCTGCTTAATCCAATTGTTGTCTGTCGAACTTTCTATTATTATACTTCAATGGCTATCAAATAAACATGTGCTGGTTGTTTGGCAACAATTTGGGGCATAAACAAGTATTTATGTTCTATACAATTCGGTTTGCCTCAGATAAAAAGTTGACTGAACCCCAAAGGGCAACAAAACTTTTCTCTGGCCCATGTTGGCAGACTGTCTCATTCCTCTTCTTCTTCTTCTTCTTCTTTACTTTCGATATTTGCGCATTTCATAGAGGAGAAAATCAAAATCAAAAATGACATTTATCATTCATAAACGCCAACAAAAGCTGGCGACAACCATGAAAATGAGCCAAAAAGAAGCTTAAGCAACGACCACAAAGCACGACACCAATTTTTATGAGCGCCACAGCGAAATGCTTTGTGACTTTGTTACATTTTTCATGGCAACAGTAAAAAGTTAGCTTTATTACCCACCTACTTACTGCAGTTGTTGCCACACACCTCGCTGCGCCGCCGCCGCAGCCGCTTGCCCACAGACTGGCCAAATATTTATGCAGCCAAAGCCAGGAAGATTGATGCTGACTGGCCAAAAGCTGCTGAATAGCATTTTCCACTGATCTGGTGTCTGATGTCTGTTACAATTTTCACCACGTTTTCAATGCATATCATAAATCTCGGCGAGGGTATATTGATTTTCTATGGCAAGCAGACAAATATCTAAAAACGATTTTGTAGACTACAAATGAATAATGCAAAAAACTAAATTGAAAATAATAAATTAAGATTATAGAACAAACAACATAGTTTAAATTAAAATTTAAAAAGTTACTTAAAGTATTTCTAACTATTATTAAAAGGTATATTAAACAATTAAATCCCTAAAATATGTACTTGTTGTCTTTACCTTTTACTGTATTTTATTCATTTTACATTTAAATAATATATTTAAAATTAATAATCTATTTTAAATTATTATATATTTATTATGCTTTCAAATACATACTTTTAATAATATATTTTATACTGTATTTAATAAAAAATATCTTAAAATATATATATTAAATGCTTGAAACTAGTCACACTAAATAAGAGTATTTGAAATATTTCTCATTTTACTATATGGATTCTCATCTGTTTCTATTGCAGCTACCGCATAGCATAATGGGCGAGGAGCTGGCGTTCGTTTTTGGTGCGCCGCTGGCGCCGGCCGGCCCATTTCCCAGCCACAACTATTCCGTGCAGGAAAAGCTGCTTTCCGAGGCGGTAATGGCATATTGGACGAACTTCGTAAAGACCGGGTGAGTAGTGCCCGTGCCAAGGGCGAATTGAAGAGTGCATTTGCTGAGAGTTTGCGATTGGAAACGTAGCGGGGGCAGATGAAGAAGGCGAAGAAGACGAAGCGGAACGGGCGGCCAGTGTGACTGCAGAGGGGGTCGTGGGTGTCGGGTAGCTGAGCCATCAGCACGACGAATCGCAGCTCTGCATGCAAATGCGACTGAAACTGTGAATGCGGATGCGAATGCGATATCCAGGGAGCTGGGCTGCGGCACGTTTTGCAATCTGCAACGCTCGGACAGCGAAATGAATAGAATTTTTACTGCCGTTTTTATTATTATTTCGCTGCAAAAACAACTCCAAAAACGGGCCATAAGCAGGACATGCAAATATTATTAGTGGCAATGCGCTGCCACCCTCGAGCCAAATGGCAATCAAAGCCGAAATCAGAGATCGTTAGCAGACATTTCGGATAATATATTTGTGCTTTATTTTTTTTTTATTCTCTCCCCTTTTCGAGTTTTCAATTTTAAGCTTTCTAATATCTACGAGGTCATTAGCAATGTGAGCAGGAGATTGAAAAGCAAAATAATGCAGGAAATGTTAGCACAAAGTGCGGAGTAGCAAAAGCGGCTTAAAGCGGAACTAACATGAAAAGTATCAAGTGAAAGAGTGGATATTTTGAGTAGATATTGTAAAATATGATAGACTATAAAAATATTGATGAGAATAATAATGTCATGTGGTTAACAATATGGTATACGAAGTAATTAAAATATAATGGGAGCTAGTCTAGAAAATTTATTTTGATCTTGGCTAGAAAATAATTCAAATAGTATTGGAAGTAAATTAAAATATTATGGGATTTATACTAGAATAGAAAATGATTCATCGAAAGAAATTTGTATATTTCTATTGAATTAAATGAAAATTTAATTTGATCTAGACTAGAAAAGGATTCAATAAAAGAAATTATAGACAAGTGTATTTAGAAACTGATTCAATAAAAGAAATTATAAATAACAAATTTCTTTTGTTTTATCATGGCCTAGATCAAATAAAATTCTCATTACCTTTTACTCTTATTATTATTATATATATATTATATCTATTACTTATTACATTTGAGCTGAGCTAATCAATTTTGAACCACTGTAAATCCTGTTTAGCAACCCGAAAGCACCTTGGAAGGGAACATTTTTGAACTCTCACCTGCTGGAATGGGATCGCTATGACTTGGACTGGCCAGAGTTCAATAAGCGTACACAGGCCTATCTCAATATTGGTAAGTGCAGCACTTTCAGCTCAGACTCAATTCCCATAGGTCTATGACTACTTTATCAACTAATTCGCATTTGCGCTTTTGATTCGGGCAGGCATTCCGCCGACAGTGGGCTACAAGTACCGCCAGATCTATATGAACTTCTGGAACAAAGAGCTGCCGGACGAGTTGAATCAAATTGCCGCCATACAGCAGCAGCAGCAGCTGGCCGGAAACGAGGTGATTACGGGTCACATGAGTAAGTACGGGCCGCGTGACAATGGCGCCGAGGATCCGGTGCGTACGCTCAAATTGCTGCTCCAAGAGCCGGTGGCGGTGGGCAGTGAGCAGCTCGAAACAGCTGCGGAAAACATGTACAATGCCCCGCCCACATTCGGCCACGTTCACAGGCAGCAGCAGCAGCAGCAGCAGCAGCAGCAGCCGCAGCAAGGCAGCGAAAGTGTGGCCACTTCCGTGGAGGAGGTGACGCCAAGCAGCGACTATGGGGAGTACGGGGCCTCGGCCTCCCCAGCGACACCAGGCGAGCCCATTGCCAAATCAGAGACGACGCTGCAGCTGCTCATCGCGCTCATTGCCCTCTTCCTAGTGCTGAACGTGGCTATTTATGCCACGTTCCTGGTGCGACAGCGCCGCAAGCGCAGCACCACAATGCAACGCAAGCTCGGCGGCAACATCCTGAGCTACGATGGCGCCAACGACGACGAGCTCAAGCGCTGCAGCAAGTCGCGCGACGGCGACGAGAGCTACATCCTGGACATTGTGCGCAAATCGAATACCTACGAGGCCATTAAGACGGGTCAGCGCTCGCCCATCAATGGCTATGCCATCCAGCGGCAGCTGAGCAGCTCCACGGTGGACACGCACACCAAGGTCTGCGAGTGGATGTCTGCCACGCAGCATCAGCAATCGGTGCCCAGCAAGTCGGGCAGCTTCAATACGACGCCACCGCCACCGGCGACGGTGCAGTGCGACGGACGCATTATCATTTGCCAGGATATCGAGGTGGCCGATGCTGCGCTGCTGACGCCGCAGCACATGCACGAGACGCAGGAGGGCATGCACTACGAGCTGCTGCTGCAGCGCCAACACTCAGCTCTGACCGAGCCATGCGAGGCGTCGCTGCAGCCACAGCATTTCCACTCGCACTCGGATCCCGTGGACATGATCATAGCTGCCGACGAGCAGGTCACCAGCTTTGTGCATGCCGAGGATGTGGACATCAATGTGACCAGCCGCGACGAGGCCTCGCTTGTGCTGCAGCCCCTCAGCGCCGCACAGCAGCTGGAGCTGCTGCGCCAACGCAACTATCCCAAAGTGTTGCCCACGGCGCAGGATTTGCGCGCGAACCACAGCTACAAGCGCAACTCGCTGCCGCCGCAAAACTACGCAACGGCACCGCTGCCCCCGCCGCGCACCATCAGCAGCACATTGGGCCGGCGGCGGCGCGACAGCAGCAATATAACCACATCGCCGCTAATGGTGGCTCAGGACTGCGGCGAGGATGAGCCGCGCGAGCCGCCAATCACGCAGAACACGCTGATTGTGGGCCCCATTGTGCCGAAGTCGCCGGCAGCATCGCTTAAGCGGATTAAGCCAGCTCCAAGCGGTCCGGAAGCACCGCTGAACACGTTAAGCGGGTCATTCCAGTCATTCGAGTCAGTGCCGCCGGCACACGAAGCAACACCGCCCCAAGGTCAACGCACCGAGTGCGTCTACGCTATAGCGGCCAGCGCCAGCGTCAGCTCCATGCCAGGCAGCAGCTGGGCAGCGCCCAACGGCGATGTCTATGCGCAGCCCATGAAGTCGGCCTCGAGGACCTCGCTCATACCGCGCCCTTTGCAGACGGCAGCCGAGACGCCAGCTGTCACACAGCAGGTGTCAGCGCCAGCGGCCGCAGCGTGCGAGTTGAGCTCAGCTCCCCAGCCCTCAGCCACGCCCAGCCGCATACCGCAACTGCAGCGGCAGGCATCCAGCAAAGAGCTGTCGCTAGCTGACAGCCTGCAGACAGCGGATGCGACAAGAGCGTCAAATTCACGCATTGACTCCACCATCTCGAGTGGCTCGTCGGCCTCGACCGCCTCCTGGTGCAACTCGACGACGTCCTCGTCCTCCTCGTCGACGGGCACGGTGCGCACGGAACTGCAGCCGAGTCGCAGCATTGCCACCCATATATAGTTAGCTGCAATTGACGGCCCGCTGTGGCCCGCAATGCAGCTCTTGCCAAATCCGTTGACGTTGGCTTGCGGTATTTGCTGGTGTTTGCGCGAAATTTAATAATACATTCTGGCCAAAAGTTTATCTTAGACTTGACGGTCGCCGGATTGCAGCTGCTCAAGCATGGCAGAACCTGCGGCTGCTTGTGGTCGCCTTTGCTCGCAAAAGTTTTGCTAACTGCAAATTTCGTTCGCTAAGGCTTTGATTCAAATTAGAGAGAACGAATATCGAAATAACTAATGGAAATTCAATTCGAGTCAAGACGAGTTTGGCCAACAAATTGTGGCCAAAGAAAAAGCTGAAGAAAAAAAATGCAGCCCTAGTTAAGAAAAAATGCCTTAATTAGTTAATTAAATTAGAGATGAAAGAAAAAGTCAAACAGAACTGGTTATTAGTTAAGGAAAATATACAAACTAAGAAATTAAAATTCAATAAGAGTGGTATTAATCTATAGTCGGGAAAAGAACTAAAAAATGATTTGATATTTTATAAGTTATGCATGAATTAACAACTTTAAGAATTATAACTACATTATATATATATTTAAAAAAATAATAATAATTAATTCTATTGAAATATTTTAGCAATCAAAATACATATATATACATATTTACAAAAATATCCTTATCAAGTATTATGAGAGCAAAATGTGGGAGCTGCTAATTACATTATATAGCATAAAGTTAGAGACATAAAAAGTATATTTTATGCACTAATTGAACACAAAGTAACGTAAATTAGGGCACAATTTAAGGACATAATTGTAGAAGTAACTTTATGTCGGCTAATTGCAAATGGAAAAAGGAAAAGGAAAAAAGTTCGTCCTCTGCCTGTTACCTGCAAAATGAGCACGAACAATGCGAAATTTGATTGGCCCCAACGATTGGCAAACAGAAGCTGCTTCATAAGTAGTTGGCAAAGGCAGCAAAGCCAAGAGCAAAATTGTTGGCTATGTCAACATTTGAATAGTTGCAAATATTTCAAATATTTTGAGATACTTAGCCGCAGGGAGTTCCGTCAAACTTGTCACCGCAAAATAGTTGGCAAGCAGTTGCCTAAACTCCATCCTGGCTGCAGGAAGTTCAGCTCTTTTATGCTGTGCTATACTTTTGTTCTCGCTGCGAATTGAGTTATTGTGTCGACTTTGTCGCTTTTCGCTTGGCATTTTATGCAAATTGCTGTCAAGCAACAACTTTGCCCAAAATGTTAAGAAATTCGGTGTTTGCTTTATTTCTCTTTTTTCTTCTCGAAGAAAAGTTTAAATCCCTGCCATAAACAGGGCGTAGTACAAAAGTTGTAATTAAATATTGCGCCCAATTGGATTGTTTGGCTGGCGCCCAGGTACAAAAGCTATTTCCATATTTTCACTTTTGCATAAATAGTATATTTATATTTGCCTTGCGCTAATTTCGTTAAGTACTTTTGTACTTCATTAGTTGGGAGCCAGAGGCAACCAATTAACTATCCTCAATATATATGTACGTTTGTAGATGCTCGTTATAAACAGAACAAACATTTGTTTTTTTATACTACATCTACAAAGTTTCCTGTCTATTGACACATATTTGCACTTCAAAGAGCGACAAAGCAACGACGAAACATGCTCTGCCATCTCATATGACTGACTCAATTTCAATTTCGGCTGCTCTCTGTGCCGCAATTGCCAAAATTCTAGTAGCATTCACTACACTCTATTTCAAATACTATTTCACTTTCCCTTCTGGATTTTCCTTTGATTTTCCGCCTCAATTTTTTCCACATATGAGCTTTCTAACACTTTTGGAATTTTTGCATTGTTGAGTCTTCGTCATGTTGAAGTCAATCGAGTTTGAAGCATGTAGTTAATTAAATCGAGCCAAGTTCATAACCTTTTTAAAACCACCAAGAGAAGAGAATCTTGTGCGTTCAGAGTAGCACAAGTCAACACTATTCAGGCCTTTTTAATTTTGTTTCTAATTTGCGGGGAAAGTTTTCATGCATTATATTGCAATTAGACAGCATGATTTAATTTTAGAGTTATTTAAACTGTGACTATTATTTTTGTGTATTATGAAAATATTATGGAGCAATGAATTAAATTAGATTTTATAGTTTACGATTTGATTAGTTAGCTTAAAATATTTTGCCACATTTTTAAGCTCTCAAATTATTCCCAATTTAAAGGCACTCTGCATATTTTAAATTATGAAATATCTTTAGTGTTGTTTCACATTCGTTCTTTTCTACTTTATAATTGAATTGTAAATTAAACCTAAATTTTTCGCTCCCAGCTTTTTCACATTGTTAGAAACTTTTTAGCTGATGCTTATATTACAAAAACTATTTCATCATCGACCAAAAAGTAACTCAAACTTAGCAGCCAAAAAACAAAAAAGAGGAAAATTATTTGCCAAATTTGCTGACAACCTCAAATTAGACTCGGGTCGAGAGATGATTTAAAATAAACTCTCCAATGTTATTTACAGAGAAAGTAAAATAGCCTCAACATAAATAAACAAATAGCATCCAGAACAGGAATGAGTAAAGAGCCTGGGAGTCTGGAATGAAACTTCCTTCGAGCATAAATTGTGTTGAATAACAATATTTTTGCCAAGGCTTTTGATTTATGGCAGACAATTTTTTTGTGGCTTCCTCACGGCATATAAATAAATAAATAATAAGCAAATATTTATTGCAGTTTAATATTTAATCGCGTTAAATCACAACTGTCAGCGGTCGCAGTCGCAATGAAAAAAATAAATTAACTTAAGTAAAAATTATGTGAAATAAATTTGCATTAATTAAATGAGACAGGGAAGGTAAATAATGAAATTTGCATATGCATTGATAAAGCGGCTTAAATGCATCCGGACTAATTAATGCACTTTATAATTAGTATTATAAGATTAATAATACCGCGCATAACATATTTATATAAATGTATGCCATTACAGGGTCAACAGCTTCAATTCAATCGCATTCAGCAATAAATAAACTGGTCAAACATTCCACAACATGACAGGCCCCAAATCCTTACTTTAAAAAGCAAAAAAGCAATCATAGTCAACAACAAATACTAAGACATGTCTACAAAAAATAGTGAACAAATACAAATATGCAAATTATAATATTTTTCTGTGTAATACAGGCTTTTTGTTTATTCATGTATTCATTTTTTTCTGCCTCACTTATGATGTGCAGCAACATTGTTTGACTTTTTAATGGAAATTTTCATAATTTAATAGGACAAATCAACAAAGGACATCACTTTAAATAAACATGTGTAATTTATTTAACACCCAAACAATTATTTTTAGCTGTATTTGTTAATGCGAAGTGTAAAAAAAGGAGCAAAGTAATTTAAGCTGGAATAAAAAATAAAAAACACATTCTAAATTTAACAAAGACATTTTTTATTTTGTTTTCCAATTGCAGCTGATTATTGTCGTAATTAAATATTCTATCAGCTCATTTTTTATATCTTAAATAAATTAGAATACAAATAGTATTTTGTATGAAAAATAACAAAACTTATTGAAGTGCTAAAATCTAATTTGCAAATCTGATAAGAAATAGCTTATGTTTTAATTTTCAACAACATTTTTACTTCGGAAATTGTATATATAATTCTTTAATTTGAAAAGGATAAATTGAATTTATTGAATAACATTTAATTGAAGTCAGCATGTAAGTATTGCCCTATTTTATGTCAATATTGCACTCTCTTCACTCCACAGTGCAGCAAATAAACAAATAGCTTTGAGATATAATCAAACTGTTTTCGCATATAACTGAATTTTGCGGTTGATTTTATATTGTTTGCGTTCGCATAATTATGCCAAAAGAAACACATTGAATTGAATTGTGCTAAAATAATAAATTAAATATTTAATTAAATATAATTACCGCGCCATGCTGTTTACGTTGTTTGCTGACTGCCAACTGCCGATTGCCGAATGATTTTCCAGCTCATTTTAGTTTTCACCCATCTGCATAATCGTTTATTTGTTTGCGGTCGTTCGCTGCGGCTGCAATTCAATGGGCTGCAAAATTACAGCATTGACTGTAGGTATTATGTTACGTATGCAAAACGTTTTTCAAAATACCTATGGAGTTGTAATTAAAGCTTAGCTGTGGAACATGTGAATTCTATTGATTTTAAATTTGCTTAGCGACTCGATATATGTATATATTTGCGTTGGCCCTACAATTAATTAGAATAAACAAATAACAGATATTTATCCTTAATTGGGCTCAAGTTACACACAAAGGCAAAGGCCGTCCGATGCGGCATAGTTTCTTAATAAATATTAATATATATTCTTGTGTAAGTTTTGTTTTTCTTTGCTTCTTTGCTTGATGACTTTTGTTAGTTTCGGATTTTGTTCATTTCATGCACTTATTTATTTATTTATTTTGCTGCTGTATAAAAGCTAAAAGAAAAGAATATAAAAATTCGCCGAGTAGCGCAGGAAACTTTATAAAACGTGACTTGGAACTAGAGAAGTAGGTTGGCAGACGCCGCCTGCAACATGGCTGCGTGGCATGTGGCTTCGTCTGGCCCTGACTGCCTGCGGCATGATTGCACGCGTCTAACTGCCTTCGAGTAGCAATTAACGCCATGATATTGCGGTTCAGCGGCATGTGGCAAGTGCGTGAGTGTGAGTGCGAATGTGAGTGTGTGCCAGTGTGAATGTGTCTGACACTGCGCCGCGTTAATATGCTAAATGAGACGCATTGACAGCCACACTAGCAAGCATTTTATATCTTTCCATTTTTGTAGTATACTTTACAGCGCTTCGCAGCTTTACTTTCCATTTGCTTATTGCGTACGTAAACTTGAGCCAGACGATGGCACAACTGTCGCCAACATTACGCCCCACTTCCAGCCAAGTTTGTTGCAATTTGCAATTTGGGTCGTTCTGGTTCCCTCCTTGCAGCTCTGTCCTTGCGCCTGCCGCTGCTGCGACCCTTTCGCGTTGTCTGTCGCTAATTTGGTGCGGAACGCCTTGACGGCTCCGCGTTCGGTTCCCTTTCTTTTTTATAATTGCTTGGCAGCAATTGTTTTAAATGCTCGATGAGCGTACACAAATTGCCCGACTATCACCACAAAGGACGCTGAGCTGCTGGATGCAGACATTTAACCTAGTTGAGTGCCTTTACACCATGCAACAAACTTACATGACCAAGTCATGCAAATAAAAGAATGGTAAA
This sequence comes from Drosophila buzzatii, assembly GCA_035045845.1. NCBI lineage: Eukaryota > Metazoa > Arthropoda > Insecta > Diptera > Drosophilidae > Drosophila > Drosophila buzzatii. The sequence goes on from JAWNOS010000198.1 coordinate 223,983, forward strand.
TGTGAAGGTAGGATAAGTAGTGGATACATTTAGAATGTGCAGCACTTTAATTAAAAATACATTACACAATAACAGAAAAAAAGACGAAAATTATATTAATATTACAAAATAAAATATTTATTAAAACACAAAGTACAATAATTTTAAACATTTCTTATTATATATAATATATTAATATTTATTCACTATTTTGTGTATATATTTATTTATTTATCTGCATACATTTTTATATAATTTAAACATATTTTATTTACACTTATTTTATTTGCATTTTTTTATATATAGCATTTGTTAAGGCATTATTTTATAAGATCGATCTAGTGCACTCTTCACCAATGCGCTTTCATTAAGATCTTTGCTTATGGCAGATGAGAAAACTGAACCCAAAGGGGAACACAGATCCCCTGGAAAGTGAAACGATAAGCGAGTCACACTATGAACAATATTTAAAAATAAACTAAACGCTCAGATCTGGATTATTTAGTTAATTAATACATATATTGGTTAATTAAATACTTTTCAAAGTCCATCATTGGCTTAATATAAATTTATATACGTCAAGTAAGTATCAGAATGATAATTCTCTAAGCATTTCAATAATAACTAAAATGGATCTGTTTACAGTTACAAATGGACACATTCATATTTATTTTTGTTGTCTAGTGTTAACGTCAATCGTCTCATGTAGCAATAAGAAATTGCAAATGTTTTTATTATAAACAAAGACTGTGTGCGTGAGTGTGTGTATGTGTGCGTGTGTGTGTGTGTGTGTGTGTGTGCTCATGCATGTGCGGTGGTTTGAACTTTTCGCCGTTTCAAGTCGAAATCGATGCGCATCAATATTCAATATATAGCTTTTACTGGCATCAGAAGGTGCTCTAGCTGTTGGCTGTTTTCCAACCATGCACCGCAGGATACCCCGCCTAGCCACGAAAACAGCAGCAACAGCAGGAGCACAATCTCAATGCGAATCCTCGACGATTCCATACGCCAAACGCCAGCTGATGTTTGCTTTACGTAATGGAATTGTGCGGTGAATGGCGCGCGGTGGCACATTTTCTCCTTGGCCTGGCTCACAATGGGTTCCACTGACTTTTCACTGTGTGTGGGCGTGTGTTTTCTTTGGCTTGGCGGTTCACAAGCTTTCAATTGGCTTGCGGCAGACGGCAGACGGCAGACGGCAGGCAGCGATGCGAGGCATGCGTCAATGTTTCAACGTTTGCCAAGCACACTTTCGATGCCGCTTCATTCAATTTATTTTCGACAGAAATTAAATAAAAATACGCATATATTAAACTGCGACACAGCGGCCCATTGACATAAGCTGATTATTTTGCCATGTTAAACATAGTTGGCCATTAATGCAATCGACAGCTGTTCCGCGACCTCGACTCGTCTCAACTCTGCATGGGACTAGTAGTTCGTTCATTTGGGCGCATATTCAAGTGTTGCTCTCGGGTGCTTGTTGCGTAACAGAGCAAACACGTGCTCGTATTAGCAAGCAACTAAGTGTTGTTATTCCACAGTTTTACACCACAATTACCAGCTCCCCAGACCCGTCGTGACATCTCCTTCCCAATCCCTACTTCCATTGACTACGTGCCGCACAGCAACTACGTGTCGAATTCCCAAATATCCCACGCTACACATAAATGTAAGACAATCTGTGTGTGCGTAGGTGTGTGTGTGTGCGCATATTTTGGTAAGTGCTAGTGTATGTGTCATGTGCATGTTTTGGCATCCTTCTACAGCTACTCGCATAGCTCAAAGCCTCGGCCCATTTAAAGCGTATGTGTGTGTGCGTGCCGGTGTGTGCTGGTGTGTGTGAATGTTTTTCCCCAAAAACTTTACCTTCTTCTTCATTTTCTTGCAACGTAATCATATCAGCACCGCATTTTGTCAGCCATCATGCTTTACCTACACACACACACACACATATGCATGGGATTTGCACAGTTTTACATGCTGTCCTTGTATTTGTTTGCGTTCGACTTTTTTTGTTTTTTTGTTTTTGTTGTGCTTTGTCAGTCGCAACATGCCAAGGCTTACGCTAGCCTGAAGCGTCTCTGCGAGTGCACTCCATATAGCTGCGTATAGGGATTATAAATAGTTGACGCACACGTTGTTAAATTGTTGAAGCATAGCAGAAACAGCTAATGGAAAATCAAAAGCAGCTATAGCTAAAGGCTACAAATGGAAGCTTAAAATCTTATGAAAATAACTTTTTTCACTTCGAACATGTATATAAGTATATAATTGATGCAGCTACTTTTTATATTGAAAAAACACAAATTAAAAAAAAAAAAAAAGCACATGTAGATTAATATTATGTAGTTCGTATTCTGTTTGTTTATTAATTCAGCAAAGCTTTACTTTGCATTTAAAAATTTTAAATTTATTATATATCTTAAAAATCGAGTGCAATATTATTACAATTATATTTATATATGTACATAAATACATTTAAACATAAACACACATACATACAGCAGCAACTGCGTTTCTCTGATTTAACATGCTAACCAAATACTTGAAAAACTTTTATTCTACATGTGTTATGTTAATGGCGTCATTATCTGTCGGATAATGATATCTAACAAAGCCTATTTGCTGAAGTATAACTTTCTAGAATGAGAAATACGTGATTTGCAAATGTTTGAGCGATAGGAAGAGGTATCATCTTCACTGCAGAAACTATCTATAAATAATTAAAATCATATGTACACAAAGTCAAATGTATGAATTTTTATCGATCATTAGGAAATGGAAAGAGTTATCGGAAAACTCGTTGATTAAAATTAAAAAATAATTCAAATTAATTGATTATGTATAAAAATGATGATGATTAATTTTCATTTTGTACTCTAAATATTTACAAACTCAACCCATAGATTTTTTTATTTAGCTTGCTTAGAATGTACTTCATGCCATATGCTGTTCGCTAACTCACATACTCATATCACAAACTTGAACTACTCTTGCTCTGTCTGCCACTTCAACTACTTTGCACCTCTTCTGAATCGATAAAGCGCACATCTGTGCTGGTTTCGCCTTTCACTGCAATCTGGCTAGCATCGTTTGTGCACTTTTGCATTCGTGTTAATAAACTAACGATCCACAATGCTCAAAGCTCCAGTGCTCCATTCCGGCGGCAGTCGCGCAGAAAACCGTACACATCATTTTGATGTCAATTATTTTGCCGTCAAGAATTGACATGACTTTTGTTCGCAGTCCACCGCCCCCGCTCGAAGCACACGCGGCAACAGAAGCCTTTGCTCTCTATACAGTAGTATAGTTGTTGTTGTTCCTGCCGTTGCTGCAAATTCTTTGTCGAGTCGAGTATTTTTGAGGTGGGTTCAGGTTGCCATCGAGCGTGTTGTCGGAGGTCGTTCATAGAGACTCGTAGAGACGACAGCTGCCTCGTTATGCTTTTTGGCAGCCTCTGTTCGGCGCTTAAGCTTAGCCAAATTGGAATAGCAAATTACAGCTGGGTAATTGGCAAAAAGGGATCACACGATGAAGAGGAGAGACAATGAGGGCGATTTTGGAATGCAACAAGTGAGCAGTTTCAAACATCTATGTAAATAAGCCAGCTAGCTGACGTCTGACACTTGAACATTTTATATAAACGAGCCGAATTTTATATACAATTTTTGTTTTGGGCTGATGTGTTTGACGATACTCTGGAATATACAGGATAGCTGTGCATTTAATATATATTCAGTTTTATTCAGCCCAACACAGCTCCCAGTTTAAATTTAATGTATGGGTACCTTCGGTATGTTATGCATCTGCTGGCAATAGTCGCTGCAAACGTGCATGGCGTTGCCATCTAGTGTTGGCTAATTTTGAGTCGCCGCAACGTAGCTGTCTGGCAACGCTATCACGCTGTTAGCTTTGCTCGTTTCGAGTTTGTACACAAAAGGTTGTAATACAAATCGACATCCGGCTCCACTGTCAAACAACAACAATAGCTTAAATAGCAGCAGAAAGGTAACGCCGACGCTGACGTCGACGTCGTGGGCGACGCCGTCGCAATGCCGAAGGAGGAGGATGCTGAAGTTATTAACAAACTGCTCCAACCCAACATTAGCACCGAGAGTGAGGAGAGCAGCAGCAAGACCAAGAGCAGTGGCGACAGTAGCGGCGGCGACAGGAAGAAGCCTCGACCCAAAAAGTTGCTCAGCGACCCGCGCTTCCAAATACGCCCGCTGCAGCAGGTGGCCTCCGCCTGCACGGGTGCGATGATCACCGCGTGCTTCATGACGCCCCTGGACGTGATCAAGACGCGCATGCAGTCGCAGCAGTCCCAGCAGACGCGACCGAGCAAGTGCTTCCTCTACTGCAACGGACTAATGGATCATCTGTTTAGCTGCGGAACTACGTCAGGCTCTGCGGTTGGCAACAAGCTGAAGCCGCATTTCCGGGGCACCCTGGATGCCTTGTGCAAGATCAGTCGCCGGGAAGGCTTGGCCGCCCTGTGGTCGGGCCTGGGACCCACGCTGGTCTCGGCTCTGCCCTCCACCGTCGTTTACTTCGTCGCCTATGAGCAGTTCAAGGCCAAGTACATTGACATATACCAGCGACACTTTGCTCCGCCTCTGGTGAGCGGCCAGCTGAAGGGCCCGACCACAGACCAGAAGCTGCCACTGGTGGTGCCCATGCTATCGGGAGTCACAGCGCGCATCTGCGCGGTCACCTTTGTCAGTCCCATTGAGCTGGTGCGCACGAAGATGCAGTCGCAGCGCCTCAGCTACGCCCAGGTGCTGCAGTTCTTGCGCAACATTATAGCGATGCAGGGCATAATGGGCCTGTGGCGTGGCCTGCCGCCCACCATCTTGCGGGACGTCCCATTCTCGGGCATCTACTGGCCAGCCTACGAATACCTCAAGATCAGCTTCACCAAATGCGACGAGGAGCCCTCCTTTGGCTTCAGCTTTTTGGCCGGCGTGCTTGCTGGCTCGGTGGCAGCCCTAGTCACCTGTCCCTTTGACGTGATCAAGACCCATGAGCAGATCGAGTTCGGCGAACGCGTCATCTTCACGGACTCGCCCTCCAAGGAGCTGAGCAAGCAATCCACCTACAGCCGCTTGGCCGGCATCTATCGTCTCTTTGGACTGCGCGGACTGTTTGCGGGCTACGTGCCAAGGCTGTGTAAGGTGGCGCCCGCCTGTGCCATCATGATATCCACGTTCGAGTATAGCAAGCTGTACTTCTTCCACTACAATGTGCATCAGCACAACAAACAGCTCCTGCTGCACAATCCCAATGCCAAGCTGGTCAAGGAGGATGACATCGAGTAGTGAATCCGGTTTTCTTCTCAACTTTTATAATACGAAAAGCAACAACTCTGCATGTACTTATATTTTATGTTAAATTATTAAAACCCGGTTTAATTAGCCAAAAGAAAATCAATTTGTGACATACAGACATACATATGTGCATACATATGTGCCCGTGGCACTTGCTCAAGGCAATGGGTAAACTTGCGTTGACTTCTGTTTGAGTTCTGTTGATTTAATTTAACATTTACACAAGTCGACACTTGAAAGGATGTAAAGGAAATGAAATTGATGGGAAATGAATTAAATATGCGCTGGCAACACTTCCCCTTCCGCACAGCAAGCGCAATATCCGAGGCAATACTTGAGGTTTTCAATACCCCGCAAACAGGAGATTAAGTGGAAAAGCTGAGATGACTGAGTATTATGTTTCATGACAGCTAGCTTGTGTCAGTTATGCATTTATTTATTTAAGATAACTCTGATATATATTTGATTTAAATGTATATATACTTGAATTTAATCATTCTTCACTTACAGTGTCAAGATTGAATTTATTTACAATTAATTATACATAAAGTATAAATCAAATCAACTTCCACTTAATACAGGGCATTTTCCAGTCGTATCCCGTCTGCTTGAGCGCATCTACTTCGACCGTCTGCCGACAAAAATGCGTCTCATAAGGATATGACAGCATGACAGAGTTGACATATAAGAGGCAGAGACTTTACACTCAATATACATTTTATTTAAAGAACAAAATAAATTGCGAAATGAAAAATGGCAGCCTGATATATGTTTTAAATGGATTTAAGGAAAAGCGTATGTTTTATTTAACGGAATTAAATATTTGAGGCTTCATTCGCACTTATCCAGTCTTCAGTGCTAAAGGCTAGTTTAATTTCTGTTTTCCCCTCTTATCGCTATTGGGAACTGCTGTCAAGGCTCTCTCGATAGCTTTGCCCATTTCAATTGCTGTTACTCGAACAATAATCGAATTGCTTGGCTGAACTCCATAACAGTTCCCTGGTCACGTTCACAATTCAAAAAGAAAAATATATAGAAATAAAATAGAAATAGAAATAAAAACTGAAAATGAGAAAATACTAAGAAAAGCCCAAAGCGGCTGCCTCTATCGAATTGTGCCAAATCCAAACAATGCATCCAGCAGCCGCCCAATGAAGCAGGCCGCATGGCCAAATTACTTTCCCGAATGCAGTTCATATAAATCACAAAAATCTAGCTAAAACTATGCAATTAAGAAGCCTGCTCGACAGCATCGTGCGGCGAGGCGTTGGGGGTGACTTAATTGCATTTTCGCAAACGAGCGAAAATGATTTAAAAATATGTACTTTCAGCGCAAGTATACAATAATAAAGCATAGTTTTAACCCAAGCGAATATTTGTGAAGCGTTTATTTGGCAAGCAAAATTTACAAAGCCTGCCCCAGAGGTGGCCTGCTTGGTCTGGGTATGTGTACAAAAAGCATATTTTTGTTTGTGTTGACCGCAATTTGCCAAAGTAGCCAAAAAAAAAAAAAAAAAAAAATGATGAGAGAAGAGGAAAATGCTTGTCAGATAGCGATGGACACAAAGCTGTGATTTTCACTGACAGTGACAGCAACGTCCAGTGATGGGCAAAAAATGTGATTTTATATATGAAGATAACGCCCGTCAGTCAGAGCGGACTTGGCGAAAATTACATGTTTCAAGAGTTGTAAGTAGTATAAACATATAAATGATCATTTTTTAATTATTATAATTTAGTCTAAAATATGGCATCTAATATATATTTTATATATATTTCTAATATAAGGGAAAGATAATAATTTAGTAGCATATTTCAACAAAATTTTAAGTAATTATAAAGATTTTTTTGCTTCATATTTTTTAACCTATTAAGAAATAGATGCATTTTTAAATAAATAATAAATAAATTATATATATTTAATATTCTTATAAACAGTTTGACCTCAGAAATAAGTGCAATTAAAGTTAAATAAAAAATATATATAAATTGTAAATAAATAATATCACTAATATATAAATTAATTTAAATGATAAATATTTATACATAAATTATATAAAATTTTATAAAGTATATATAAATAATATAAATATTTTATAAAATCAATTAATTATAAATACTTTAATTATATTTTATTAAATTTAATTGTTTCGATTTATCTGGTTTTAATTTTAGTTATAAAACCTAATGATATTTATTTACGAATATTATAAAAACAAATTAAATGAATAAATATATTATAATTATTATATATATTTTTTATTTATTTATTTTTCTTTCAACTGAAAACTATTTTATATATTTTCAGTCAGTAACGTAATTGGTAACCTAAGAAGATATCTTCACCTTTTGCCAATAGCTCAACATCGCTCGCTTCTCTCTTCACACACAACTCCATCTTGTCCATCTCCAAGCGAAGCAAAAAAGTTAAGAACATACACATACATATAAATATATAAAGGTTTGTGTGTATGTGCATTCTGAGGGGCAACTGGTAAAATGGCATTTAACGTTCAAGTTTTCTTTGTTAAACGAAAATTGGCAATAAAGCGCATTAAAAATATGCTTTCACTTAAATAATTGAAATTATATTAAAGCGAATTTCGTGCCCTGCGTAAGCCAATTTGTTGCCCGTCCTCCTGCCGACCATGGGCATCATGGGCAACCCCACAGCTTATACAACCTTTTATATATATGTATATATATGTATATGTATGTATATATGTGTGTGTATTTATCTTTTTTTGTGCTCATTGCCAATTGCTTTGCTGGTCTTGGGGCGTGGCCGTAGTCCATATATTCAGTGGGGCTGTTGCTTGTTTTTTTGCCGCTCAAAAATATTTGCGCTAGCATCGGGAAAAAAACGTTGCTGATGGCCTGCCCAATCGGAGAATTGTTGTTCTTCTGCAGCTGCTGCGAGCGGCTTCGTTTAACATTTGCCAGGATATTGGCTGGATGGGCGGAAGTGAAGGGGCGAGCATTCATAGAGTTTTATTTTTGCTTATTGTGTTTTCTGTATTTGCATTTAATTGTTGTATTTAAAATATTCCAGCACGCACGGCCACATCCACATCCACATCAACTTTATTTATGGCCTCTAGCTGTCTGTCTACCCTGCAAAAACAGTGACAGCGAGTGGGCGTGGCAGGCAGTTGGGCTACGCAATGCCTACCCGGGAATCAATTTCGGACCTGAGCCATAAAAATGATTTAAGTTGATTGAATGGCCATCGAGTGGGCGATTACTACAGCGATATCTTTAGCTTTAGCTCTTTGAAGCCAGCTAATACGCTGCTGGAATAAATTAACGTTTCTAACGAAACTTTCTAGCGTTTTTAATTGGCTACTCAAATTGAAAAACTGCATCGAAAACTATTTGTTAAATTGCTTAATTTTATACGCAGCATTTGGCTAAGCCAGAGCAAAGCCTTGGAAAGTGTTTCTCTTTAGTTCAAGAAAAACGAAAAATTAATTTTTCCTTCAATTTTTTTTTTTTTGTTGATTTTTCTTTTAAGCCAGAGTCAAAAGAACGCAGTTAGCCCCATGACCTTGTCAAGAAGCGAGCGTTTAATTAATTTCTAGAGCCTAGGTATATAAATGGCAGCCACTGCTCAAATGAAAACACAAGCTAAAAGGGGCGAGATTAACTAATAGATACCCTGTAAATAACATACTTTATACTTATTTTCAACTCTAATATATCTATCGAATCGAATTTAATTTGAAGTGAAATAATTCATTTAATCTTGTTTATTAATGGATCTTAATTAATTTACTCTAATTATCAATTACTTTAATTACCACTAGCTCACAAGTAGAGTGACTGACGGGAGGACGTGCCCATTGTTGTTATTTTTAGCTATTATTATATTGTGAGAAAAAGAACAACAATATAAATCCCTATTGTGTCCACACTTTACGGCTTCAGGGTAAAAAAATATAGCAGAGCTGTGCGAGTGCCTTAAGTCTATTTAAAAATGCCATTAATTTTTCACAGCCTAGAACACGGTTGATGTCTTTAAAAGGCGAGCAACGCAAATTTTTAATTAGCACAGTCTTTTCGCAATCGCAATTTTTGCGCTGTCCATGCCCAGACGTTCGTTATCCTTTTTGTATTGTTTGCTCTCAGGTGCTTGGGTTTTTTTTAATTAAAAAGGGAAGAAAACCATAGTAATATTTCCAGGAAAAAAAATGTTTGGCTGTTCGCAGCAGAAATGCAAATTCCAAGGCTACTCAATGTCCTGTGGGGGTATCCTCTGGGACTCTGGTTGCGCTGCGAACTGCTCTTGATTATGCGAGGTGTTTGTAAACGAGACTTAAGCGGATCTTTGAAATTAGGAAACTCAGTTTATTTTGATTTAAATTGTATTGTGGCTCATTTGCAGCTGCCTCAAATGCAGCCATTCGCTCGCATTTTCAGCGCAATTTGCCTGCAATTTTCTTTACCATTTCAATTTTTGAGTTCCCAGCATTCCTTTTTCGCATTTATTTTCGTGCTCGCTGCTCTATGTAGCATTTATGTAGGTCGGTTTGTTTTGCTCTTTGCCAACTAAATTATTAAAGCGATAATGGCGCGTTAAACTCATAAATTTACGATTCTGCGAATGGCGAAACGCAGGCAGCTGAAAGGTAGGTTGCCGCCAGAGCTGGCCTGCCATTAAGCGCTTGGCTATTTATAAAGCCTAATTGATCTCGAACATCATTCCTGGCTGTGGAATGCCTTGTAAATAGGCTTATTCATGTTTCATCTAACACAATACTAAGCAATTATCTGCGTAATTTGCTGTACGCTTCTCTCCTTTGTTTTGCATTGTATGCTAATCGCTTTTTATAAACTTTTCATTATTTAATCTGTTTATTATTTCTTGGAACGAGCGAAGGCAAAGCTAAATTTGTCTTGTAGCCCACAACGAACAATGTTTTGCAATCTTTGAAAGATTTTTCTGAGCTGTGACTCATTTGCTATGTATACGAAACTCATGAATAATTCATGGGGCAACTTTAAACAGACATAGAGAGAAGAGATGAAGTGAATGGCAAATGAAGTCATATTTGTATTCCTTTTGCTGAGGTATTCTCTATATGCGCAAATCTAAAACAAAATATATTTAAATATAATGCAATATGTCTAGATTGAAATACTTTTTTACAAATACAAGTCCTTGGCAAGTCAAATACATTTTATTATGCAGAGTCAAAGTGGAAATAAATGGAAAGCTTTAAATAATGTTAGAAAAATAATTAACTTTATAAAAATAAATAAATAAAACTCATGAAGAATGCTGCCAAAAGTTGTGGCCATAAAATATTTAAAAATTGCTAAATTGCTTTTACCAGAGCAAAGTGTGTGGCAATTGCTTAAATTCAATTTGCATACTCAACAAAATGTAAAATAGAACACACAAAACAAAAAACAAAAAATATTGAAAACTTTGACGATGAAAAAAAAGGGAATATTTCACGGCCAGTTCTAACTGATTTGCATGCAAAGTTTGGCCAGGTCGAGTCCTGTTTTTCTGGCCCATACACAGAAATGCTTTCTCGTTTTTGATAACACATCATATGTAAATATTTACTCATACACCTACATACGCAAACAGCCGTCGTATGACCCAAAGCAAAAGGGTCGAATCTGTGGCAAACTTCGCGCACTTCCGCCGGAACAGAAATGCGGTACAAGTTGCTTCATTATGACAGGCATTGTTGGCTTGGGAAAAAGGCAGAAAGGGACATAATTTAATTAAGGTAGGCCCAAGTTTACTTAGGAGTTAGAAACAGTGAACAATGGCACTGAGACGCTTCAGAGAGCAAATAATTCTGCGCAACAGATGCAATTAATTAATAAGTGTAAGAGAACGAAAATGTAATCAGAATTCAGGAAGGAGTTTAACAAAAAGATCGTTGCATTTGAAAGCAGAACAATTGAAATTATTATTTTATTTATTATTTAAAATACTCAAATCCATCTTACAAGCAAAATGGGCATACGAATGATGGAATGAGAATAGGCTGATTAAATTTATAGAAAAATTTATAGAGAAAGTTATAAGTGACACTATAGCAACATTTGATTTTATCTTGCTCTCGGAGTGATGGGGAATTCATTTCTGATTTCATGAGAGAGAATCAATGAAAAATGCAATCATAGTCGAAATATTATAAAAGGCAATATTTCAACTGCAGCATATAGTGTGCATTACGAGGTGAAAGTATCGCGCTGAGCATACCCAAGTTTTAGTATAGTAAGAGCTGAGAAAAAATCACAGACTAACTTAAATAGGATGTAGGATGTTGCAATATTTATTTACAATATTTATACAATACAATACAAATTAGAAATAAAATAAAATAAATAAAAACAAGGAAGAAAGCTGAAGTCGAGACTGCTCGACTACGAAATCCCCTGAGCCCTTCTTCGAACGAATAATATTCAAAGAATTTTCGATTCGTTTCTGCACGCATAAGAAACTGTACATGCAAAACCACGCGCATACATAGATGCTGATCTACACTTGTATGTATTTATGTCTTGCTGTCTCGCTGCTTTGCTGCTGCGCATGGGTTTTGATGAGAAAACTTTGATGATTAACAATTCTGTTTCTAGATGGACAATCGTATTGATATTATGATGATTATGATTATGATATTCATATCTATATGCTAAACCAAACTGCATGTCTCTAGTATTTGAAATGATTTCCCATTTTCAATGGGCTCAGGGTATAATAAAAATACAATAATATTATGGTTACTACAAGAGCTGACGCTTCAGTTTCTAGTTTGAATGTATTGTGTTATTCGTATTCTTATTCATCATATTCAACTTTCAAATAATGTTTTATCGTTTCGATCAACCAAAAAAAAAAAAAAAAAAAAATTCATACTCACTCGCTCTTGCTCTGAGCAATAGACTTTGCTTCTTTTCGTTTTTATTTTCTTTTGAGCGGCTTGAGTTAAACTGTTCGTATGGCGAGCATCATTTAACGAGCGGGACAGCGCATACATACTAATACATACATAATTCCGAGATAAAATTGAGTAAAATGAGAAAAAAAGACCGTTGTGATCCGAGCGCAAACGAACTCATTCAATAGCCGACGCAATCGGTTGCTCTCTGAGTTTTTTGCAAAAGTTTTGTATAAATCAATTTCAACAGTGAAACTCTACAAATTATTATATTTTTCTTATTTTTTATGGATATATTTTTAAATTCCTTAAAATCGTAAAATCGTATTTATAGCGAAAACATCAGTTATCTCACATTTTGATTCCAGTCTTGTTTTTTTCTTCGCTTTCAAAGGAGTGTGCCCATATTGTTTTAATAGGCTTAAAAGTGTAATTCCATGACAATAGTAGTCATTAAATATGCTGCCTAATATTGTTTTTCTTTTTTATAATACGCGCGCTTCGTGATGAAGGCACGAGATATAATGTAAGCTGACAAATATTAATATGAACCGCGCCTTTTTTAATTTTAATATATTTGCGTACATGGCTCAGTTTCGTCAGCAGTGCAAAAAAAACTGTACCTTGACAACAGCAAAGTCCTGTGAAGACTTGCAAGGGCGTGGACCACACGACACTGATGCGCAATGGCAGGCGACAATGACGCCTGGTATACGGATACTGGCAATGGCAGCCATCTCCAGCTGCTGACACGAGATTTTCATCGGGTCGCTCCCACACACACACATGCTCAGCTAGTGGGACATTCATCAGTCAGTGCACAAAATATTTTTTCGTCACTTCTGGCTTATGAAATATGTTTCCACAGCTGTTGTACGAGCTCAGGAATTGCCTGGACACTGTCATCCAAAAGTTGATAGCTTCGAGGGTGGTTCCATTCCACTCATTCATAGTGATATCTTCAAATTAATATAAATTACTAAATGTTAAGTATTAAAATGATTCATTGCTTCACTTTTAAACTCAAAAGTAGGAATAACAAAATCCATTTTTTCCCCTGCTTTAAAATTAAATCTTTTGTAAAAACGAAATCCGCTTTGATTTTGTTTCCCGAAACATAGTTATGTAAATTGTAAAATAGCACAGAGTTTTATACACTTCACTCTAATCTCATATATGTAAATAATGCTTTTTTACAGCCCTTGTAATTTAGTTACGCGGCAGTCGACGACCAGAGCAACGACTAATGACTCGGAATTTGTTGCCCGCCAGCCAAATGAGCGTGCCTGTCTGAGTGCATGTATATCGGTGTGTGTGTAGAAGTTTGTATATGTGGAACAGATGTTGTCACCGCTGTTTGCCATTAACGCCCAGTGGAACCGACAAAACAAAAAAAGCGATGAGAGAAAACTGCAACTTAAGTGCGAGAGGAGCGTAAAAATCATTAAGCTGCAGCTGGCATAGCTGAACAGCTCACACAGCACAGCCGTCAGCTGAGCACCCACTCAGACACATGCTCGCCCACTAGCAGCGACGGGGAAATGCATCTCTTTGCATTCCGACAGACATGACGTATGAGCTATGTATATAAATTTCATGGCACATCAGTCATACACGCCGGCAGCTTTAATTACATTTGCAGCACCCGAGCTGAATAGCATTGCATATTCAATAGGATTTGAAATGCAAATTGAAATCAAACGAATGGCAATAGGTGAAACAAAGTAATGGGCTCGAAGCTAGGGTATTATGATGGGCAGAGGGTGGAGCATTATTAATTAATAATAATTGATATTTACGCACTCGAAGTCTAAGCATCTTAATGTACGAAATGTTAATGAAATATTTCCCAGTCATCTACCTGTTAAGCACAAAATGCTCTTATCGAGTCTACTTTCGTTAGCTGCCTTATTTTATAGATTTAATTGAGGGAAAATGCAATTTTCATTAACTGAAAGGCACTTAATGTATGTTGATACTGTTTATTATTGATGTAATTGTACGAAGCTTAATAGACTTGAAACTCATTATACTTAAAGCTGATTGAAGCATGTAAACAACAGAAACTGTTTGCATTGCCTTAATTGAAGTTCCATTTGTTTTTATATCTCTCACACATGTTTCTTAAATTTAATATTTTTGTTCGCACCATATAAATGGCATCGTAAAGTGCAACCGCAAAACCGCATGGAAAATTGTCCATAGTGCTCAAAAATTGTATCGCACAATGCGTTTAATGAACAGCAGTGAATGGCGCCAATTACTGTGCCACTCAAACAACAAAATAAAGAATAGAGAAAGGGCGGGGCACTTTAGAGTGCAACAATGACTAACAAGCAATTTGCGCGTTAATATTTCATTTATTGTGGCCATATTATTATTACACCTGCACAAAAGGCAGCGCCTAAAAGCACGCAGCAAAAAACTGAACGAGAGAGAGAGAGAGAGTAAAAAATACGTCATTTAAGGGCAGGGGCTGTTATTGTTATTGTTATTGTTTCTGCCATTATTAGACAGTCAGACAGCCGAAAGGGAGACAGCCATTCAGTCCAATACACACGCATGCACTCATACACTCACACTTAAAGCGGCATTTATGCTGACTGATAAATAACGACACAATTGACTCGCAATCGCGCACACGTTAACGCTCACTGTGTGAAAGAGATAGAGCCCAGGCTAGAATGAGAGCACTTGCTTTATAGTGTGCTGGAAAGCAAGATAAATTGATGGGACGAGCTCAACACATATATACACCACAGAGCTGTAGCCAGCGATGTGTCATGCAAGCACACGGCGTGAAAAGCAGAAAAACAGAAATTTTAATATTAATAATTTTTAAAATAATTTATTTTAATCAATTTAAATATAAATAGTAAATAAGTGTAAAAGAGTTAAAATTTTATTCCATCATCACTTGTATTTATTCATTTTAGTTACATATAAATTGATGCTGTATCTCAAAGCTCTTAATATATAATGTATTCTAATAAAAATAAAATAAAAAATAAAAAATAGTTTGAAAATATTTCGTTAATTTATATAAATTTATTTCCAATTTCACGATACTTTCACGCTCTCACCTCTAGCTGTTCATGTTTGTAAAGCTTTTATGGTTGCCTTTTCACAGAAGTTTATTTTTGTTTTATTTTTGCTTTCCATATTTATTTTCATATTTGTATGGAATGCTCTTTTTTTAAAGCCAACTGTAAAGCGTATTCACTTTTTGTTGTTTATCATTATTTGTACGTTGTATTGCTTGATGCGTATATCGATAAAAATGTATGCACATATACATTTAAATTTATAAAAAATATACTTTTATTAATGACCAATATGTGCAGATTTCCCTTTGACAGCCCTTTATTTATTTTTTTTTTAACCCTAGCCCCGTACTCCTGCCACATTTTGCATTCAATTTTCATTTCATTTTCACAGTCTTGTTTCTGTTTGAATAACGTGCAATATAATCATTTTTATTCGACACCCCGAAAATATTGCCAAACTCAGGTCGCCTAGTCACAGAGGGAAAAAAAGGACATATTTATCTCTTGATTGTTTGGCATTATGCAATGTTCAATTTAAAACTCATGGCAGCCAAAAATTGATCATGATTAATGGGCTTGGCATTCATTTGTAGCAGACGCAGAGATTTAATTCAATTGCTGTAAACAAAATGCGAAAATTTAAAAATAAAAGCAAAATCGATTTCAGTCAATGGATTTATCTATGGCACTGAGTACACAATTTCAATTTAAGAAAATCAACAAAAAGTGAAAGATTTTCTGTGTGACGCATCAATTATTCTTTATTTTATTGATTGAAAGAAATTAATATGATGTCAAGCAAGATATTGCCATTACTTGTGATTTTCTTGTATAAAATAATTGCTGAAACTATCTGTTCGGTGCAGCAGCTAATAATTTCTCTCAAATAAACTTCACTTTAGTTAGTCTGTTCTTTATGTCATTCTCATTCGCTGTTAGTGCACTCATGCACATGAGAAAGCAAAACACACATACATATGTGACTTTCGGCTTCTTTTTACTTGCTTATACTTGCAACTAAGATTCTTTAAATTCCATAATTCTGTATGAAAATTGTCTGCAAGCGCGCAACACCTATCATATCATTTTTACATATAATTAACTTTACCTAAACAAATACCACGGACCCGGCATTAAATTAATAAATAATAAGCTAAATGAAATCGTATTGGCTTTTATTTTTATTTATCGGCAGCTTCCAACACTATCTAAGAGGGAAATTATATTATACAGATTATTGGTAAAAAAAAATGAATAAAAAAAATAAAAGTTTTATTTTTAATTTCTTAAGATGTAGAGCATAAATAATCTTTATAATTATTTTTCTTATAATTTGATAATGAATATAGACACATTCGAGTATTTGTATTAATAAATAATAAATACTAGCAGAATAGTTAAACTTCTGATTATATTTGGATATTTTGCTATGCGTTAATTTGCGAAATAAAATCTTAATTATGATTCGACTGCACTTTGAGATATTTAAATTGTAAATTCTTTACAGCTGTTAATTTGCAAAAACTTTTTTTATCAGACGTTCAATGAACTGGAAACGGAGTCTGAATACTGAAATCTGGTTAGGACTCTGAGCCTGAGTCCCGCCTGGCACGTGGCAAAGAAGTTCATTATTACGCACGTTTTAAACTTCATTAAAATGACCTCATTATAATTACGAGAAAATGAACAGCACAGCCGCTCATTTAACAGCCTGTCAAACTTCATTGCGACGAACTATTGACAGCACACTGCACGCTGCTGACAGTATATGGCAAATTGTGGAGACTGCTTTACAGACCTGAATACGCATCAGCTGAGACAATGGCACAGCTGCTTCAGGCATATCAATGCGAGTCGATGTCGTCTATATCTAAGGACTATAACCATTTTAGGCAATATAAACTGTAAACTAAATAGTTCGGCCTGACCTTTAAGCACAACTGCATTATTAGACGTTCAATTATGTTAATTAGTTTTATGTGGAGTGTCAAGTTTTGTGTGGTGCATGGGTGGTGGACTGGTTGCCATGCAGCTTGCAATTAACTGCAAAGCTATTGTCATTGGCATTGCTCTTGCACACAATGTTGTTGCAGCTACTTACATTGTTGCTGCTGTTGTTGGTAGAGTTGTTGCTGCTGAAAAATGCATGAGTTTGCCGGAAGGCGGCTACCAGCAGCTGCTTTGGCTTGGCTGATCCCCTTTTGGCTGCCAGCGTCAGCAGACAACGCCAACAATAAACACATACATATACCATATATATATATATATATATATATATAGGTATATAGTATATATGTATACAGACATCTAGTGTCTGCTCTCTAGCACAATTTCCGCATACATCAGTCCTTCACACTTCACTACGCTCTTTTGTGCTCATCCGTTTTCACACATTTGCCACAACTGCAACATTTGCTGGCAACAATAATAAAATAATAAAAATGTAAAAGTAAAAAAAAATTATAATTAATTTTCATGGTTTTTCTTTTGTTTTTCCATTTCCTTTCAGCTGCCTGATGTCTGCTGTCTGCTGTCTGCTTGCGGATATGCTTACACTTGTGCTTTTCAATTGTTGCAACTGCATTTTATATGCTCTTTGCTCAGCGTGGCAAACAGCTTGCAACCTCTTGTTGCTGCTACAGGTGTTAACCAAAGTAATTTCCCATTGTGAGTGCGTCTGGTGTTGTGGCAGTCGTTCTTGCAGCCAAATATTGCTGTAAGTGGTCAACTTGCACATTTTCCATTATTATTAATTACTCGATTGAAATATTATTTGTCGCTGTTTGAGCCATGAAATAAAATTGATCAGAATATTTATACTTTCTCGTGCAAATGTGTGCAAAGAATAATTGAATTTGTTTCAAGAAATACTTGAAGTAGAAACAAAAAGTACTTATTAAAAATACATTTAAAATAATTCATTTTTATAAATGAGTTTAATTTTCATTTGATGTTGATTTATAAATAATTTCCATTGACTTTTTAGCTGGCTGCGCAATCATTTGAAGTGCACACGAGCCCAGCTTTACTGTTGTTGAGTCTACGCGAGTCTACAGTAAATACATAAAGCATAAATAATAGCCCATGCTGTGTTAACATATAGAATCACCTTGTAAAGTGCAGCTCGGACCGTCTGAGTGCGAGGCGTAGTCAAGCGGATTTATGGCCAAGTCCTTCACACCGACTCATTCGTCACTTTGACGGCCCTTCCATCTGGCCGCATTACTCTGCTCATTATGCTCCCACTCAAGCTGCGGCGACCAGGTGAGAGCGGCTGCAGCAACAGCTGCCAGCAGAGCAGAACCGCAGAACCAACAGGCACAGCCACAGCCACAGCCATAGCAGCAGCAAGCAGCAGCAGCAGCAAGAGCTGCCTCAACTCCTTTGAGTTGTTTAATTCGGCTTCTCATAACGCTTAAGTAGCAATAATAATCGTAAAGGCAACTGAGAACAGTCAAACCAGCTTGAGTCGGGTACACTCAACTGGTGCATATACTGCATTTTGTTAGCACCAGCTGTCGTATGAGAATCTCTAATATGTAATCCTTGTACCTCAACAATATCATAGACAAGAAAATAAATAAATAAATGTTCAGAATTTAATAATCGTATATTCGCTTTCACTCTCTCTCTCTCTCTCTCTCTCACTCACTCTGTCTCTGCCCACATGACTCGCTCGATTGCCGTACCATAAGCCGGTATTAATTACATATATTATAGTACGCGAACATCTTATCTGTCGGCTACATATGCCATTTAATTTTCTGCTCCAATTGTCCTGCAACTCCTTATTGATGACGACAGCCAAATGTTAATTAACTGCAGTTTTAATGGGCCTCTCGACTGGAGGTGCGCTCCTCTACGGTTCACTGCCTTCAATATGCAGACGAGCATATTTAATTTAATTTCATTGAAGTAGCACTCGACATTCCTTTGCTACGATTTAATCAATATATGAATATCAGTATTTGAATAGAATATTTTTTGATGATAAAAAGTTTCTTTTTAATTGTATTTCGGTCTTTACAGAGATTTATCCGTGTATATTTCTTAATATCTTGCAATCTCATTTTGCTTAAATTGCATAGCTCATTATATTTCACATTTTTTCCCAGAATTTCCCTTAGCCGTGTCATAAACTTGAGCTTTTGTTTTCCAGCTCTTCAGTTTCCTGCCTTTTACTGCTGCCGCTGCTGCGGCTGCTGTTGCATAGCAAATCCCACTTGCATAATATTTTATTATCCTAAGCGTCGCCTTTTTTGTTGTTTTTACGCCTTTGTTCTAGGAGAGCTAGTAGTAGCCTTTAGTAGTAGTATTCCATTCATAGCAAGTGCTGCGGTTATCTTGCCCCACTGTACATCTGTCTGTGTTTGTGTGTGTGTGTGGGACACTGTTGTAATCTGGGCAAACACTTTGCCTGGCGCCTGTTAACAAGTGCAAGTGCGGCTTGAATTTAATATTGGCGTCGTCTTTTGTTGTTGCCGGTTTTGAATTTCTGTATTTCATTTTATACGGACCCCTCTCCATATTTATATATACACATATATACGCAAATTCTTGCCAGCAGCGTCTGCCACACACACACACACACACACCCGCGCAGAGCTGCTGGTTAAATCCTTTACACAAGCTGTTTGCCGCGCATAACAAAATAAAATAAATAATCCTGTTAAATGGCAGAAACCCAAGGCAAAACCTAGGCAACAGCAGGGACTACAGAAAAGAAAAAAAAAAAAAAAAGAAAACAGCATCGCATTTCGCATCCAATTTTCTTCTGGCCGGGCAATGATTTCTGCAGGTCCTGCATGTATCCTTTGTGCTGGTGTGTGTGTGTGTGTGTGTGTGCATGCTGTGTGTGTCCTATGCACACGTACGCGTCTTAAGATTTTCTCATTCATAACGTGATTTAAGATATTTCCCAGGAACTGCGCTCGCATTTCAACATCGACTGCCATCAGGTCCTGCCTCTCCTTTCTACCTAGCCGCCTAACTGATTGACGTCCGCTGCAGGCTTGCATTCGGCATATAAATCGATGCACTTCTTCTCTCGATTTCCATATATAAATATATATACTGTATATACATATTTTCTTTTATTGTAGCAAGCGCAATGAAAGATGCAAATGCAAGATGCTGATGTCCTTTGGCGATGATTATTTGGCATCCTCGTCAGCAGCTCCTGCCTGCCTGGCCAGCTCTGAGCATGTGCTTAACGAGCACTTAAGCGCCTTCTCACATCATCATGGTCGGCCGTCGATAAATTTCATGTACAATTTAGTAGCGGCTCATAATCGACTTGGGGCCAGCTGGCAACAGCGTTTTTATGGCCACTTAATCTGTTTAATTAAAAGTCTGGCATTTGATCGCAAATGCTTCAACATTCGAGCCAGACCAGTTGTTAAGAGTGTCGGCAATTAAAACCAAGCAACATCTAGCATTCGCCCAACGTTTCGCATCTAATGCAAAGGCGCACAAAATCAATAAGGATTTCGCATTGCTATGCGATGCTCACTCCCATACATATCTTCGCATTTAAGCGGATTATTCCTACACAAAACTCAGCGCAAAATGTGCATCTCATAAGTCGCTCTCAATGATTTTTCCTATATTCAGTTCTCGCATTCAGACCGAACAAATTCTAATGTAATTCCATGCACTTGTGCAATGCGCTCAAAGTCAAACTTGTGATTTAATATTCTTCGCACTCGAACAAGTACTTTCTGAATTGATAAACATATATATATATTTATATATGTATATATATATATATATATATATATATAAATATGTATATATATATTATTTTTTATTTATTTTTTGTTCACAAACAGGTTAACATTTGTTGACAAGCAAGCTTCATGGTAACTGTAAATAATCTATAATTCGCTAGTTATGCACATTTTGGAATGGATTAATTTAATAATAACGTCGCTAATTCCTAATTTCTGATTTTTATACTCTGAACTGTATATTTCCAGAGTTATCGATAAACGAATATATCGCGAATCGATTATAAAATTATATCTCGTTCATCTTTAGAGTTAGAGCCTCCAAGTCTTCTGCATATATATAGATACTAATTTAATACAATTTCGGTTTTTGTCAGATTTTGGATTCCCACTCCCCCAAATGTGTAAAAAAAGCATTTCAAATACTAGAGACATACAGTTGGGTTTGACATATAGATATAAATGACATGGTCATAATCTGTACGTTTGCATACGATTGTCTGTCTAGAAACAGAATTATGAACCATAGAAGTTATCGCAGTAAAACCCACGCGGCCCAGTAAGAGAGGCAGCGAGACAGCAAGACGCTTGGAATGCTTACACACATACAAGCGCACGAGGAATATGATTCGTTCGAAGAAATCTCGAATATAGCTTTCTTGTTTATTTTAAGCAAGGTCATAAATTGATGATATGACTAATTTCCTTCCTTTGTTTTTATTCGCTCTTTTTATTTCTCACTCTGTTTTGTTGCTTTTATTAATATTTTCCTTTTACTTTTTAATTTATTTATTATACTTAACATATCATAGATTAATAATATGGGTGCGACTAGCATAGCTGAAATATCTGACAATTATATTATTGATATTATTAATATTTAGTATTTACGCTTTAGTCTAACTCTAGTTGACAATCATTTTCTCAATAACTTTTCTATTTTACTTACAAAATATATAGAAAAGCTATAAATTATGCTGTATTCAGATTTTTTAATCAGTTTAAACTTCAAATTAAATGAATGATGTGGAATCTATTTCAAAAGTAATATTAGATAACATCTATGTATATTATGGGAGAAAACCCATAATAATAGACAAAGCAAAAGGAAAGAAGAATACTTGTTTGCATTTTATTTTATTTTTTTTTTTAATGTAAAAAATCTCTAAACATTTGATTGCCAACTTAATGATAATATTAATTTGACAGCGCTCTCGCCTTGACACTACAGCAACCCCTTCGATGAACGCTTTGCTACAGAAGCCTCTGTCTGCTATCTGCCCTTGCAATCATTCAATTTTCGCAACCCAACTCATGTTATGCTTTTGAAGCTGCCTTGGAGTCCCAGTTGTTCGATTGTGGCCTCAAGCTCTTTGTCAGTTCCCGAAACATTTTTATTGGCAACATGTCGTATGCGTAATGCAATCGACGCCATAGATATTTATCGGCCTGGCTGTCTGTTTGTCTGTCTGCGCGTCCATTTCTTTCTGGGATTCTAGCATCAGAGTAGCGCAGTCTAAGCCTCTGTGATTCAATGGCTTTTCAATTTGAATAAAACGAATGTCGTCTAAATATTTGATTTATTTATTTTGACCTTTGTCAAAAGATGCCAAACACGACCAAGCCATAAGCATTTGTCAACTTTTATAGCAACTGAAAATGCCAGTCAAATTGAATTTGCCAACGCAAAGTTTATAATTTTCATAGTGCCACCCACACATTGCGCCCCCTTCACATAGAAAAATGCGTATGACAAGCAATTTTCGCTTTATAACTTCATTGCGAGCCAAGGTCAACTCCGAGTCGAGCTGAGTGTTTGCTTGTGTATGTGTTCCTTTTGTTGTGCAAGAAACCAATTCAAAATAATCTCAGCAATCTCAGTAAACGCTACAGCTAGGTCAACTCAGTTATTTCGCTAACGAACAAATGATTTTTACTGCATTACGGCCCCTGAGATACAAATACGTTAGCACACAGAGTCAGCACACTCACACACTCAGACACACACACACACACACATTCATGTGAGCCGCATGCAGATAAGCAAATGTAATAGAAACAGCTTATAGCCCTGCCCAGACTCTCCTGCCACCCTCCACATCGTTATCGTAAAAGTCAAAGCTTAGCTCAATGTTGGGTTCTTGTGGATGGCTAATTTTGAGGCGACAGTTCGGGACACGCATCTGGGAATAGAAAGCTGAGAGCTGATTGCCACAGCTACGAGAATTCTCAGTGCTCACGTGTTGAGTGAGCCAAAATCACAGAGTACTTTGAACTAAGCTGTCATTTGAAACGTCGCCTGTGAAGGCATTTCAAATGACAATGTAAATAAATTTAGAAAATAAATTTAAATTTTTATTTAAAGATCTTATATGCATTTGATGTAGTTAAATTTCATATAAATCAAATCTATTAATTAAAATAATAATAGTTTATAATAATAATTTAATCACCAATATTGAGAGAATGAATCATAGAAATTTGAACTGAACCAGTGAGAGCACTTGTTAACTTAAAACAAAATAAATAAATAAATAAAATAAAATAAACAAAATTATTTTGTAAAAGAAAAAAATATTCTTTCATTGCTTTTATTGTTAAATCATTTAAATGTTATATAGTAAAACGTCTTTATCAGTAACAAAAGTAAACATAAATTAAAACATTTTATAAATTAACTAACAAAACTAAATATTTCTCAGTTGAAAAGCATCAGCTGCAGACTACTATATAAAATATACAATAAGAGAGATCAAAACTTATAACATAGATCAAAACAGCAAGCTGTTGAATAAATAAAATAATTAATAATCATAAATTAAAAAAAAAAAAAAAAAAAACATTTAATATAATTTAAGCTTAACATAATTGCAGCCAAAACTCATTCAGTTCTTGAAATTATTTTACAAATGAAAATTAAAAATAAATGTATAAACTCATGCTTAAAATACATGATTAATTTTGAATGCATAAATATACTCTGTAAAGGAAACTCGCACAATATATATTTTATATTATTTATCCTAAATTCATTCAATAAATAATTTATTGAAATACTTAATTTTATTAAATACTTACCATTAATATCTACACTCTCACCTGCAATACTTACTTTTATTTGGAATTCGTAAAAACTTCTTTGCTATTAGCTTAACTAAGATATAATTGTACGCACAATTACTATATTATCATATTGTTGAATGTTCATATATCAAATGCTCACTGTACTCAGTCGAATGCATAAATATTATTACCAATACCTTGTAGCACTTAGCTACAACATTCATATATACAAAACCAAGTTTAAAGCACTTGTGATAATACGATCGCTCTTAAGTGGATTGATCTCCATAGTGCAGAGTAGGCATATTTGACATGCGCTACAGTCTTGTAACCAAGTGAACTTAATACCTCTCCTCTACCGCGACGACTCTCGTCAGCCCTTGAATATATACATATATGCTTGCTAACAATAATACATAAGCTGACCGGTCCTCTGCCGGTGTCACTGGTAACAACCAAAAATGTATAAAGCTAAGAATCATTCAATAAACTGATTATCAACATGCAGTCATAAAACAATTATTTTGATTAATGACTGGATAATACGCTTGTTAATACAATATTACCTGAGATATACAGCTTATGTATCATTATGTTATTATATTAGATTAAACATATAATTATGTTTACTACATAGTTTTATGCATAATTTTATTATCATAACTGATTATACATGTATTAATATTAGCATGACTTTTTATTTTCACCAAAGCCCAAGTTACATTCCAGTGAACTGAGGCGTATCATTACGGCGATCATTTCACCTCCACAAAGATCAGCATTTCGTTTGGTCCTCGCCAACTCGAGGACAAGCACCCCGTTGTCGTTATGTTGATTCCCATTTAGTTAGCTGTCCTTTTTAGCTAACTCGATGTTAGCTATTTTGTGTTTTGCTTTGTTTTTGTTTTCATTTTTTTTTTATAGTTGGCCAAGTCAATTGAGTGTAAAACAATTTCATTAAACGCGCAGCCAGGGCAGGGTCCAATAGACTAGAAAAGTGCATGTGTCTGACAATAACTATATATAGAGTTTGTGTCTATGTTGTATATATTGAATACTCTGCTGTTGGCTTATGCTTTTGCTTCCAGCTCCTCATCATTGCCCTCTCCAGCGCTTCACATTGTGCTATTTTTATTATCATTTTATTGTCTCAATGCGCTGCCTGCAAAGCAGCAAGGAGTGCGCAGGAGGTGGCTGGGAGGAGTAGCAATGCAATTTATCGCAAACGCTTTGACAACATGTTTGCAGGCATTTTTATCATTTCCGCATTTATGTGGTTTCCGCATGAACTGCAAGCAAACTAAGAACTCGCTTGCTGCTTTATTGCCACAGACGCTCGATTGGTCCTGCGTCCTCTGGCGCCCACTCTGTCGCCCACTCTGCGAGGATGTTGCCAGGCAGCACACACGCCTTTCCATTTCGACCAAATGAATTGTTTAGGTTTAATTTATTGAACCGAACTTTGGGCGTAAGTTGGTCAGGCGATCGACTCGCTTCGGCTTCTCCGCCCCACCCAACATCCTGCAGGTTGGAAAGGAAAGGACCAAATTTCTGTTTTTGTGGGACCAGCAGCACCACTGCGAACAGTTTGGGTCAAGTGTGCTACAGTTGAGAAACGACTTGGCTGATATGAATTAAGGCAACGCCAAAAAAAACTTTTGAAGATAAATTGTGACTGGTTTTGGCATACGAAGAGTTGTGAATGTAAATTCGAATAGTAAAGAGGTTTTGAATGAAGAAAAAATTGTGAATATATTATGTTTATGTATTAATTAATTTTAATTTAAATTGTTTTTTAATTTTTATTTTAAACTTAATATATATTATAATTATAATTATAATTATAATTATAATTATAATTATAATTATAATTATAATTATAATTATAATTATAATTATAATTATAATTATAATTATAATTATAATTATAATTATAATTATAATTATAATATATATTAAGTTTAAAATAAAAATTAAAATACAAATAAATATAAAATTTAAATTAAAATGAATATTAAAATTAAAATTGAGATTAAAATTAAAAAACAATTTAAATTAAAATTAATTAATACATAAACATAATATATTCACAATTTTTTCTTCATTAATTATAATTATAATTTTATTTTAATTTTAATTTTATTTTTATTATTATTGTATTTTAAACTTAAAATGTAAAATTGTAAAACCAAAAATGTAATTTGCAAAATAAAGCTGAATTAAACTAGTTTTTCAGCTAGAATGAAATGCAAACACTTTATTGTAACAGTTTCACTCAGCGCTTGCAGCGCCCTGGAAAACAATTGTCTTTCATTGCAAAGCGCTAAAGGCTCCAATGCAGAATTAAAGGACCCCGAAGCTCACATTGTCTGCTGTGTAGCTCAGTTTGAGTTTGGAAAAAAAAAAAACATTCGCAAAAAGTAGAAGAAGATAAAAGAGAAACAATGAAATAACAGAACGTATAGGCAGCTCTGGCCGCATGGCTACTTACTTGGCTAGCTTTGCCTGGAGTCCTGCTAAGGGTCAGTAATAAATCTCAGCAGCTTGCACTGTAACTTAAATTAAATGCTGAAAATCGTTTGGACATACCTCGCTCATACGGCGCCTCCCTCTGGCTGACACGCAGGCGGGCAGCAGCCAAGCAAAAAACCAGCTGAAAAATGCGACGCGCTGGCAAATGAAAGGATCCAGTAAAAGTGCAACAAAACGTGAGCCACAAAACAGTGGAACGAGAGAAGGCCACGTGGAGGAGCAGAAAAATTAAATAGAGTTTTCAAAACAAGCGGCTAAATATGCTGCAATTGCTGCTGTTGCCCAGGAGCCAGCACTCAGCCCAAGGACTCGGCTCCATTTCCAACTCTCTCCCCGCTCTCGCTGTGCATGTTCGCTGGCTTCTTCCATATGCAAAGCGAAAAAGTCACGAAGCCAAAAATGGAAAAACTGCACGTGGCAGCCTGGAAAAAAGAAAACTGTTGTCTCGTACTTTTTGGAGCAAAGCGTTAAATTTATGACTTCTGAAATTCTGCGTGTTTGCAAAGTCTGAATAGGACAAAAACCATATATATATACATATATACATTTATATAATTCATGCTACAGATTTCACACACGTGCAGAGTGCAAGAAAAACATCCAATAAATTCAACTATTAAAAAGCCACAAACATAATTCAGCCAAAGTTAAATATTGTTAAGAGGTCAGCATGTTTCATTCCATTTCATTTCATTTTTTTTTCTAATTTAATTTTGATGCTCGGGTCGAATACTTACTGCCCATTTGCATAAATAATTCAATTGAATTGAAATCAATTGCATTTTGCATGCAAAGCTGCTTAAGTGCGCTGTTCCCCTATTTAGAAGAATTCAACAATATTTGGTCATTCCATTGCCACGTGTAATTTCGTATGATAAGTTGGCATCAATTTACCGGGAAGCCGAAACGACTTGCTAGGAAAATGTTAGCTCTTTGCATGAGCTATGCAAATATTCATGGCTCGAGCCCTCATGTCGTATGAGCAATAATGTTATAGAATCTAATTAGCTTGGCTCCACATGGATGTGAGTTTTCACAAACTCTGTGAGTCGTCTGCTAGATGGTAAATAAGGGACTTTAATGAATTTACTTTTCTCTTTTTTGGCAGGCGTGGCGTATGACTGAGTTATCTATATCATTTTACAGCCATCTCAATTTGCAAACAGCGTATTAATAAAAATGAACTGAAATTCCTTCGGCTTATTCGCTTAGCCGTGGCCGTAAAATTGAAATTATGGCAACTGCCAACTAATGAACAGCAATAAAAATAAATACATGCAGTCTCAGCGCCCTACTAGCTGCAGAGTGCAGCTGCAGTTGGCAGACAAAGTTTCGCTTTTTGTAACACACCTGAACGACTTTGACGTGGAACTTTGGGTGTGCCCCAACTTTGAGCCGGGCCATTGACGTTGGCCCGCAGAGGGAGCTGAGCAAGAAACTATGCCCACAACTATGTCAATGCGTTTATGGATGGTCGGACTTTGTGCCTGGCCAGCCCTTTGGCTCCAACTATCAATTTAACGCTTCGCAGCAAGCGTCGAGGCAAATAAGCAAATGAAAGTTTCAGTTGTGCATTCAGTTTATGTTGCGACACGTCAAAAATGCGACGCAAAGAACTGAAAGAAAATTCGTAGCATACCACAGTGTGCCGCTGCTGAGCGCTCGTCACGAAGCGACGAACGAGACTGAGCTCGGCCAACACGCGCTTCGGCTGTGCCGAAGTGCTAGAGCTTTCGCTCTCTTAAGCGACGCTCTTTTGTGCAGCCGAGCTCTTTGCTGTGCGAGCAGTACAGCGAGCTATTGCTTGCGCGGCCAGAACGAGCGAGGCACAGCTTGCCGCACTGCTTGCACCACGGAAACGGCCTGAAGTGCCACTTGTGACGCTTTGGCACAACAAATGTTAATAAAGTATGCGGCAGAGCCTGCGACTGGCCTGCATGCGACATTTGGCAGGCTTTGTTGATATTGTTGTTGTTATGATTGTTGCTGCTGATGCTGCTGCTATAGCTGTTGTTGTTGTTGTTTGTCGGCCAGTGTTGACTAGTGTTGACTGGTGTGCTAGTCAGCATTTGCTCTTTGGGGATTTGTCGCTGGCAAATGAAAAGGTTGTGCGACAGTGAAATGCATTTCAAGTCTACGCAAGTGGCCAGCACAGTGTTGTTGTAACACACCCACACACACACACTCTTAAACATATATGTATATACAAATAGCCGACAGCTGAGTGCCATGCATGTGAGGCATTAAAGTGTGCATAAATGTGGGTTAATGGGTTTTTAGTTGTTCTTTTCATTGCGACATGTCTGTAAAACTGCCCTCTATATTTGTTTGCCTTGTTGTTTTAACAATTATTGTTCCTGCTGCTGCTGCTGCTGCTGCTGCTGCTGCTGCTGCTGCTGCTGTCGCTCTTGCGTGCGTGCGTAATACTAAATGCTAATCGAATCGCCAAGCGGACATATTTACATGGACTCGTAGCACTGTCAAATATGTGTTGGGGAAATTCGCATCGCTGTCCGATGTGCTGCGGAAATTAGCATATGACATTAAATGCAGTAAGTGAGCCAGAATACTCCTGCAAATATGTTCTCATTAAGATGAGAATCGCTTGAGTGAGCGATAAATCTAAATTGGAATTTTTAGTGTTGCTAAACAGTGTTAAGTAAATAGTGATTCAATGATTGTATTACATATAATCTGTACAATTTTATACATTTAGTAGGTCTGAGTCCTACATTCATTGAAGCACATTTCGAGTTTCTTTTCTCAAATATTTTATTATAAATTAAAAAAATAAATTTAACATAAACATCTCACAAGATACGAGTATATGAAAATGCATTTACTATAATCTATAATATGTTAATCTATATTATATATATATATATATATATATATTTTTATTATTTATACTAATAGTAAGTCCTAGCTCTGCATTAATCTAAGCACATTTAGAGCTTTTTCCTGTTTTTAATTATAGTTGATCAATATACAGAGCTGAAAAATATTTCATGCGATAAAAGTATGAAACAAATATTTTCTATAATATACTAAACAATTTAATTTAAATATTATTTTTTTTAACATTCTTGTTTTAAAACTATTTTTGCAGTAAATCTAAATTCTAAATTAATTAAAACATATATGTAAAGTAATAAAATTGCTGAAAAGTAAAACAAATAGAAAATGTTGTACAAATATTTATAATATCTCTGCTTCCGCTTCGATCAACTAATATCAATTTAATTGTGTACTAAAAGTTAATTACTTTCGCAAAATAAACCGATGTAACCAACATTTTAATATAAAGTACTTTGAAATTCCGCTAAATATCTACCTGCACATTCCGTTTTAGTATTGCCCCTTCCTCTCTCACTCTCTGTCTGTCTCTCTTTACCTGTCTCCCTCCTGTATTTGTTCCTGTCTCATGCATTTACCACCAAATGACAATGGCACACAGAGTCAGGTTTGGTTCGCTGCGCAGCTAATTGAAACTTAATTTTAAATAGTCGTGTGGAAAAGTTTGGCGCTGGAAATTCGGCGAGAGCAGTTGGTGCAGTTGGTGCAGTTGACGTTGTGCAACACTTGAGAGTATGATTATGCTTTTGTGTTGCGCAACACTAATTAAACTGCATGTGGCAGGCTTCAGAGTTATGCATTTCCACAAATTACACACACGCACCGTTGGCCGTAAAAATGCCCGACCAAATGCGCATTTACCTAATTGAACATGTGTTTGCCGGAGCTGGCTTTGGGTGCGGTTACGGCGGTTCCAGTGGCTGGCTGTTGGCTTTAGCTGCATTCTTTTTAGTTCATTAATTCGCCTGGCTCTTGGTCAAATTCAGATTAAAAGGTCACTAGATAAACAACGTGTGTGTGTGTGTGTGTGTGTGTGGCATTGTGTTTTAGTGTCCTTTGGGCTAATTTGAATATTTTTGTTTGTTGTTTCTTGCATGTCGCCCTGTTGTTGTTTCGCGCTCAATTTATGTGCGACAGCGGGAAAACTGCAGTTTAAAAGGAAAAACACAAACAAATAGCACTGAAAAAATAACAAGGCAAGCAAATTGAGTTATAAATTTGAACTCGCTTTGCTTTTAATGTAAACATTGCAGCAGCCAACCATCAGGTGTGTGGGTGTGCTGGAAATTTGTTGACTAATTAAAACTTTGGCTTTTTCATAATTGAAGTCGCCTCCGCTGCGAAGCGTGATTTAATATTATCGCGCGAACTCTCTGACATCAGATTGACATACGTAATTATAAGTCAGAAGCCATGACAGACAGCACGGAAATTATCATCTTTGAATTTTCCATTCTCAAGAACAAAGCTATGCCAAAAGGCGCCGGAGAGGCACCGACACAGAATCCCCATTAAATTAATGAGTTTTGAGGCATTCAATTAACAATATTATAACAATATTCATGAAATTCTTGCAGAAATTGTGAGCTTTGTTTGTTATTTATTTTAATTTTTTTTTTTTTAATTTTCAATATAAATTATTTTTTTTTTTATAATATTTACAACAGCTTTTCTAGCTGACAGGAATTCAGCTGCATTGAATATGATATAGCCAGACTTTTAGCTAGTTTATTTCTAAAATCAACTGACTTTAAAACTTTGTTTAAGCTTTGCTGCAAAAGCTATTGGCGAACGCGCAGATACCGAACATCAGTTTCAAGAGCAGCTGTAATTTCATCGTGATGCTCATTAAAGTTGGCCGTGCAGCACGCAGCATGCAGCACTTTGAAGCCGGAGGCAGATTTTCGTAGAATACGTAGTAGGCTGATGAAATGGCCAACAAGTTTTTACGCTGCCGAGCCGTATCCGGGGCGCAGATACAGAAATCCCTGCAGTGAGCAGGAAAATGATCAAACAATGCAACGACAGCACAACAGTCAACAAGGGGCAACAGGCATTTTGGGGCGTGGCCAGCAAGTGACATCGGTGCTGAAAGCCAGTGAATACAGCCATGAAATAGCAAGCACCAACCGAACTAAGCCAGTGCCCAAAACAAAAAGCACACCGAAAGCAAACAGCAGCAGCAACTACAACAAATTGGCATAGAGCTGGACAATAGACGCGTCAGTCGCCGGCCTCAAGCGGTGCAAACATGGCAAAAATGTCATGGAAACAAGCGGCGACAGGACAACAAAGTATCAGCCGCCGAGTAGTCGGCCCCAGTTCGTAGTTAGTTGAAAAATGCGCCTAGCCCAGACTCAAGTAGCCGCCTAAGCTGTGGAGTCACGTGTTTGCTTTTACAGCTTTGTCAGTGAAAGCCGGACATCAAACTATGAATGCCCGACCGACGACAGCAAGTGGGAGTGACTGAGCTGATGGACTGCTGCATACCCTGTAGGCAGTTCATTAGCAATGCGATGGCAAAAGGAGCTCAGACATATTTGGTTTCACATTCTCAGCACATCATAAGTCAGCAGAAATCAGCTAGAAATCGATTTGTATAGACTTGAATGATCGATTATTTGAAAAAAACTTAGATTGTGTCTAGAAAAAATAGGACTCATTTTTTATATGCACATCTTTGTTTGTATTATATATCGAAAATCGATTTCAGATTTATTAATTAGCTAGATTAATTAATGAGATAAGGTTGAATATACAAAGAACTTGTAAAAAGAAAGCTTTAACTATTTGACTGCAGACACTACTTATATAAATCATTATCTCATTATAACAGTAAGATACCTAAAGCTGGAGACTATCTCTTATGCCTTCACAGCATATAGGTGTATACATATTTCCGATTAATCTTATCAATAATTTTATGAGCTTCGTATTCGTTTCAGTAGTAACTTTTTTGATATCATTTTCTATTAAGCTTATATACATATATAAGGAATATCATATAAATGGCATGTCTTCATTTACAATACACTCTGCCGCACTTCTCAGTCAGTACAGCATAAAAAAAGCCCTGAATTGTGACTCTTTTTTCTAGGCTTTACCAGACAAACGATAGACCAATTGTTCAAGCATTGAAAGGGTATTTCGAGGCGACGCAGGTGCAAGAGAGCTTAAGCAGAGAAACTGATCCGATGTGCTTTGCTTCGCCTCGATGACAACAGGCAAAATGCAAAGCTGCATTCAATTGTATTTTTATGAACATCTAGCCTTTACTCCCGCATCGTGTTATTTCGCCTACTTCGTCAGGTTTTGTTTCAGTCAGAAAACTACTCTGGAGGATAATCATAAAATGAGTTGTATTTCTTAGCACTGAGTTGATATTTGTGGAATGTCTAAGGTGTCAAATGCTATTTGCTGTTGAAGTATTCTAGAATGCTGCTAATATTCTGGGAATTCCAGCACACATTGGGAAATTCCATAGGTGAACGATTACATGTTTGAGCACGTGTATATTTATTGCTTAAGAGTCAATACATATTTATTTTTCGCATTATTATTGGACGGCAGATGATTTCTCCTCTGACAGCTGTCAGCTCTTGTAGCATTCTTGTGTACTGCTGTGCACATTCCCGATTTGAATATGCAAAGTAGAAAAGTATCTAATGACCTATCGCTTAACTATATAATATCTGTATTCATAATGTTATTCAGACGCCACTTTTCCTTCTCGCTGAGCTGAAAAAAGTATTTGGACGCTCGCTTCACCTCGGTCATATTGTGCAATGGTGGCCAAAATGTCGTGTAAGCCACGCAGCTATATAGGATAATGATATATAGATATGCATATATGGGGAAATCGAAAGACGCTCGTAATTACCGCATGAAATAGCAAGCATCGGATGCAGTCCTTTGGAAGTCAATATTCTGTTTGATCTCGTGCTCTAGCTGTGCTTCGTATGCCCTAATCGAGTCCTGATACCGCTTGGCGCATATCATCGGGCTATATGGAGATCACGTGTGGATATTATTTTTAAGTTTCCCTGAGCTCCTACTTACACTTACTAGGGTATCTTGAACTTGCGGTAGCTGGGCTCACGAGCATACATATCGGGAGCATCGTTGGGCTTGTACTTCTCATCATATATTATCAGATCGAGATCGACTTTGGGTCTTGGTGGCTCGTTCGGATTGCGATGCTTGAATCGATGCAGCGATTTTTGCACAACCACATTGGGCACTTGTATGGTGGTGGTGCGACGCAAGGCAAGCGGATTGTTTCCTGTATACAACTTGGACATAGACTTAGCGCGCGACGAGGCTGTGCCCAAAAGCAGCATTGAATTGGCCATAGACTCATTTCGATTCTTTTCATCAGATGTTTCGCGACGTTTTGTATCAGTTGAATCTTTTTCTTTCTCTTTGTCCTCTGTTTCTTTCGATTTGTCTTCAGTTGACACCTTCGGTTTTTCCTCAGAGTCCATTGTGAGTTAAATTTGTGGAATGTCTGTGCCCATATACAATAATACTGTTATATAATATATATTTTTTTGGTTATAGTTTATTTTGTATGTGTATTGTGCTATGTTTACTCATAAGTATTAGAGCAAAGCCTGCCTGGAGATATTCCTGTGCCACGTCTGATCAGCGTTTTGTAATATATTCCTCCTACGCATGAACAATATTAGTTTGTTGCAAAAAAATATGTAAAATTGAAATTAAACAAATAATTATTTAGCTGTTGATTTACAGATTTTTGTGCAAATTTTAGCATTTGATATGCAAAATCTCTCATTTCTCAATTTATTGCGAATGCAAACTCTTTCACATATTGTTCACAGCTCAAATTATATTTACATTTAGCAGATTTCGTCAAATTTTGAGTCGATATCCAAAAAATAGAAAATTTAAAACAAAATTTAAATTGTATAAAATATACATAAAACTAAATATAAAATTTAGGGACTATAGCTTTAGAGACGTGCTAGATAAAATTGAATAATTTCTCTATAAAGACATAACTAATTCGATTCATGGAGTCAGCTGCGACTGCTTCTGCTTGTTACACACATTTTAACACACCCATTGTATGTCGATTGTTCATTATCAATGGGTTCAGAATATACAAATGTATTTGCAAATCGTGAACTATTTGTTTATGAACACATATTGAATTACTTAAGCACATGGCGCTGCGCTTCACTTTTGCTATCAGCATTAAGAGATACTACGCGCTCTCGCTTCCATCCTCTCTTTGACTTGCGTGCCTCGAGCTATTAGCATTTCCCTCTTCCACTTTTGTTTTTAACTTCCATTCTAGTACAGAGTTATCAGAGTCTCTTGACTTGATACGGCTTTATTGTTCCACCTCCATTCTTGTTCTCTATTTACTCTCGGCTATTCAGCACTCTTACTGCATGCTCATTTACGCTCTCGCATAGCCTCTGTCTCGCTCACTCACTCGCAATCGACGCTCACTGATCAAAGAGCGGCTTTAAAGTTCTCGCAGCGTTGTCAGCAGCTACATATTTAAGAGGCGCCACAGCTGTTGCTCAGATCAGTTCGGCTTGATTAGTGACCGCGTGAATTTGTGCTCGTGTGCGCGTTACGCTGAATGTGAATTTTGGATTTCATTGTAATACCCATTCTGCCACGAAGTTTTTGCAATTAAGTGTTATTTCCCGCTATGATATCAATGCTGCGATTTCTGGGATTTCTCATCATTGCGGCGCTGATGCAGTTCACAGCTAACGCACAAAGTTAGTAATGCAAAAAAGTAAAATAAAACAACGCGCAATTAACGGGTTTTCAGTGAATCATCCATCCGCTGTGTGAACTTGACACTGAGACTCTCGATCACTGCCGCTCTCCCAGTTCCTATATGCGGATATCAGAGCGACATCAAATATATTTAATTATGGGCAGTGCGTTCTTTACACGCTGTGGCGCCCCGTTCACAAGAAAGTGAATGACGACTGGCCATTCACTTTCGTGTCATGTTGATTGCTGATTGATACAATTTATGGCATTATTAATCACAATTCAACTAAAAACATTGAACTCCACAACATTTTGATTACGTATTTTTTCCCCTATATATAAATATGTATGAATATGATAAGTAAGCTTGTTTGGCCGCTGTTTTTTGCAATTCGTAAATTGTATTTGCAAAACTGTAGTATATTTATGAATATGTATATGAAAGGCAGAAAATAATTGCTTGAATTTACGTAAAGCAAATTATATAATTGATAGCAATTGCATTAAACTAAAAAATACATTTAAAATTGAAAAAACATTTAGCATTAATATTGTATTTTCGCTTTAAATTAATTCTGCATGCAATTAATTAATCAACACACTCAAATGTAGATCAAGTTGCTGTCGCATAATTATTATTTCAATAATAATTAGCATAAATTTATACAACTGCGAGCAATTATTGAACTGCAAAGCACTTAACAGTTCTGAATCACTAATTGGTTAATCAGAAAAATATTGATAAATATCAATGTGAAATAAATATAAATAGTTTATTTTTATTTTGTTTAGTTCGCAGTATAGACTTTCAATTCCTCAGACTAGAAATTATAACGTATTCTTAAATATTATATAGATATAAATATTTATATTCAAATATTCGCTTGAAGTCGATGATTTATAGATGAAATTATAGATATGAACATTTTTCATCTGCAAATTTTAATATAAAATTTCGATTCTCTAGTTGCAATAATCCTCAAGTTAGGTATAAAAAATAAATTAATTGTTCGTTTACAGTTAATTCATTTAATTCTTGAGCACACTTACTTCATTAAATTATCTTTCCTTGCACTGCAGTGAATTGTCGCAATCCAAATCAAAATGTGGGCTATTGCATATCGTTGTATGACTGTCCGCCGCTCCTGAATCTTCTGCAAAAGTTTCAATTGAGCAGCGATGAGCGCAATTTCCTGAGGCAGTCGCAATGCGAAAATGGATTTGGTCGCACGCCCTATGTTTGCTGCACTCGAGATACGAATTATCAGAGTGCAACAACAACAACAACAACACTCAGACCAATTGAGGTAACAACAACAACAACGAGAAGAACCATCCCGATCGTTAATCCAAGCCGCGGGCAGGGCGGAAATCTATTGCCGCGTGCTCCAGCGTGTGGACCAAACTCCTTAGGCGATCGAATCTACAACGGCAACAATACGGCGTTAGATGACTTTGTGTGGATGGCACTGCTGGAGTACAGAAGTCGTGAGTAGCAGATGGAATCATCTTACTATATATGCATAAATCAAATACAGCTTCTTTCCCCACACAGGCAGTGGCGAGAGACTTTTCAACTGCGGCGGCAGCTTGATAAACAATCGCTATGTCCTGACCGCTGCCCACTGCGTCACAGGCGACATCGAGACGGTGGTGGGGCAACTGTAAGTGCAAACTTAACTCAAGGCAAACTTAACTCTTGGGACTAATACTCTCTCGAATACCCCACAGCACTCGCGTTCGACTGGGTGAATATGATCTGAGCACAGAAGTGGACTGCGTGAAGAATGACTGCAATCAGCCCGTGCTGGAGCTAGGCATCGAGGAGGCCATTCCGCATCCGCAATACAATGCAAGCAGTCGTCATCGTCATCATGACATCGCCCTCATACGGCTCAGCTCACCTGTTCCGCTCAACGAGTACATCCAGCCCGTCTGTCTGCCCCTGCCCAGCATTCGTTCAGCTATTAACGTGAACGAATTGCTCGTTGTCAGCGGCTGGGGGCGCACTTTGCAGAGTAGGTATTCCGTTTAGAGGTATCGAATGTATTGCATTATACATAATCGCGTTATGCATAGACTAGAACTAAGCTAAGATAGTATACATCACTTACGACCCATTCTAACTGCATCTTGCAGGTCGTCAGAGCAACATCAAGCAGCGATTGGATGTGCCGGTAACAAGCGCCGCTTACTGCATGGAAAAATTCGCCACGCGGCAAATTGACGTGGTCGGTTCGCAGCTGTGCGCCGGCGGCGAATTCACGCGGGACAGCTGCGACGGCGACTCGGGCGGACCGCTGATGCGCTTCAAGGAGGCGTGGTATCTGGAGGGCATCGTCTCGTTTGGGAATCGCTGCGGCCTGGAAGGCTGGCCGGGGGTGTACACGCGCGTGTCGGAGTACATCGACTGGATCGAGGACACGATTCGTGCGTGAAAAGGCGAATTCGAGGCGAAGTGCACCTATTGTAAAATTAAGTTTTAATTAAATAGAGAAAGAGAAAGACCAAGACCAAGACAAAGTGAGCGAGCGAGCGCAGTGCGCGCATTTTAATTAAGTTGCGTTAAATGCGATTTTATCGGCAGCTGGAACGCGGCATTACGTATACGTAATGCGCTTACTGCCGCCGTTTGCGGTAATTAAAACGCTGCCTCAGATAGTTACTTTGGGTGCCAAGCTGGCTGGCTGGCAAAGTTGCCCGCGGCGCCAACTCCTTGCTGGTCTTCCTGCAACGATTTTCTATGCAATTTGGCAATGAATTTCTATTATTTGCACTTGGCGTCCAGAGAGCAGCGCCCGCTGTCCCGATTAAATTGTTTGTTAGCGTTGCGTAATGGGTGGGCGTGGCACTGACCCAACAAAGTAGACAATGAATGGGCTGTGCGCGAAAGGTTAATGAGGCCTGCAGGAAATGCAGCCAAACGAGGTAAGCTAAGCTGCACAATGAACAGAAATGCTTCACAGCGCAAAGAAGACTTGTAGAGAGGGATTCCGAGTGCTTCGCCTTCGCTTACAGTTTGGCATTGATTGGCAAAGCTCTACTCGAGACTCTTGCCTGGTAGCTAATTATGAAATTTAGAACATTAAGTAAGAACTTCCATTAGCGGCTTACGACTCAGTGAGGAAGCGGAATTCGAGAATGGCCAAGGCAAAGGCAAGTGAGAAAAGCGTACTCGACGATTGCTGAGAGACTTCAGTATATGACTAGTACTTACTTATCAATAGTACTAACTGGCAAGGTAAGTGAGGAATTGAGATTGCAATGAAGAGATGAATATAGATTTTGCTATATTTATATAATCCCTTTAGTAGGCAGATGCAAATGCAAATATATATTGCGAGAGCAGTTGCCCCACCCCCTTCTTTAATTTAAATAAAGTTTTTTTTCTAAACGCCCTAAATACTATTTAATAAATAGTCCAAAATTTTTCAACAGCTACAAAAACGGCTGCTTTGAAGCATTTTAGCTATCAGTTTGGTAACAACTTGGCCCAACTGTTGCCAAAAACTCTCCTCTGCGCTGCGTGCTCAAAAGTTTGCGCTTTGGGGTTTTCAGGCTCGAGCCATGTGTGGCCAAATCGCCCAGCAAAAACAACAAAAGAAAAACAATCGCACACTCACACAGACACATACATACACTTTGCCTAAATGCTGGCAAAAACTTGTAATTCAATTTTGGGCAACTTTACACAAATGCAAGCCAAATGTAATTAACACGCACACACATACACACACACACACACACACACACACACGCGCGCGCGCACATACAGAAAAACTGAGTTACACCTGGTCAGACAGACAGACTACAGTCAATTGGCCCAAAGTGCGAGCCATGTGCAAATTTGTGTGATGGCAGCCACTGAATTGCCTGGATATTGCTTGCGGAGCATAGCAGAGGATTTGCTAGGAGTTGGATTGGAGGGGCTGCCAGTGGCCAGGCAGTAATTGAGTTGTGTTTGCAACATTTAAAATAGCCGCCGGCCGTTAACGAGCCAGCTTCGTAATCCACTTGGCACACTGTGGAGCTCAGAGCAGTCAAAGTTTGGCAAATACGTTTAGATAAGTGCCGCCACTTAAGATCCATAGGCCATAGAAAGCGATTGCTCAAGGACTATGCTAGATTTATGCATAAATGAGGGCAAAGGAGTTTGTAATTGAAATGAAGAAGTGAAATTTAAATAAATATTATTAAGATATTTACTTGTATATTTTAATACTTTAAGTATGATTCTGAAATAAGATAATTAAGATTAGTTAAATTAGGGAATTCCACTTAAGTGTAGTTAACCTTCTCTGTTTGCCTCTCACAGACATCCTTAATGGTTCGCTAACTCTGAACTAGTTGAATAAGTCAAATTTGCAGCATCTGGTTCAAAGAATTTATGTTTAAATGCATTTTCCTTCTTCAGCTTGGTTCTTGAGTCGTTTTCAAGAAACTTTGCAATTTGCGTTTGTCTTCGCTTCAGCTTGCACTTAAATTTACACTTTACTTTATATGCATATATTTTACTCTTGCTTTATGCTCTTTTTCAGGCATGTTGATTTTGAGTACTTTTCGTCTGCTGACTCAATCTTTATTCTGTTGAGCCAATAATTCGTATTTCACTGAGGAATATCTTTAACTACTGAAGTGTTGCATAGAAATTGAATATATTAATATTTTCAATAGGTTGCCCAAGCACTTGTTTGCAAATATTGAAGCCCACTGTGTCAACTGATACACACACACGCACAGCATCTCTCTAGCGCAAACATTCTCGTAAATCTAAGTCAATTTGTTTGCTGTGCTGTCCAGAAAAAGAATATATCACAACATAAAATGAGCCTCAGGCAGTATGCCGCGCTGATTGATGGATTGAGCGAGCGTTACGCATACGCCATGTGCGACAGTTAGAAGACAAAAAAAGAGCGGGGAAAAAAACAAGCTGCAATAATTTCATTTAACATGGATAGCCCAACTATAGCATTGGCGCAACGCAGCCAAACGCCCGCACAATGGCCAAATCCCGACTCTACAGCAATTTATGACTTTGGCCTGAATAAACTCGTCGCTTGGCCTGATTTTCGGATTCAAATGCCCGTCAAAATGCCAAAGTGGATTTTGGCAACAATTTTCGTTTTTACGCCACTAAAAATAACAAAAAATGAATAAGAAGCCGTGCGAATTTTCAGTTTTCCAAATCGATTTTCATTTTGGCAAATTGACTAAATTTATGAATATCGCAATTTATTTATATCTTAACTTATATATATTAATTTTATTTATGATATTGAAAGAAGTGTCGTCTGTTAATATGGAATATGTTTACAATAATAAAACATTAATTTCATTTCAGTGCTTAATAAAATAATTAAATAAAAAAATTGACGTATTCAAATAATATAATAATAAATTAGTAATGAATATATATAATGAAATTGGCATTAACAATAATATTTATGCAAACTTGAATAAAAATTAAATTAAATTAAAATGAAATTAAGATATTTTCCAACACTTTAATTAATTTGTATTTGACACTTTATAACGTAAGCATTTCATATTGTATTTTAAATTGTATTCAAATATTTATATATTTTTTTATTTATGTCCAGGCTTCACAGCCCTGTTATAGTTCCTTGAGTTACATGCTTGACTTTTTTATATTTACATATTATATATTTTTGTTAAAGGAAATGCATTTGCCCTTTAAACTGTTGTTCATTCCAACGCCCGCGCTACGTAACCTGGCAACACATTTGTGCTGACCTGTGTACATACATGTGTGTGTGTGTGTGTGTGTGTGTGTGTGTGTGTGTGTGAACGCTTATGCGTGTGTTTGTATAGAGACATGCTGCACATTTGATTACCGCTGCTGGGCACTTGGCTGGCATTTAATGCGATTTTGGGCCGACCCCGTTTGTCAATGGCATTTGCTGATTGTTGCCATTGCGACATGCAACATGCAACATGCAACGGCTCCAACAGTGGCTGGCCACATCATTTGCCGATTCTCATTTCGCAGAGCAATGCAATTTCATTATTATTTACTTTTCATTTGTGTTTGGCAATCGGCTGTGCCCCAATCGAGCTGAAAGTTGCTGATTATGCACTTTATTTGTATTTTTGCAGTATGAATATTTTGGAAATAATTGAATTAAATGCACTAAGCCAGCATCAAATTAGACCAACACAATTAAAAACAGTGGCTTAGCCAATGCAAAACAATATTCTGATTGCATTAGCGTCAGCTGCTATACAATCAAATATTTTTAAACCAACTCAAACTTTAAACTTGCAACTTAGAAAAATATATTCCACTCGATATCCCCATAAATCATTGCCAAATTGAGCATCACAAATTCGAAGACAACTGAGTTGTCATGGATCCCTAGTAAAAAGCATAGCACAAAAGCGCTCTTACAAATAACCCAAGAACAAATGGCATAGGGCATGCAAAATGTTACGCTCTGTGTAGTTTTATTTGCTTCTTGTGCTCAGATTTGTCATGCAAAAAAAAAAAAAAATGACAGTTTTATACTCTCGATTGTCAGCATCAGCGCCGTTCGAAGCCAAAGAAAAGTTTTGTCTCTAAAATTAAATATCCTGGGAATTGAGAAAATTCTATTCAATAAATTCGTAATTTAAAAAAATGCAATTCTACAATTACTTCTTGTATTAATCAAGTCTTGTTCACATCTTTAAGTAACTTTATAAGAACCAAATTTTATATTTCAAAGATTTTTCTCACCTTTGGGAACTACAGAAATTTACTTTTCTTTAAGGAAAAACTACGTACGCATCCTACGCATTATATAAATGTATGCTGAAAGCTATTTGCTTCATCAGCTTCGATTTAGAAAGTTTTTCCTACCTTTTCTCTCAATTTTTCAAATGCCGACCGAAGTGCCATCAATTACCAAAACTCTCAAAAATCAAACAAAAATTGTGAGTCATCGGGCGCACAACAAAAGTCTAAGGTAAATATTCATACAACGTGATGCAGCAGGTTTTCACATCAAGCCCATATTTTGCACATAAAAAAAAGTATATTAAATATTAATATTTTGCACTCAGCGAATAAATATAAACGAGAGCTGTTGAAATGATGAAGTATTTGTTGGCCAGGTTTATAAATTGGCAACACACTCCATGAATTGAACTTATTCTCTTTTCTCTCTCTCTCTCTATCTGTCCCTCTCCTTTGTTTACTTTTTTTTATATAGTGCAACATCATAATGAACTGGGTGGAGCACTGCTAAGGGCGCTTGGGACACCGTAATTTAAATTTATTTAACAACCAACTTGTTAAAATCGTAAAAACTGAAAAAATGAACTGCAACAGCGGAGCTTGAACAACAACATTAAGTAGCTCATTAAATATCCTTAAAAAAACAACAAGACTCACACACACAAGGAGCGGAGCAGCACAGAGCAGAGCGAGTGACTTTTGGTTTTTTATTTTATAAGTAGGAAATATTATTACAAAACGGCGCTAAAAGAAGCGACAGCCAAAGAGAAACGGTCGAGCTGTAAAACCACTCGGCAAGTGTATTTTTATTGCGTATGAAATGCATTTCACAGTGCCACAAAACTGGAGTGTTGTGAGCCCTGAGCGCAAGTTACGACCAAAGGACCACCATGGCAGCACACACTCACACACATACATACATGGAGACAGCCAGACAGCCAGAAGAGTTGTAGTTGAGAAAATTGAGCATAAAAAAGTCGAAGGTCGGCAACGCATGACTGGAATTTACCCTGTGGATACACAGAGCTGGCAAAGATATAAAATATATATGCAATTTATATCTCGATTGCGTCTTGTTCTTGAAGTTAAAAGAGAATCAAAAGTTGCAAGTTGTATATAAGTTTGAAATGTTCTTGAAGTTAAGCTGTATATTTTTGTGAAATAAACATGTTAGCCACCATCTTCTTCCAGTTAAATCAAGTTTGTTTGTATCGATAGAAATCTTTAAAGAAGAATGCCGTATAGTACACTCTAGTTGAACCATCGATATGATGGCTGGATGTACGAAATTAAAGGAACTTATACTATAATATAAATATGTTAAGTAATTTATTTATGAAAATTGAATAACAATTAATGAATATTTAAAATCAAACAAATGTTCACATGAATACCATAAACATCAATTTGTTATGAAACCTGGAACAACAAAACTTATTTTATTTTTTTTTAATACACTTATAAAATACCACTAAATATACATGCATATTAAAGCAATACTTATGTGAATAAATATTTATATATCTTAATTATTAAATAAATAATTATTAAACTCAATAATTCGCATTTTTCCCGTACCATGTCTAGATCAACACTTCAAGTTTCATATATCACAATTTGAGCCAAATACCCGTAACATGCCCACTCTTAAAGGCCAACCTACCCTTCAACACACTTTTATGGTTAGAGCGCACGATAAGAGCAGATGATAAAAATTATGCTATAAAAAGAGAAGCAAAGGCAAACCTCACAAACCCTGGCTGGCAATGATTGCACACGAATACTGTTTGTTAAATATGTAACACATACTTACTAACCGCATTCATTTCATCTGTAGCACATTTATGGCCAGCACGCGATGGTGTAAGCCGATAGGGAATGCTGGAGCAATATGCTGGACGGCTGAAAATTGTGAGCGAAATGAACAAATAAATCGAAATGTGATCAAAGCTATTGTAGCTGCAATGAGCATGGAAGTGACACATAAAGAAATGCAAATGATTTTAAATTGCATTTTATGGTAATTGAAATAAACATTTTTCAACGTTTGCGGTGCGACATTTATAAT
The DNA here is from genome assembly GCA_035045845.1 of Drosophila buzzatii. NCBI lineage: Eukaryota > Metazoa > Arthropoda > Insecta > Diptera > Drosophilidae > Drosophila > Drosophila buzzatii. The sequence continues at coordinate 267,991 of JAWNOS010000198.1, forward strand.
TAGAATATTATTTACTAACATGCTATTATCAAATTGTGATTTCAATTAATTTCTAGTGTCAATAAAAAAATGCCTAAAGGCCTCAAGCCTAATCAAAGTGTTTTATGGCTTTATCATCAATTGAAAAAGAGAATACCAAAAATATTGTTTAAATTGTAATTATAATTTGAACCTCAGTCGTATATCAAATGTTAATTTCACTAATCTGAAATTAAATTCAGATGAACGAAAAAAGTTATTTGAGCTGTAAATACGTCTGCATGTTAAAGTAAATTAATCTTGAAAATTGCTCAGCAACTGCAGTTGTATCTGCTGTGTTAACAGTACGAATGCATAATATTATCATCAAAATAATATTCAAATATTATTACCTTGCTAAATGGCAACACTGCGTATGCGTGATGTGTTCTAATTAAATGATTGCTGGACTGCTTTGACTGCTGCAGCTGCCACCACAGTCTACAGGCTACAGCTCTTATAGCAGCTGTTTCTAGTTATTAACAAACTACTTCACTCTAAATACATAGCAAACTAGATGCTGCAGCAATTAATAACAATTTGTCTGCTGTGCTGCTGGCAACGTATGCACTCACACTAAATGAATATACAAAGCGTATCACTAAGCAACTATTTTAAATATTTTTAAGTCTCGATGCCATACATGCTCACTCACGCCGGAAATTGGCGCACACCTCGCAGCCATGCAGCAGTTTTTTGCTGCCCCCAACTTTTTTTGAGCATCATGGAAACGGGAAATGGCCGAGCGAGCCATTGGCCAGCAGCTGAAACCCTGGCCGCACAGGTGTAGGGCACAGCGAGCAACAAAAAATATCATCGCGAACATACAGTATGTATATTTGTATATAAAGCGGCCCAGCATGCGGAAATTATAATTTATTGCATAAAGTTGCGGATACCGGCCGCGACTGCGTTGATTTTAGCCTGCACCGCTTTTCCCTGTCCCACACTGTGGGCGCGCCCACAGCGGCTCTTCAAATTTAGCTGTACTTAACATTAAAGTTTAATAAAAAGCACTTGGGGCTTGAAAGCGCGTGAAAACCGCAAATATTTTGCATATTTGCATCTGACCGCGGAGAGTATTTTGCTGCCTAAGGAAACACATTATTTGGCTTAAATATTCATGGACCGATGTGAAAATGAGTTCGGGCATGCAAAGTGTTTTCAATAATTGTGGCTGCTTTTTTTTATTTCATTATGCCCAGCGGATATGGGAGTGCTCAGCAAAAGATTTCCAAGAATTTTGTGCTTCGTCGTGCAGCAAGGGGTATTCTTTCTTTATATGTTTGCATTATTCCGCGTTTAATTGTTAAATAAAAAAAGGTATTTAGCGTTTTTTTTGCTCGACTTTTATTTGTCTTGGCATTTATTTAATAGCTTTAAGCAATTAAAATTAAAATTGTAATTCCAGTTACATATCTATAAACTTGACACAGAAGTAAAATTGAGTATCAGATCCCATAGTTTCATATAAATAAGCATTGCCTCATCAAAAATCTAGCTAGAATGGAGTACCAAGATTTTTGATATAATATATTTCTATTTTAAACCAAGTAAAGAGACTCTAGTCGTCGTCGAGTCTTTAGCTCAAACGGCGTAGAAGTTATGCTAAAAAAACGCAAAAAGTAAAATGAATTTTCGATATCTTATCGATAATTTGGAAATGGTATGTGTTCTCGAAAAAAACCGAAATAAACTCGTACTGCGTAACTAACATACGAGTATTCCTGTGAAATTTCAGCTCTCTAGCTTGTAACTGGCACAATGATTAACAGCAAAAGTTTTAATAAATTGTATGTATTTTGCCATCAATTCAATTGAAATTAACAATTATTGGCTTGTTTAAAATAAAATTAAATAAGAAGAAAACATATTTATTTTCAGGTAAATAATAGCTCATATATTTTATATATGATCAGCATGCCAGAAGTATGAAAACAAGTTGAGACAGATATATACATATATATACATGTATATGTCATACGTTTGAACGTTCAAAAAAATTAAATTAAAATAAAAAAAAGCCAGATATAAAATATTATTTGACAAATGGCAGACTTCCCGTTGACCAACAGGACACACAGACTCTCGCCTGTTAACATCTAAAGGTTTGAATGAGTTTGAATTCATTCAACGGAAATACATGGATAGCTTAAAACTAGATATACACATATATATAATTATAAAAACATCTATATTTATAAAAATACTCAATTTAATTCCCATTGAAATTATTGCGCACTTCAATTAAACAACAGCTAAACAGAACAATGCGCCACTTGTTGCAAGTGTAAGTAGAGTACAAACATTTGTTAAGTGGTGTTAAAAATATTGAAAACGGAAATGGAAAGCATTAAGTAGAAAAAAATAATTGAGTCGTATGAATAGTTTAAAAAGCTACATACAAAAGAAAAGAAAATTTTAATTAATATATTTTGTTATTTATTGTAATATAAATTTAAATATAAATTTCAAATAAAAACTCTGCCATATATTGTTAAAAGTAAAATTTAAATAAAAAATACAATTAATTGGCATTCAATTGCAAATTTATTTACGTTAGAAACATCAATGCGATATTTAACTAACATAATTAAAGGTGTAATTAAATTGATTTCATATCTTTTAAATGTAAATCTGACACATTAAAATATATCAGTAGTCATTAAATAATTTAAGCGTTTTTTTTGTCTCGGCGGCAGCTGAAAAAAGTTGCGAATAAAAAATTTCAGTTCGTCCTTCGTATGAAGAGGTGGCCACAGCGTTGCATAGCTAAATAGCCTAGGAAGAAATACGAGAAAACAAAAATGGTAAGACTATTTGATTTCCATGTATAATACCTTCTGGCGAAGAACTGCTCAGCCACTCTGGGCTTTTGGGCAATAAAGTTTTTAATTTCGCGCCGTATTTGTGCATTATACTTCTTTTTTGCCTTCAGGTACTGACTCTCACACTCCAGAGCACTGGGAGATAGAATTCAATTGAAGTTACGCATAAATTGACATTTGTATTAGGCTTAACTAATCTACATTCTTGATAGTGTAACTGGGATGGCGGCTGAGAAATAAGTTATCAGAATACACCTGTTTATGAGGTCTCCAATCATCACTTTCTGGCAGAAGATCATTTGCGTGCTCCTCATTTGCGTGCTGCTCATTAAAAGAGGCAGTTCGTTGTTTCAATTGCAACTGTTGCCTTCTAGGTTTGTTGGCCTTGAGCATGGCATTTAACCGTTGCAGCGTAGATCTAATGTCCCGCAAAGTATTTGATTCCTTGGCCGTCCTCATAGTTACCGTGTCGCGAAGAGCCAATTCGGGGTTGGATTGCAATTGCAATGTCAGCGTAGATTCACTACTGTTATTTGAATCACAGCCAAATTGATTGAAACAATAGCGCGGAGTCTTTGTGCTCAGGATATTTCTATCAGCGAAATCACCGGAAGTATAACGCGAACACATATTTTGACAGCGGAGGCCACAGTTTTCGAATTTGAAGATTTTTGGAATTTTATTTTGAATTGAATTTATATTAGTAAATTTATTTCACTAATATCAAACTTTCAACTTCATACTATGTTTCTAATAAATTTGAACTACCTTTTCAAATTAAATGTACAAAAAATTGTCTCTTTGCTGTAATCATAATGATTGATATAATTGCATATATATGCATTTATTGTATATATTATTATATATAATATTTACAACTTACCAAATAAAATGTAAATATTTATTAAAGTCCAACTGGACAGCAAACGTCTCCACAATAATTCAAGTTGACTGTCTCAGTCTTTAGTCTACATAATTCTATCTTTTATCGGCTATTGAAAACCAAAAAAATGCAGAATAAAGTGCACCTGGGTTGAGAGTAGTTCCATTTACGCCCCTTAAATGTAAGACTGACATTCTCTGCAAGTTGCAATCCTTTGTTAATCTTTTTTCGAATATTTAAACTCTTAATGAAGAAACTAAAGAGCTACATATGTATCTGAGCTTGACGTTCAGAAAACAGGAATGTTCATTCTTTGTAAGACAAATACCATCCAAAAACACTGTCTGCATACCTTTAGATTGTTGGATAAAGACTATTTGTTTCTCCATCCGTATGCACGGAAGTTATATTTAAATTGTAAATATAAAACAAGAAACCGAGCCTGTGTGCTTTCACAACATTGATTTATTTGTGACTATCTTAGAGATGATACTTATCACATAGATATGGTAAATGCTGTAATCGATACATATCGCATTGCTACAGATGATATTTTCAACAGATATAACCTTGAAGGAAAATAAAGTACATAACTCTCGAGTCCAACAAATGTAATCCAGCCTCCCGGTCGACCTAGTTCAATAAAACAAATCAAATAAATAATTAACATTTGCACTTTAATTAGTCATTTATAATTATTATTTTTTGTATGAAGTTTATTATTGTTATGATTAAAATTCTAATCAAGTATGTAGTATATACATAATTAACATCACATACAGACGCCCGTTAAAACAAAAACAAAAAGAAATAAGAATTGCAATTAAAGCGAATTATGTGATTGCAAAAAAGAATAATGCTCCTCACATCATGAATTATATAGTATGTGGGTAATCCACATTAACATTTCTATATGCTTCATCTTAATAAATACTTATTTTCGTTTCCATTTGATTTTCGTATGCGCAGTCCACACACGATGTAACACAATTATGAGCCATCAGCAAGCGCCACGCACAAAAGCAAATCAGCTCTTGCCAAAGGACTTTCTTGGATGTGTGTGCGCTGTAAAAACATTGCCACAAATGTTGTTCCTATTAAGGACGCATTTAACAACGGCAACGCAGCACGTGGGCCACTGAAAGCAAACGACCACATTATTATTATAATTTTCGCATAGAGTTGAACGCCCGGGGCAGAGAGTTTGGACTGGGGCATTAATGAAGTGCTACATGTCTGTTCAATGGCAGTGGCAACATTGGAAACATCGGTAACTTTGGCTCTTTGGCTCGTCGCCAACGGACCTTGAACCTTTTGAATTGAACTCTAATTGCAGCTAATGAATTACACGCATTAGGTCAACGAGCCAGCCAAGTAGAACTTATATAATTGGGTGTGGAGTGTGTGCCTAAGTGGCAACTATGCTAATAGCCGCACAGTGAACTATTAATGACCTTGGCATTTATTTTCAATAAGCAAAAGAGAGCACAAGGTAAGCCAGGCTAACAAAAACTAAACCATAGTTTGCTGTTGTTAGACATCAGCCAACCAAGTAAAAGGAAAGTTTCGCTTTCAAACAACTTTAAATCCTTTGCAACCCCATACCAGAATGGGTATCGATAAAAGTTTAATTCGGTTAAGAAACTATTCATGATGGGAACAGCCAGCACATAACTAAATTATGTCGCATTTAATGTTGTTCAACAGAAGACGAATAAGAGAGAAGCAGCTAATGGATGGCTCATATAGTTGTGAAGTATTACTAAATTTATTTATAAGTCTTAATGGAATAGAAAAACAAAGTTTTGGTGCTATAAATGAAAACGTGGCAATATTTAAACATTGGGTCTCAAAGGCAGTATTGGTATTGATACCAACATCCTAAGGCCGCCAATTGGACTGTGGCACAGAATAGAAGAATTTATGACTTTCACTACAATCCCGAATACTCTATTATACACCAGGGAAACCATGGCAGTAGATACAAGTTATGATAAAAAGAATCGTTTGACTCAATTATAAAGTTTTGTATCTCAATCAAAAACTTAAAAAGAAAACAAAATTTAATTTGATCAGTCGAAATAAATAATAGAAATTAAGCATTTTTTGACTGTAATTTATGGCCTTTTCAACTTGTTCTAAATAAATTCAGTTTATTTATTATTTAATTTTGATATACTCGAAGCTTTAACAAACCAACTAAGCAGATAACAGCAAATTTTGTTTGCCTAAAATCTGACCGCAAGTCTGGTAGGCAAATCCCAAATGACAGTTTATTGTGATGAAAGCCACGGCCCAAATGTCTGACATTATAAACAAATCCATTTTATTACACGAGTTGTGCCAGCATTAATTATAGATTCCGGCACGTAGCACATATTAAGCGCATTCAGTCCGCAAATACCATCAAATGTGGCTAATTTGCCAAGCCAAAGCAACACACAGCTAGATAAATGGGACGACATTTGTGTTAGAACTTGGATTTGGTTCTCGATTTGGCAGCAGCCATTTCATAGGAATCTCACAGCTTGATGACAGCATCGTCATAGGGATTGATTTTATCTTACGAGTCAGCGCGTCGTTTGTCCCATCAATCTATCGGTTTTCTGAAATTTAAAATTTTCAATTCAGCTTAATTTTTTACTTCTCAATTAATAATGCTAAAATATGCACCCTACTTCCATTAATATAGCATTTTATCACCATATGGCTTGAAAAATTCATTTGTATATTACGAAAATCTGTTGACAATAAAAAAATGATATGTAATTAAAACGATTCGAATTAAAACTGTAAGATTTAAAATGCAAATTTTATGTTAAATGTAAATTAACAATCACATGTTGGTTATTACACTGATTAAGCGGCAGATTTTCATTTACACTGAAGTGCACGAACTTAAAAGGATTTATTAATTTTATACGCGTTCATGAGGTTAAATGAGTATATTGGTTTGATAAATTGTTTGTCCGTATGCATCAATGCAAACTATTTCGTCACTATGGAAGCTAAAGGCTTGGAATCGGAAATATTTACTCATTCATATTATCTAATGTGCTATAACGCTGGAATTTGAGAGCTTTATCCTCTGGAAAGCCATATGTCTTGAACTTTGACAGCTAAGATACTGTGGATCCAGTCTCAATATTAACTATTCACAATCTGTTGCTAAGACGGGTCAAATACATTACAAAGTATACTCATTCAAAGTTTACGGTTAAAACCAACTGATATTATCTCACCAATTTTCACAACTGGGCCGGAAAGCCAAATGGATTCTGTGACAGCATTTTGTCATGGTCAACATTTAATTTATTTGCGAACTAGCTAAGAGCAGTTCACCTTGGAGCTAGCATCATGGCATTGAGTTTGTATTGCTTTACAAGCAATTAATTTCAACTATTGCAGCCATTACTCAAGTCCGAGCCAACATATTTTATTAAAATGAAGTCCGACAATCTCATCTCAAGCATATGTGATGCCTAGCAAAACTTCTTCATGAAACTTTGCCTGGTGAAAGCCTAAAATGCAAATGACGAGCTCAACAACAGTAAAACTTCAACATCAAATCTAAGTTGGCTTGTCAAATGCTGGGGTGTTTCAGAAAAAAACATATATATGTATGTATAGGAAAACGTATGTCCTTAACTATTCTAAAAAGAAATATGCACGTTTGATATCACTTTTATATAAACGTCTGCTTTTCGTTTGCAGAGTACTTTTATATTTGTTAAAATATGTTATATTTGTTATTAATAATTTTATTTAATATTTTAAAAATAGTTTTTATTATATATAATTATTATTAAACAATCTCTACAACAAATGACGCAGTATATTTTCTTTAAAAACATTTCCCCTGGGAAAAAACATTATACAAGCAAATTGATAAGGAAAAAATATTTTTTTTTATTTAATTAAATTTGAATATATACATATATTCAAATTTAAATTAAATTTAAAAATATATTATATTCTAACTATTTATTTTAAAGTGAAAAAAATAAAATAAAAAATAAAATAAACACACAATTTAAAAACTTATTTAATATCCCTTGCTCTAAGTTAATATTGATGCAAAAATCTTTTAGCAAATTACGGCCGATTTGAAACGTTTATGTCTATGAGAACATCCCCTGGAAGCAAAAGTTTTCATCAGGTTAATTCAATTTCGAATCATAAGCAAATTTTGCGCAAATTAAATGCGTAAAGTTGTGCAATTGCAATAAATTCTCACAAATGTCCTTGTGTAAGCGTCTTTGATTGTCATTGTAATGTTTATGGAGTGAATGGTAGAGATAGAGCTGCCATCTTATGTTCGTGTCCTGTCGTTCTTGTTCTCATTCTCGTTCTCGTTCTCGTTCTCTCGTCTGGCTGCACTCAGTCATCAGGCAAGCGTAACATAAAGCCGATTTTTTCGGCTGGAAAATGCCGAGTGAGATAATAAATCTTGAGCTGGCGAAACAAATCACAGCAATTCCATTATGTACATTTAATGATGTTGAGCGGCACCAAAGCCAAAAGAAAGCCCACGTCCAAAATCCAAATTCCAAAATCCGAATCCATATCCAAAGCAACGAAGCAGTGACAATTACTTGCAGGCCGCGAGCAATTTGTATGGCTGCTGCAACACGGTAGCCAACTTGTTGGAAATAATCACAAGAAATGGCCACGCTGCACAAATACTTCTACATAACGTAGTATAAGAGTATATATATACACATATATTTATATTTATATATATGTTTATACAATTTACTTTATAAATCTGCAAAGAGAATTTACGCTTTGCCCAGCAGTTAAAGAAGTTGAATCCGTGCAATAGTTGCCGGAGTTCTTACTGTTGCAGTTTGTATACACTGCTTGCATTAAGTGACAGAGTATATTGGTTTTATATTCAGCAGTTCAAGAAATCTTGAGCACTCAAATAAATCATGTATTTCAGTATAATAAATGGTCTAATAAAAAATTTTATCAAAATAATAAATGATAATCTTTTATTAAATAATAAATTATATTATTGATAATATATTATAAAATATATTTTTTGTAGACAATATACATATAATATAGTTTATCATTTAATTAGTTTATAATACATTTTATTAAATATTTAAAAACGAATCTAATTTATTTTGATCCTGAACTATGAGCCAAGTGAGATAATTGGTTCACAAAGCATGCTGATTACTTATTAAATTTGATTAAATATTCAATTTATTAAATGGCTCTGATTGAATCAAACAATCCAAAACTTTAACTCTAAACGGTGTATTGAGGTAGTTAGTTCAACTCTAAAGCCATATTCTTACTTTGCTTCTTTTTTTTAATTAGCAAAATTTTCTTTGTGCTGTTGTCTGTGTGGCAAAGTCTTCCATTAATTAGAGCGACAGCTTCGCAAATTGTTCGCTCAGCTCGTATATATATACATATATACATATATATATCGTTTTTCTTTTTTGTGATAGCATTTCTCTTTGGCAATCCCGCATGGGAGCATATGACCAAAGTCGTATGGGCAATAAACTTTCGCCACCTGCCCGATATCATCAGCACGTCGTCTGTGGTATATATATATATATATTCATGGTGTATATATATATATGGATGGATGGGTGGTTTTGAAATCTCTCTTTAAAGCATAAATCATAAAAACATAATACACACAGATTGGTGTGAGAGGTGGCAGCATAGTGCTTGCCTGTGGCCCAAGACTCTCAAAGAAACTGCATATTAGCTTTGTGTCTGTCCCTGGGCCTGTGTGAGCTGCATTTTATAAAGATAATTGCACTGGTATTTATGTGTTTGTGTAGCAAATGTAGTCTTATAAAAAAATATATATATATTGTTATTTTCTTTTTAATTTCATTGCCGCCAGCTTTTTAATTTATTAGTTTCTCGTCAGTTTATGGTCTACTTCAGGTGTTTCAGGTGTTGACCCCATATGATTGTGTGCGTGTGCTAATAGTTTTGGATATAGGACATCACTGAGAAAAAACAGTACATAGCAAAAGAAATGACACAAGTTATACAAATATTTTGTTTTTCCATAATTAATTAATACTAAATGTTTGTTTACCTATTATTTGATGTGTTCATATATAAATTAAATTTATTACAGCCCATGAACACATTTCAAACTCATTTAACTTGTTTACATGATTTTTTTTGCATGCTAAAAATATTATTATAATTTGCTTATTTTACATATTTAAAATGTTAAATATTTTATATACAAAGTCAAATCAAATATTAAATATTTTTAGGATTATTGAATCGATTTTATTTTACTCCAAGCTAAATATTATCTCATAATATTATTTTTTAATATATATTTTTTGAAAAGGAAGTTAAAACGCTTTTCCAGAATAACAAAAGTAATTTTAATTTTGTATACGAAAACATTTATTTTTACACGCATCCAACGCTTCAAATATTTCTGTTGGCCTCCAAGTGCACCTTAAGATGGGATATTTACCGTGCAGCAGTAGAGTGAATGGGCTGCCCTGACAACGGTGCTCTGTTATCCATTTACAAAATCAATGCACTGTAAGCAACATATTCTACAGAATATTTGTGTGTGTGTGTGTGTTTTTAGGACTTGAGGGCAACAAAAACTCCAGCAGGCGAACGCATCAAATAGCTGAAATATCATAAAACTTTTTAACTTTTTCATGTTGGCCAACATGCTATGTCTATATAGAGAGCTCCCTGCATGTCTGTGTGTGTATGAGAGTGGAAGTATGTGCATGTGTGGCGTTTGAGTGTGTAATATCAAAAATGGTTTGCTCACGTTGCGTTGTTGACCGCGTCACGCTTCACAGCATAAAGCAATTACTGTGGCGTGAGCAGAAGTTGAATCTCAGTGCTACGCGAGCAATTCCCATAGCCCGCAGCCCCTTTAACTGCACTCGTCTGCTCCTCGACTGTTGCTTGAGTCGTTGCACTACTTTGATTTATGAAATTTTGTACGCTGACACAGTGCAGCACCTATGCCGAACGAGGAACGAGGGAGTGGCTGAAAGTGCATTGATTTTCTGTATAGCGTAAAGTTTGACCTCCACATCAGCTTCGACTGAAAGTCAAACTTTGGAGCTGGCCATGTGCTACCTGTATTTCATTGAGTACAGCCAGCCACGCCCCACTTTACTTATCTGTTGCCCTGCTGTCTGGCTTGAATTGACTTTTTGGCTCCTTTCAAGCCTGCATTTGCGGCTCACTAAAGTAGCTTAAAATTTGCACATGACAAGCGCAGTTGCTGTTGCTGTTGGCGCAAAACTTTTCTTTTCGGGCCACTGGCTTAACTCTTGCGTGTTGACAATTTTTCTATTTTTTGGCTACATTGGCCGTTAGTTGCAATACCCTGTAGATATTTTAATCACTGCCCAGGGCATATGCAATCATTCGCTCTGCTTAAGAGTTATTTTCTAGGAAACGATTTCATACTGTTTATACTCTTAACCCAGTGAAAATAGGAATTCAGGGGTTAATGGTTATTAAAATGTATTTATAAACCAGCTAGAGGCTTGACTGACTCCATGATAAACAAAATAAATACGTTCCTGCTCCAGCTGAATCGTAGTTGTGTCCATCCGCAAATTATCTGGCAAGCGATTTGCAATGCAACAAACAGCAAATTTTTAATTTATATTCTTGTACTCCAGACGCAGTACGAGACTATCATTTTTTCGATTACTCATCCTATTTCCATATACGATACAGCCTTATTATGTGATTTCCTTTTTGTGCGTAGCTTGAATACCACAAAAATTGTAAGCAACAAATTTCCTATGCGGAATTCAATGAATATAAAGATATTTTATATTTCGGTGCTTAGATACGTCTCACCTTCCGCCAAAAATCTCAAATAACTTTTACTAAACACTTCAGATTTTTGGGTTGGAAATTACACATTTGCAACGCCATTATTACACTTTAATTTGATTATTAATGTGCAGTTAGAAGCAAAGTTGGTCCAGCATTTAAATGAAGTGCAGCCGACATACGTATCAGTGCTATACCTCATAATAGAAGAATGATTAGAATATAACTTTTCACAGGATTTGGGTAATAAGTATTAGTAAGTTTAGACATGACGTACATTATTTTGAATTAATTTAATTGAGCTAACTGTTTTATTTTTTGTTAATCTCTATTCTGCTTAATGTTAAGTTTTTTATTTGATAAAATATATTTAAATATTGCTTTAACCTGATGAACACTTCCAAATCAGTTAAAGAGTATCCACTAGTCTAGTTTCAACAATGAGCATATAGTTATTTTCGCCTCGTTTGGGCGATGTGACAATGAAGTTTGGAATTACGCGCGCGTGACAACTTTTTGCCATTAGAAGAGACGAAGAGAAAAAAAAGAATCCCTTTAGTTTTTATGGAAACTGCTTGCAGAGCGTATTGATAATGAGATTAAGTGCGCTTTGTTCTGGCTTCATGGCAAATTAGGGAGACAGCGGCTTGATGTTGCTTTAGCGCTAGAGTTGAATACCCAGCGGGTATTTCAATTGGGCTACGATTTGATTAGCAAATGGTACAATGGCTTTGGAATCCCTATCGATAATTGCTTTGGCTTGTAGACACGTCAAAGTCTTGCCCGTCAAAACAGCTGCACTCACTAACAACAACTGCCCACTCATCTTTATTGCTAGACACACAGACTCACACTCACACTCACAGTCACACTCACCCTCGCATTCGCATTCGCATTCGCACTCGCGCTTACACTCGCTTTTGCACACTCATATATAGGCGCCCACGCACGCAGGCCGACTCACTTGTGATTGTTGCCATACGCGTTTCAACCTCAAACACAATGCGCAAATAACAGCATCAAGGACTCAGGCAGGACTCAGCCAGCACAACCGTGAAAGCCGCAGCCCTCACACAGGCACACACCCTCGAACATACGTGTGAATTTCTGGCCAAAATAAAAAAAAAAGGTATAGCGCGCTTTGCGGCGCAAAGGTGCAAAGTAGATGGATAAACGAGAACAAAACTGCGTTTCAGTAACAAATCGAATATGTAAAACACTTTTCCACTGTTGTTGTTGTAGTTTCAAGTTGTTGTTGCTGTATGTCAACCTGAACATGTTTATCAGGCCACATATGAGCTGACTTTTACCAATACGTGTGTGTGTGAGTGGTAAAAAGTAAAAGCAATTTAAGTATGCTAATCAATTGGCAGCACTTGAGTGCGAAATAAATAAATCTCAAAGCAGCATCGCATAAATCTAAATTGAATTATATATAAATCCATGGCAGTGATTAGGAGGCCTGGGCTAAAGCATATTTACAGAGCTCTCATTGCTCGAAGCCACAGAATACAGTCGACAATTTATAAATAGCAATTGCAAACACTCGAAACAGGAAAATCTATAAATAAAGTATGATTAGACCAAGATAGATAGCTGGCCCAAATGCAGCTTGAGAATAATGTTGAATGTTGACCTTGAGTTCAATTTTATTATGAATTATTTAATTAAATTTAATATATATATATATAGTATGTAATAGTTATTATGTTGTGATTGACAATTGCAGTAGTATTAAAGGGAAACTGACAACTAGCGCTAATCGAATGAGTTAGCATTTTAGTGGCAATTAAAAGATGTGTCAGTAGAAATGAGACAATCATAGGTTTTGCTAAACGTGGTCTCGGCTGTCGCAGAGTGAGAGCGAGAGGGCTATGTCCTTCGCACAGAGTTGCTATGATATTGATGACCGAGAATATACAACCAAGAGGCAGTTTGACAGAAGCGCTGAAAAATGGCAGTTAATCAGAGTTGGTTGAGAAAGAAAGACTCGTTATTGGGCAAACTTATACTGGAAGGCCAGAACAATAATTCAAACGCTACGACATATATTTAATTTTATATAGTTAGTCTCTATATTGTATTTTTTTATTAAGAAAGTAAGTAATTTTATCAGATTTCTTTCTGCTGCCCAGAAAGAAACTCGTGTAGAAAGTCGAATGTTGAATTTAATGTAGGCTTTATTTTGTATAGATTAAATTAAAAATGCATTAAATATTAAATTAAATAAATGTAGCTTTCATCTTGTCAAAATGTCAAAAGATTAAGGCGATCTACTAATAGACGAGTAATTATCACTATATACTAATTGGCAATAATACTTTGAGCTTCAACTAAGATTTAAGGCTTCAGGCTCTCCGCTCTCCTTTGCTGTATATCAGCTCAAACTGCAACTTGAAACCCTTCGCATAACTGTTCAGGTTGTTGCAAGTGCCGCTACAAGTGCAACAAGCCGCAAGGTAAAGCCAACCAACAACATTATGTTTATCCAGCTTTGGAAGCCGTAACACCAATTCGAAATGCCAATTACCGCCAAATTCCCGTCATGTTAGCTATTTACACGCACTCTGCAGCAGAAATTCGTGTCGGAGCTAAACTCGACGTTTACAGCTTGGAATCCGAGCTGAAAACCTGTGCGTGTGTGTGTGTGTGTGTGTGTGTAGATATCGGTGTAAACTGATGTGCGTGTGTGTGTGCGATGCGCTCCTCTACATAGCTGGAAATTGCGTAGGCCCTGCGAGTACATTCCCATTACGGCTGCATATTTGGCTAACTGGATTTGGCGCCAACTAAATGTTTTAACGTTGTTGCTAACGTGACTAAAGGCGTTTAACTTTAGTTACTATCTAATGGTCCACGCAATCTTAACTCGAGTTGAATGATGTCAGGATTGCCTTAAATGAAATTTAATGGCCAGTGTATGTGCCCTGACCATAAATAAAGTGGACTGTGCGAGCTTCGTTAAAAAAGGAGTAAATAAATAATTTAAGGTGTGAACGACTTGAGGATATCTCGTACTTCTCAAAAAAATAAAATATTGTCTTTCGATTTAATATGATTTTTGGATAATCTGTACTAAATAATGAGTATAATTTTTAGTACAAATAACAATTTAATAAAATAAGTAATTTATTAAAAATCAAAATCAAATCAAACATTTTATTATCTTAAAAAGCTATATACATACTGAGCAGAGGGTTTATATATGATTAAACTAAAACTAATTTCAAAACTTCTAACCAAATTGCAAATTCAATTTATGTTCCTATCAACGAATATTATCTAGTAATTTTAATTTGTCAGTTTCCCTATTTGTGTTTTTTTTGTTTTTTTTTTTTTTTTTTTTTTTTTTTTTTGTTTTTTTTTTTTTTTTTTTTTTTTTTTTTTTTTTTTTTTTTTTTTTTTTTTTTTTTTTTTTTTTTTTTTTAATTTGGATTTATCAGAATTTTGAATAATTTAATTTTGAATACCTTTACGCAGTTACTGTTTCCGGGGTGCACAGAAACTGCACACTCAAATCTGTTTAGTTCCTGTCAGTTCTAATATCAGCATAAACAACAAACTGTCATTTAAACGCTTGCACTTCTAATCTCAACAAGCTGATTATAACTTTTCCAAAAACAGAAACAAACACAACTCTTGCAACATTTTAGGATTTGCATTTCAGTTTGAGGCATCAGCAGTGTGGCTGCCACTGACCGCAACGCATAGAAAACACTACGTATCACACAAACCAAATATAAAACAAAAAAAAAAGGTTAGAAACCTTCCCACAAACAATTTTGAGGACCAAAGAGAGACAATTAAACCGCGTCCCGACTGAATTTAAATCCTCCCCGTAGTTGAGGTGACAATAAAAACTAAACATGTTGCGAGCTAGCATTTAGTTTATGTGGGTGTTGGTTCTGTCAACGGGGTGGGGTGGCAGGGGCTGTAGCTAAAGCTGTAGCTTCCAACCCGCACAGCAGTTAGTACGTGGCTGGGGCTTAGTCGGAACTTTTATGCTAACCCATGTTGATAATATCAAAGTAGTCTGGGCAGATTAAAACCAAAGCCACAAGCGACGTGCCTCGTTGGCGTGCATAAGCCAATAGATAATACGCCCTCGTCCACTGCCATTTAAAGGGAATACGTTAAAGAAACATACAACTCAAATGAAATTAATTAAAAATCAGTTTTAAGTAAAATACTCTCTTGAATTAAACTAAATAAGTTAATTAAATTAAAATTATATTTAAACTTTGCTTCACTCACTGTTTAATAAAAGCAAACTAAGCAGTGAAACTCCTGTGGAATCCATTTCATTGAATTTACATTGCATTTTGGGACAAAGCAAGCAGTCAACCTTCCAACATTATAAATGAGCAAATAGTTACATTTTATTTCAGAGTCTTATACCAAATCGAGAAGTATTTTTCTATAAACTGCTATAGGATATTATAAAAAATTCTGATATACGTTTGTTATATAGATCTAAAACCATTTAGTACGTAACCCAATTCATTTATGTCCAGCTATACTACCTGCGTTTCCCTACTCTTATATTCATGCTTCAAACTTTTATACTCATTTGTTATACAACCGTCAGTGAATCCCTTGCAGTACTATTCCAGTAGAAAGACATTCTCTTATACTTGTATAACATTTTAAGAAGGGGTTCGAAACTTGGTTTGCACCCCTATGGAAACTGTTATATATTTCGCGCATTTGTTATACAACCGTCAGTGAATCCCTTGCAGTACTATTCCAGTAGAAAGACATTCTCTTATACTTGTATAACATTTTAAGAAGGGGTTCGAAACTTGGTTTGCACCCCTATTGAAACTGTTATATATTTCGCGCCCTTAACATCAATTGCATATAGTGGGAACAGCGAAACAAAAAGTGATATACGCAAAGTGTATAACATTTTTGACAGTTGCAACCATGTTATATATGTATAACAGTTTTCAGTTGCTACAGACAGTGTAGTACAGCTTGGATTGTATGTGTTTTTGGGGAGCCAAATATGTTATACAGTTTGTTTATAACACTTTCCATATCAACTCATGCCAGCTTTGCCAGCGAATTTCGTATCTTTCATCATTTGAAACGCAAAAGAATTTCAACAATTCTTAGTTTATATTTATAAACGAAATCAAAATCTCAAGCTTTATCAATAATATTTCCCAGCGCTTTCAAGTTTCCTTCTGAAAGCTTTTGTTAATATAACCGTTTTGCGGCAGAGCTGCTGGAGGACTTGGAATGTCATAAACTGGATATAAAGGTGCAAATTCGTTGACTCCGAAGGCATGCAGCTCCTCCTCGTTGATGTTGCCGCGTAACGTGTGCTTCGACTCCACAAACTTGGGCAGAGCTTTGGAGTGGAAATTCGATATTGAGCAGAGATGGATTTTGTAGACAAACTTGAAAAGCTTACCTATGTCTGGCGAATTGAGCTGATTCTCTAACGCCGTGACCATGGGCAACTCGTCCGTCTGTGGCTCATAGCGTGCGCTGCGCCTCGGCGGCTGCTGCAGCACAACATCCTTGCCCGAGGACGTCTTCAAAGCCAGCGGCCAAGTGCCAATCGTAATGGGCATGGTAATCAGCTGGTGCTCCTGCAGACTCTTAATCACCGCCTCCACCTCCAGGTGATAGGCAATCTGTATCAGATTGCACACGTTGAGGCAGGTAGGCGGCGTGCTGGGCACCTCCATATCAATGGTCAGCGAAACTGTGCTTCGCTTCAGCACAGAATCTCCCTTGATATTGCCAATAACAACGCGGTCCACGCGCGAATGCTCCGGCGTAATACTAAAATACCGGATGAGCATCACCAGCGAGAGACGCAGCTCCGAGACGGAAACGCCACTATTATTAATCACGACCACCGTGACTGGTATTCGCTGGCCAGGCACATAGCCCGACTGGGGCAGATGCAACTCCATTTTGATGGGCGCCGTTTTGAAAGGGCCGCAGCAAAAGGTTCTGTAGTTCTCGCTGTGCGCAGCTAACTGAACGACAAATCAATCAACTATATTAGACTGACCGGGAGAACGGCTTGTGTAATACTCACTCTCAGCTGCGGCGTTTCAACATTAAGATCCATCATTTTCAGCACTGTTATACCATGTGTATAGGCCTGATCGTATTTCCACGGCCGGAAGAGTAATACCTTGACTATATATCGTATGCAGCCATAGCGGCCCTCAAAGGACGTAGGACACTGATAAGGCAGCTGGCAGGCGAAATTGTAGCTGTGCACACCCGCCGGTATGGTATGTCTGTCATTGCCTAGTTTGTTAGTTGTATATGATATTTATTGACTGAATGATTGCCTAATATAATAATTCATTAAATTCACATGTAAGGAAGTGCATAATGTATGAGTGCTTAGTTATGTTAGGCGTTGCTTTCTCAGTAAATTTGTCAATCGACCCACCATTTTATGTATTAACCTCTATATCAGTTAACGGACTTCAATCAAATTTGTAGCTGGCTTTATTTAATAAAATATTAAAAAAAAAAAAAAAAAACACAATAAAGCAAAACTCTATCTTAATTTAATTATTAATTGGTAAGTAAGATGATGTTTTAGTTACATATACAAAATAAATAAATAATAAAGTTAAGGGACCTAAGAAGAAAAATCCTAGTTAGAAGCTTATTATAGGCTTTGAGATCTATTACCAATTATGTATATATGTATATACCAAGCTACACTTTGTCCTGCTGATAAATAATATATAATTTATGCACTTACTAAATTTAGGTTAAAGATTTACCATAACATATCTTTTATAACAAATTCAGAGTATAAAATGGAAATACTAAAAATTCTGCATCATTTTTTATTTTTATTGTTGCATGCTAAGTAAATAACTTATTATTATTTTACTTATTTTAGTTTTTTCGTTTCTATTTCACATTCTTAGAATTCTCTGCAATTGATTTACAATTCGTATACTTACTTTGCTCAGAGCCAAGCAGATATGTTTGCGATGCCAGATAATCCTCTCGGCCCGCGAATAGTTTTGTTGATGTTAGACGTCTCTCGCTCCATTTTGTTATGGAGTAGCCAACGACTTTGACTAGCGCGGCTGTCGTGTAGATTAATATGATATATGATGAAATAATATGATATTATAGTATAAGCCCTATACAGACAAGTGATAAGCTCGCTGTAAAGCCTAACAGATAATGATTTTTTTTACCATGCAGCAATAATATATTGACCCATTTTAAGGATCACTAATTGCCTAATAGCTTTAATGAGTTAATCGTCCTGATAAGAAATTGAGTTTTGTGGGCATTTATGGCTTTCGGGGAACTACTCACAAAGGTTAGCAATATTTTAATATATATCGCGCGTACTTGAGCAAATTAGTCGGAGAATTTTTGCTTAAAGAGCTCATGTTTATTTATATACAAGTCTTATCTTTCTGCTATTCACATTCCACACACAAAAATCGGAATCAATGTCGTCATAAACATATATACAAGTATATATTAACTTGGACTATCAGCAATCGTTATCACGCCTGTCTTTATAATGCCAATATTTGATGGACATTCAAATTGCCGATGCGTAAAAGCGCAAGACTTTCATATAGGTTATACATATTGTCTTTTTTTAATAATACCTTGCACCTCCTTGATTTTATCAGACTTAAGGGTCACACAACCGCTAACCAGCTGACCGGCGTAGAAGGTGCCGTGCTTATTATTATCGAAGCTAATCTCGCACGTAACAACCATTTCGACGGCCGTAAACCAAGCACTATAAAACAAACTCTTAAATTTCCGGGCCAACACCTATCCGTGGGCTATGCATTTGTGCCGGGCAACGAATAGCGACTAAATTAAGTTGAGTTTCTGCTGTTGGTGGACTCTATTGGTGGATCCAGTTGAATTAGATAAGCGATAAGACCGGAAAGCAGTGTACGTTACTAACTGTGAACAATTTAATATCGCATGAGAGCTACGAAATGGAATTGGAACTGGAATTTATAAGAGTTCGGTTTCAGACTGCACTATCACAAGTGGCCAGACCTTGGCAGTGGTCTCTCGTGCTTATGCTGAAGGTTTGATAAGGGCAACTGCCCCTTCGCATAAACAGAGAGAGTAAGAATGTTTTAGATAGTCAAAAAGTTACTTAATATTAATGAAATGTTGCAGGCTGTAAATATTGTTTAGCTTTAAATTAAATTGTATATCTGTTATGTATGATATAGTATAAAGTTGAGATTGAGCTCCAAATAATTTCTATATATTCACCCTATCTAAGAATGAACTGTTTGACTTTGAACAAGTAAGAAAGCTGTAGTCGAGACTGCTCGACTACGAAATCCCCTGAGCCCTTCTTAGAACGAATAATATTGCAAGTATTCGAATCGTTTCTGCACTCATGCAAAACCACGCGCATCACATCAGATGCTGATCTACGCTTGTATGCATGTATGTGTGTATGCATGTGTGTAAGCATTGCAAGCGTCTTGCTGTCTCTCTCTGCCTTTGTTGCTGCGCCGCATGGATTTTGATGAGAAAACTTTGATGATTAATAATTCTGTTTCTAGATGGACAATCGTATTGATATCTTCAGATTCTGATTATGATATTCATATCTATATGCTAAACCAAACTACATGTCTCTAGTATTTGAAATGCATTTTTGTCATATTTGGGGGTGGTGGTGCGAAGTGGTGATCGGAATCTAAAATCTGACAAAACCGAAATTGTATTAAATTAGTATCTATATATATGCAGAAGACTTGGAGACTCTAACTCTAAAGATGAATTAGCTAGAATTTTATAACTGGTTCCCGATAAATTCGATTATCGATAACTTTGCAAATATACAAGTTATCGGATTTCTTAAACAAACTCGTACTGCGCGTGCAATATACGGACCTAACACAAAAAGAATGAACTCTCTAGCTTTTGTATCTTCGGAAATCGACGCGTTCATACATACGGACGGACGGACGGACGGACGGACGGACGGACGGACAGACGGACATGGCTATATCAACTTTTCTCGTCACCCTGATCAAGAATATATATACTTTGTGGGGTCTGCCACGCCTCCTTCTGCCTGTTACATACTTTTAACAAAACCATTATACCCTGATTTCCCATTTTCAATGGGCTCAGGGTATAAAAAGTCTGATAACATTTTCTTATACTAGATAAGGTAAGTGAAACTTACATTTAAATAATTAAATATAATATATATTATTTTATGATACTCAATTCGAAATAATTCATTTATCAGTGATAATATGATAAATTTATAATTATATTTTATATATACAGTATTATATTTTATATATATTCTCTAATAGGTTATCAGAGATTTGATATTTTTGCTGTGAATTTAACGAGTATTCTTTTTTCTATTTTAGCAATATCTCATTTTCTTATCTGTTTCCAAGCCATTTCTATAGCCCAAATTCCACTTTTAAATTTTATAAAAATATTTAAATGCTTTCAATTATGCTATGACTTATTAATTTATTATATATATTTTTTATTTTCTCTTCTTCTTGCGAGTTTTACTTGCATACAGACTAGATTAAGCACAAGCTACAGATATTTAACTAAAATTAAAATAGTCTGTATAGGTTGTCTTTTATACTCTGCTTTGTTCACAGCCAAGTGCCTTTGTTGGCGTTCATATCAGCATTTGGAAGACCTTTTGGGTCCGCACTAGCCGAATGTGCTGTGGGACTTGGTATATTAAATATTGGATAGAGTGGTGCGAAGCCCTGCTCATCCAGACTCAATGTGTTCGGTGGTGCAGTGGCCTGTATATTGCTAACATTATTCAGCTGACTGCGCATATGAACAGCTTCCTCGTAGTTGGGCGGGGCTAAGGATTTCAGTAGTATTAGAGATAGTTTGGAGTGGAAAATAAAACAACTTACAAATGCTGTCATCTATAGCCCATGGCGCATTGACATCTGCGGGTGGTGCGGTGGCTTGTGGCACTGCTCTGGCGCCCAAAGTCTTGGCATCCAGTTCTTCTGGGGGCTGTCCATCGAAATCGCGTGGCTGTGGTTGCATGGGCGGATACTCTAGCAGCGGCACACTGCCTATGGTGATGGGTATGCTGATCACCTGGTTGACATGGCAGCCTTTGACGCGCGCCTCCACCTCCACCTGGTAGGCGACCTGAAGGATCTTGCACAGATTGAAGCAAGTGGGCGCCGTGGCGGGCACACGCAGGTAATAGGTGAACTGCTTCGTGCAGTGATGCGGCACTGGATCGCCCATCAGCTTGCTCACAAGTATGCGCTCGTTGCGCGACTTCGTTCTGGCCAAATGCTCTGCGTAATAAGTGACCATCATAGCAAAGTTTATATGCAGTGCCTCCACGGCTATATGGCTATCGTTGGTCACCAGGATGCCCACAGGTATGGTCTGGCCAGAGACGTAGCCCGTCTGCGGCACAGACATCTGCAGCTGCATCGGTGCCGAAGTGCAGGGCCAACAGCAATACACCTTCTGCGTTTCCATTTGGGTAGGCATCTAAGGAGTGGTCAAATTATGATGAAATGAAATATTCACTTGTCATTGCCGTAGTCAGGCAACTCACTCGTAGAAGCGGACTGTCATAGTTGAGGTCCATGATTTTGAGCACTGTAAAGCAACGCGTGTAATACTGATCAAATTTCCAGGGCCTGACCATTGCCACCTTTATCATATAGCGCACGCGCCCGTGCAACCCCTCGATCGAGGAGGGACATGTGGCAGGTATTTGGCAGCTAAAGTTATAGACGTGCACTCCAGGCTCAATTGATATTTGTGCTAGTAGTGCGAGATAAGTAGTTATAATCAATATATACGCCTAGGCTTTAAGCGATTTACTACTAACTGCTTTGACTGGAGCCTGCCAGATAGGTGCTGGAAGCTATATAGTCCTCACGGCCACGATATACGTCGGTGGTTTCATCCTTTCCTGTGCCACTCGATTCTGTCCAATGTGTTTCAGCATACCCACTTATGTTTAATGTTAGAGCTGAAAAAAAAGTAATAATAATAAAATAGGTATGTGTTATCAAAAGAATTTATTTAACAGACTTAACGTGATTTACGCAACTGCTAGTCATATAGACAAACAGACAGATATGACAGTTCTTTGTCCTCATATATATTATTAATTAATATTAATTATATTTAAAGGGGGACACCCCGGCTGTTGACTATTGCAGCCGGCCGGCATGATGAATCTGGAATATTGAATTTATTTTGTTTTTCTTTTTTTTTTTAATCTACAATAATTGGCAGCAGCGAACAAATGAAGAAGAAGCATTTCTCCTTTTCCATATATATATTATATATATTGTATATTTACTTTTTGCATTGTTTTGCTCATGACGTCAGATCGACAAGTCAACAATTCGCGAGCGATACCTAGCTGAATATATACTTCATAATTCGTTCAGTATTACTATATATAATCGTTTTCTGATGTGCACACGCTCATTTATATGCTAATGTAAATAGAGGAAATATACATATATATATATATAGCAAAACAATGATTCGCAAAATGCGAGAAAAAGAATATTGACTAATCAAATGTTTTTGCTTAATTGTAAAATGTTGTTGGCTATAGGAATGTAATCGAAGAAGTGTGCAAAGTCAATGTAAATATTTTATATTTAAAAATAATCATTTTTATAGCTTAAAGTACCTACACAATTCTCTACAAATTTCTTTACAATCTGGGATATCTCAATATCAACCAAAGACTAAGGTATCTTGGACTGATAACTAATTAAGCCTTTGTTTACATTTAAAAATGGTATTTTTAGTTAACTATTTATTTTTAATAATGATAACTTTTTTACCACTGACAACCAAATTTAGCGCGTGCCATGTGAGAGAAAAATGCACATGAATCATTTTCAATTGCCTGCGTCTATCAGACAAACTTTGCCAGTTTTAACAACATTTTATATACATATGTAGCTGCCGATAAGATAAGAATGAGTCACGGGGAAGAACACTCTTGACAGCAATTTAGAAAGAAAATCAACAACTCTAAATACATTTTTGCACGAAATTATATTTAGCCGCAATTTCTATATTTACCTTTGACCAGCTTTATTTTGTCCAATTTGAGGGTAACTTGGCCCGTCATCACTTGACCCGCAAAGTAGGTGCCATGGAGATTGTTATCGAAGCTGATTATGCAGGTAACACCCATTATATGTGTATATATATTTCGCACTATTTAGCTGATAATTGTAAATGTAATTGCTTATTTAGGCGCCACCGACTCGCTGCACTACACACTTGACGCTATCGGAGTCCAAAACACGACTGATTGGATTGTAATTGAAGACTAAGCAGTTCGCTATTTATTTCTCACAGAACGCCAGCAAGTTTGGCAAGTTCCAAACATTCCTCTTCCAGCGTTTGAAACGAACTGAGAGTGGAACAAACTTTTGATATATATATATTTTTATATATATTTTTTTTTCTTTTTAATATATTTATATACATACACATATACATATTTATTTTTATTTATTTATTTTATTTTATTTGTTGCTTTAGCCTCCACAATTTTATCTTATCGCCGTGTCAATTGTAAATTAAATTTTCTATCGTAGTCCAAGTGCAGTGCACACCACACTAAATGAGAGTGTGTTCCAGTGTCGGCGTAAATGAAAAAGCATTATATTTTACTATTATTTAAGTTTTAAACAAATAAAAAAAAGTAATGATATAAAAATTATATTCAAGTGTAATATCTGGTAATATTAATAATAAAATAAAAATCATAATCTAGTATGGAACTCATCCAGACGCCAGTGCTGAGCTGTAACTTTTATCTAAAATAAAATTGCATACTCTAAAGCCTGCGTCGAGCAGAAGTTCTTACAAGCTTCCCAACGTTGGGGAGGGTATTCTTTGGTTAGTCAGGAAATCAAAATAATTGACATTATCTTTTGAAACGTGCGAAGTATTTGTAGATAATACAAATTTGTATACATGTATATTTCAGTCTATGCCTCCTTCGGCACAAGCAGTTCAAGGTATGAACAGAACTGGAAGAAGCTTAGTTTTTTTCGCAATGTCCAACTTCAAAATACTCGGTTATATTTCTAAGAGTAAAATAGATAAGTTCTTAAATATTTAAATTATTTTCTGTAATTTTTTCATTTTATTTACTTATTTTCATCTTTTATTTTCTGTATTCCAGAATTCGTTGTATTTATTAGCTTATCCTGCTACTTTTTTGTCAATTTTATATATTTTTTCTCTCTTTTATAGTTTGTCCAAATCCATATACCAAAAATAAACTTGACAGCATCAATAAATTTGTAATCACAAGTCAAAGTTATGATATTTAATATGAAATGCTATGTGATATGTAAGTGAGGAAATAAATAAACAATTAACACTCATACGTGGCACTGTGGAGAACCTTAATAGAGGCTAGGTTTGCTTTGGTAACTATTCGAAAGCAAACCCAAACAATACTGTTTGATAAATAAAAATGCGTTTTCCTTAAAACTAATATCGAAATCACCCACAATTTCTCTTAGTTTTTATTTACCATTAGGTTAGTTCTGGATTAAACAATTGCCTTTCGTACTCAGATCCAGGTGCTACGATCGATATCATTCAGTTTAGCACTCTCATTGTTTATATGGAATACAGCATAGAGTGGAGTAAAAGCGCAATTTTCTTTGGTCTGTGTTGTAGAGGGACTGAACTCTTGGCTCTTTCTCGTTCGACTGGCACCAGACTTAACATTGGATTTTATGGGTCCAGCGCGTATGTGAACTGCCTCTGCATAGCTGGGCGGATCTGTAATATGTGTTAGACATTAAGACATATACTTTATATTCTCTCATTGAATTCAGCATATCATATAAGAAATTTCCTCTTTTCTATTAACCCACCTATAGTAGCATCTGCTGCCCAGGGATTGACAGCGGGCGTCGTTGCAGCAGCTGTAGCCTCGTCCACCAGCACCAATGCCTTCTCGTCAAGCTGCTGGGCGACAACTTCGACTTCAACTGGAATGGAGCGGGGCTGCTGGGTTAGCTGCTTGTTCAATGGCACATTGCCAATGGTCACGGGCAGATGCACGCGTTCGTTGATGTGCCAACCCTTGACTTTTGTCTCGACTGCCACCTGATAGGCAATCTGTATGATGCGGCACAAGTCGAAGCAGGTGGGCGGCGTTGCAGGCACGGGCAGCTCAAGGACGAACTGTTTCTTGCAATTTCTAGTGACGCCTTCGCCCTGCTTCTTGCTGACCACGAACCGCTCCGTGATCGTCTCCACACTGTGCTGACTGTAGTAGATCACCGTCATCACCAGACTGGCCTCGATCTGCTCCACTCCTATGTGACTGTCATTTGTGATCAGCACGCCCACAGGTATCGTCTGGCCAGGCACAAAGCCGCGGTGCGGCAGCGACAATTGCAGCCGCAACGGCTCCGAGCGGCAGGGCCAGCAGTTATAGGTCTTTTGATCCTCCGACTGGGCAGGTGTCTAAGCATAACTCTTTTTATCTAACTTCTTAAATCTTATGTACATATATTAAACTTACGTTTAGGAAAAGACCTTCCCTGTTGAGATCCATAACTTTCAGCACGGTAAACGGACGCGAGTAGGTCAGATCGAACTTCCAGGGCCGAATGACCTTGACCGTAACCATATAGCGTACTCGACCGTGCGTGCCCTCAAAGGACGAAGGACACACAGCGGGTATTTGACAAATAAAGTTATAGACATGGGTGCCAGCGTTAAGAGCAACATCTAGAATTCATCATATATAAAATATAGCAATATTAATATAATATATATTTTTACCTGCTCCTTCAGCTACCAAAAGTTCCACCTTCGAATGAATATAATCCTCGTGTCCACTATAACTTTCTTCAGTGGTCTTGTTGTCTATATCGGTTTCATCTTCTGTCCAATATGTCATGGCAAAGCCTTTTATCTTTAGAATTATAGCTAAAAATAAAAAATAAAATAAAATAAAATATATATTTTTAAAATTAATCATTAATTAATAGATATGATTATAAGCTTATATATATATATATATATATATAGAATAAATATATATGTAAATGATTTATATATATTATCTCTCTGTTGAATTTTTTATATTACTAAAAAAATATATATTTAAAAACACCTATCTTGAAATTCAGATTTAGATAACAAAAACATATTAATAAATAACAAGAAATAAACATGAGTCATTTTAGGGTTTATAATTATATCATTTCTTTATTTTCTAATTTTTTTTTTTTTTTTTAAATTTATAATATCTTTACTTTTTTTTACAATTTTACAAACTTACATTTGACTAGCTTCGCTTTATCGGAATTCAAGGTTACACTGCCCGATATTGTTTGCCCCGCATAGTAAATGCCAAACGGATTATCTTTAAAGTCAATTTCACAGCTGAGAACCATTTTGGTATAGATAACTTTTAATTGGCCAGATTAACAATAAATATTTATTATATGTCTTTGATTTTGTCTGCGTTTCGCTTAGCTGGCAAATAACGTACTGAATTTAAAACAGTTTTTTTATTCGGACACCTAACCGGTATTGTCAACATTTATCTTATCTATACGAAAATATTGGAATTATGTGCCTATTTATGAAAAGAACAACAAAAAATATATAAAAAAAAAAAAAAATGTAGTTACATTTGACATGTGTAAGCAAAATTCAAGAATTAATTTAGATAAGACAAGCTGTTCAGATAAAAATTGGGTATATATAATAAATATTATAATAAAACTTGATTTATGAAAAACTGACGTATTATACACATTATACAAGATAAATTATTAGTATAGGTCTTCTAGTTAACACAAATCATCCAAGTCATCAATAGACTCTCGCTAAAAAGCTAGACTGAGACATGCACGTTTAGGATTACAATGAGTATATATGTTTATATATAAATATGTATGTTTTTGTTTTTTTTTTTTGCTAGATAAGATAGCACTGGCAGTTATTATATCATGTTAGTAGCCCCCCCAAAAAAAAAGCTTGATCAGTTAACATTTTGCAGCGAGCGAGTTCGGAGCGCTCTTGGCCCTCAAACTACTTAAACAGCCAAAATGTCCAATAATTGCCAAATAACCTTCGATCAGAATGAGCATGGAACATATTTCACCGGACAGGTAGTCACCGGCAAGGTGATTGTCAATTTGAATAAGACCAAGAAGCTACGAGGTAAGAAAGTCTGACTGCATTTGTGAGCGCGCCACATTTATAGGCTAATAGCTATTTTGATTATTGAGTACACAAATTACTTACTATATAAAGTTCAGTTCGGTCTCTTATCTAATCTGCATTTGTGTTTGTTTTACTTTTTTGTCTCTCTTTTCGTTTTGTCCCATTATAACTATAATTTACTGATAAACCGCAGAGTACGTTAATCGATGCATAAAACAAAGCGAAAAAAAATGTTCTATTATTCAATCAATGCTTGGGGGGATCTACCTAGTGATAAGGCGTGGAGTGTGCATCAGGAAATGCCAATATTTATTAGTCATTTCGGAGATTTTGATGGCAAAGTTTAAGCAATTATTTTGTTTTTTACTATTTACATTTTGTGAATGAAAAATTATAAATTGAGTTAAAATAGTTGCTAAGCTTTTATTCCCCATTTATCAAAATCCAAAGAAATTTGCTGTTCTCTAAAATTAAATATTAACAAGTTAATATATGTATTTATTTGTTGTTTGTTTAATAAATATTAAGTAGGTTTTCAAGAATTAGGTAATGAACTTTGTTAACTGTTAAAAATACAATCATTAATAAATTTTGCTAAACAAATTCAGCTTGCGATAAAAATATTTTAAAAAGATCTAAAATTATATTTAATTAATATTGTTTTGTTTTTTGTTTATTTTTTTATACTATTTTATATTGAATTAAAAAGCTTCGTTTATTTTGTTATCAAAAATGAACAATGTTTTACTATTCTATTATTTAAATTTCATCTTATTTTATTAGTAAAAGTAAAGTCTACATATCTTGCCCTTGATTATTCCAGGAATTAAACTCCAAATCAGCGGCTATGCACAGGCTCAGTGGCGTCGTAAGCATGGTCGAGCCGTGCCCACAAACCAGTTCCGTCCGGGACGCAGGCGATATTTTATGGGTCGAGAGGATTACATAGCCTCGACCACATATCTGATGGGATCGGAGCAGGCGCCGACGACCACCATTGAGGCTGGTACCTATACATACACCTTTGCCTGTCCCATACCCAGTCATTGCCCGTCCTCGTTTGAGGGCATCTACGGACACATTCGCTACTTGGCGAAGGTAATGTTCATACGACCTGGCGCCTCCAATCGCACCACCAACGTGGGCTTCACCGTTCTTAAACTGCTCGATCTGAACCTGGAGAATAAAATGCTGCGCGAGCCGGCTAGCAGCGAGGGCATGGAATACTTTTGCTTCATGCAGACCAAGCCGGTTCACATTAAGGTCACGCTGCAGCAGCAGGGTTATGTGCCCGGCCAGTTTATGCTGGTCCATGCGGATGTGCGCAACGATTCCAGCAGCGATTGCAGGAAACTCATGATCATGATCTATCTACACGCCACCTACACTTCCGACATGCCCTCCATGCAAATCGTATCCGAGAAGATTCTGCTGGCCAAGCGCGAAGCTGGAGGAGTGCTCCATAACTGCCAGAAGTCATTTACTGAATCGCTGCGCATACCGGCCACAGCGCCCACCTGCGAGCACCTCAGTAAGGTGGTACGCGTCTCGTACGAGGTGCGCATCGTGGCCGTGATGAACTGGCTGATGGCCAATCCAAAAGTCATCATACCCATTACCATTGGCAATGTGCCGCTGGTGACGGCTGGACCGTCCACGACGTCTGGCATTGCGACGGTGCCACGGGACCTGCCCTGCACCTCGGCCAGGGCCATGGAACTGGCGGCAGGTGTCAATAACCCCAGCTACGAGCTTACAGAGGAGCTAGAAGACTATGAGCTGCCCGAGGATGGCGACGATGAGTTCGAGATCGAGGACGACCTAGCACCAGAACTGCGTACGTTAACAAATTTATATCAACTAAGGCTTTTTGAGGCTATTTCGTCATCTGATATATTAAATTCTATAAACTCAATATCTACCCTAATATTTTTACAGCTCCACCGACCTACGAACAAGCCATGTTCATGACCGCTGACATTGCCGATACGGATGCCAATACGGTTAGTGAGGCCGCTCGATTCACTCCGCGCTATCCCGTCTTTGATGTGGATACATTCCAGAGTCCTCCACCTAATCCGCCGCAGAAGAGACGCCGTCGCCGACGCCATAGAGCCGAACATCGTACGGACAAAAAGCAGCAAGCGCAAGACCAGTCGAGCGTTGAGGAAAAACAATTTGTGGAATCGCCCGTGGAGATCTGAGATCTTATCAAGTGCAATATCTAATCGCGACAGTATTTATATTATAATCAGCGTCAAATTCTGCTGTAGCTCAGTCAGGTTGTTTACGAAGCATCCCACGCTGTTTGATAAATAAACAATTATAAAAAAAAGACAAAAAAAGTTCATGTCATGCTGAATTAAAAGCCTATATATTCCTAAACAATATGTAAATATGTATAATATCCACTCCCAATTATGCATATTATTATAATAGAAATATTTAAAAACAAAAAAACTTAAAAAACTTTAATTTAAAATGCTATATTCATTACTGTATTAGTTAAGTGCGATATGTTAACCTAATATACTTATGTATATACAAATGTACACTTATTCGTTGCCAAAGAAAAAAATCATTGCTGTACGAAGACATTATTGGTCCACTGTACATACATATGCATCTCTCATTAGTTATCACACAGCTGTTATCCAAAGAGTACATCATCTGTTTGTGTTTACATCAATCAGCTCGTTTGTCAAAGCTATATGAAAGCTTTACAAGTGACGCGAGCAGCGCCAAAGCTTTTCTGCGCTCTCTTTCTCTCTCTCACTATCTCATCGTCAGCTCTCATCGGCTTTGAGAGACTTACTTACGAGTCATTTTCGTTTTTGTTTTGGTTCGCTCACTCGTTGATGATGTCACACTGGCTCAGCTCTCTGCGGCTCTCAAACATTTCGTTTTCAGCGCGTTTTATTTGTGTTCCAACTGCTCAACGACGCGGTCTATTTTTTAGCATTTTCGTATTGCGTGCTTTGTTCCATTTATAGTTGATATTCCACAGACTTTAAATATGTTGCATATAACAAGTAAAAAGTGACAATTTTCAGTAAGTGCCATTCAATTAAAATTAAACTTTCGCTATGCCTTCGAATTGTGTTTTCGAATTCGATCGACCCAATCCGGTTTACTACAGCGGCGAGACAATCAATGGACGCATTAATCTTACGACGACGAGCAACAAGTCAGTTAATGGTAAGGTATTTATTATGTCTCTTACTCACTAACTATTTACATACATACATATATTAGTAATGCTGAAATGCTAATGCTTAGCTTTGAAACGCATTTCCAACTAAATATTTAAGATAACGTGATAGATAATAGAGAGACGAGCAATATACTCTATCAATTTATGGAATTAATTAACACTTGAAATTACATAATATCTCGCTGATAAGATTCCATTGAGAGTGCCCTGATATTGTTACTGTGAAAAAACAAGATCTTGACAATTAATTGATATTTCGAAATAATATGAATAAATTTATATACATAAATAACTCCAAATTGGCTTTCATATTAAATTAACAATCATAATATGAGTGTTCTTCAATTTAAGTTATTTATAATTTAATACTAATATGTATAACAATTAATATTTAAGCATTCAATGGATATTGAATATAAGCCAGTCAATTTTTTTATTTAGTTATATATGTATATACATGCATACATATATAAATTTAAATATAAATTTAGCTAAAAGTATTCAAATCTCTAACATCTCAATACCACTGTACAATGCTCAAGTCACGCAAACAAACTGTAGCCGGCAGAACGACAGCACAAAGCGTAAATTGAAAAAAAAAAAAGACAAAGCTCTGCAATTTCATGCACAACGCACTGAATGTTTCACGTTCGTCATTTTCGCTTTTGTCTCTGCAGCTGTTTACATCTTGTTCGAGGGAGCGGCGAAGGTGCGCTGGGAGGAGCATCGCACAAGAACGGTGAACGGTAAATCGCAGTCCTATACGGAATATTTTCGTGGCGATGAACAATATTTGCACACTCGGACAAATGTGTTTGGCGAGGGCGAATTGCCAGCAGGCACGCATACCTATACCTTCTGCATTCCCCTTCCACTGGAATGTCCTACATCGTGCGTGGAGAAGTATGGCAAGATCGCCTACGAAGTGTCGCTCGTGGTCGATCGCTCCTGGCGCTTCAACAACGAGTTCAAGCAGCCCCTCACCGTGCTGCAAACCTACAATCTCAACATGTATCCCGAGATGCTGGTGAGTGCCTTAGGCCTTAAGCGAAGCTCTCGCCTTATTAATTTAAGTCTACTCATTTCAGGTACCCCTCAAGAACGAAGACATCAAGTACTTTTGCTGCTGGCCGTGTTCCTCGGGGCCTGCCATCTCAACTCTCACTATACCCTTTGGAGGCTATGCGCCCGGACAGCGCATTCACTATGTCTTGCATGTAGATAATCAGTCACACGGATACGATTTGGAAGGCATCGAAGTCTCCTTGATCCAGCTCTACGAATTTAGAGCTAGCACACCCACATACAAATCTAGAACTCATAAAAATACTCTCTGCTCGGAGTACCAGTCGGAGCGCGTGCGCCGTTTGTCCAAGCGACTAATTAATGCCAGCCTCTTAATACCACCTGTGCCGCCTTCATCCCGGAATCAGCGCATCATCAATGTGTCCTACCAGATTCAAATGGCCATTAAAACAGGAGGCTGTCACACAGACTCGGAAATCGAGATGCCCATCATAATCGGCACCATCCCCCTGGCTCAGAGTGCCGAGAACCCCAACAATGTCGCCACCTGGATACCCCAGACGCCAGATACGCCCGTAGGTGCTGCCGCCGATCTGCCACCAAGCTACGACACGTGCAGTAAGTATTTGAGCTATTAACTAAGTTCAGCTTCTAATAAGTTATTTCTTCATTCCTTTGCAGAACCGCCTTCATTCGAGCAGGCCACGAATATAACAGACAAGTTTGTCGATACGGATGTGAATGAGCATAATCGCACGGATGACTTTATACCTCGCTATCCCATGTACACCGACTTCGCAATGCCCACGGCTCCGCCTGAGGTTGCATTGCAAGTGCCCACTGTACCTGCAAGAGAATGAATAAACCAAGGACTCAGTAATAATCATAAAATACTCCCCAAGTATATTTATATACCTATATAACCTATTTCTGTATTTAAAAGTGCTTAATGCGTAAACTCAAAGCCTCGGACTTATTGTGGATGTCATTCATAAATACATTTACCAAATATAATAAAATAAAATACTATTATTTGATTTCAACATTTACATTGTTAAGTCAACTCAATAAATTCAGTTTTGAGTTAGGTAACTTGAGATTTACTTTAAGTTATCAATTATTAATATGAAAATATATTTATTAAATTGTTTTTATAAAGTGTTTAAAAATTTATAGCAATATCCTTTTTATTTTCGAAATTTTTTTGTTATACAAAAAGAAGTTTAAGGGCTCCCCTTGTAATATCACTAAATTATAAATGTCTCATTTTATTTTTATTGAAATAATGTTATATTTTGAAACATATATTTAAACGAAGGTAATATTTTTAATAAATAAAATAGTTACAATAAGTAGAAAAAATTATATTAATATTTTGTAAAATGTAATTATAATTTAATATTTATATTTAGTTGTACATATATGTATATTATATAGATCTAAAGAACTTTCTCTGCTTCAGCATGTTCCATTTCGTAGTACAGATAACGGGGTCGAAAATCGAGCTGTTCCCCAGACATGGCGTGCTTATCCTTGTTCAGATTCGTACTTATCATGAACTCGGCTTCGCGGAAATGGGAAGCTGTATAATAACGAAACATTAATGATAGATTAGAAGTTTTATTACATATATGTATATCTCGTGACTTACGCAACGAGCTCATGGAAGCGGTTAGATTAGGTGCAACTACTGCAAAGCTATTGGCATCCGGGGTTTGACTCGGCGCACTGGCGATGCCCACTGGCTGTGAAAAGGCCAAGTCCTGCTTTGTGCTGGGTGATTGATATATGATAATTGGCATTCGCGCTGAAATATAACGTTGGGGATACTTCGTCCGCACCAAAACCTCCAGCTCGTAGCCGACCTGGAGGCAGGCGCAAACGTTCGCTCCCAGCGTGGGCGGCGTCTGTGGCACTTGCAGCGTGTGCAGATGCTGGAAGTTGAGCAGCTCGTTGCGAGGACACGTGACCAACTGATGGCTGCTACTGATCAACGAGCAACGATCCACCTGCTGGGCCGTGCGCTTGGGCTTATCCTGCTGGCTACCCGAATAGGTGGTCACCTGGTTCAGCTTGTAGGTGATCTCCTGCAGGGGCAGTTCCTGCCCATTGTGCAGGCGCACGTGCACCGAGATGCCCATGCCTGGCTCGTAGCTTGACCGGGGTATATCGAGGTGGAGCTGCACCGCACGGTGCCAGAACTTCAATGCCGGCTTCCCCTCAACGACGCTCAGCTCGCAGGGCTGTTCGCCTAGCTGTTTTAACTGCTGCGTCTGTTGACTCGACTCACTTCGCATCACCTGCAGCTGTCGTACGAACGCCGGTGCCGTTGGCTGCTCTGCGCTCCGCTGCACATTCAGCTGCAGCGTGTAGCGAATGTGTCCATGCGCCCCCTCGAAGCTGCTGGGGCAGTTCGCTGGCAGCTGCACACTGAAGTCGTAGCGATAGGCTCCAGCAGCCATTAGCTGCGGCAGAGCCGCCTCCGAGCCCACAAAGTAGTCCACTTTGGCAAAGTAGTCGACACGCTGGCCGAACGTAAGGTACGGCCTGACTTCTGGCTTACTGCCGGGCTTGGCCTTTTTTGATTTCTTTGGCGTGTCCCACGACGTTGACGCATAGCCATTCGACTCCAGGGAAACGACTGAAATGTTTTAAGTTTTAATATTAAAATTGGTTTTAAAAAGTTGGAAATCGCAAAAACTGTAGATTCTTATTACGATTTTCTTTATATTAATTTTTATGAAATGGAAATATTGTAGAATAAAAGAGAAGAGCGATTAATTTAGTCTAGACTTTAAATGTACAGAATGTTGCAAAAGTACAGATGTAGATGCAATTTAAGGATTTGTGAAGTAAAGAGAATACAGAACACAAATCGACAGGCCATGTCCTTCTGCTTGAAGCAGGAATAATAAATGATTGAGACTAACCCTATTAACTCTGACCGAACAAAATATGGCCAAAATTTAATCTCGACTTGGAATTCTAATGGATTAAAAAATAAATAATTAAATAAAAATTACAACTTTCATTTTAAAAAATTATTACATTGGCTGCTGACCTTAGCCTCAATCTTCGTATGCTCTGAGTTTCTAGCTCAAGGCCAATTGAGGAAAAACTGCAAAGAACTGACTTTAGGTCTCCTTCATCGCTGACGCCTTAGCTGAGGACTCACACTAGAAATTGCAGCGTAAATACAAAGTCTTCAATTTTGAAGCCAATATACTTTTCAGCGCATTCTTCTCGAGTATACAACAAATATTTGGGACTTATCGCGCCTTAGCGCTTTATCAGCTGTTGCTATAATTGATTATATGTATATATTTATATTTTGAACTTTAGCTTTATATTATGAAAGCTAAATATGTATAACTAGACACAAATAAATATTTCAATGTAATTTGTAATCTTCAGTTGCACTAATAAACCAATGTACTCATCTTCACTTCACGTCACAATTACAATATGATTTTTCTTATCTTTTGATTACTTCTGATCACTTTGATTAGATCAGTGCATGAATCATGCCTCGGGTACTGTCTTATCGTTAGTTTTTCGCCTGACTCACATTTGATTAGGGCACGCTCCGTTAGAGTTAAGTAAATGTGGCCATTAACCGTCTCGCCGGCATTGTAGACCCCACTGGGTCGCTCCAATTGGATGTCGCAGATTTGGCTCATTTTCGGAACTCTGTACCGTACGGCTAACGCGCGCTGTCTGCCGTATTGTTGACACTAACTTGGTCTATTAAGCGGGCCTTATCAGTGTCGGGCATGTCGACTGGTGCGTTATTTAGGGTATTTATCTAATCGCAATTTCCGATGGCCCTGCTGCGGGTGCAAGCGCCGAGCACTTACTTGTCATAAACAATTAGCGAATTTAATTAAATAAGTGCCACAGGTGGAAAGCGTTGCATATGTATAGGCGAATTAAAATAGGCTCATAAATATTGTATATGAAAATGTATGCATATAGTATATAAATTCATAAAACCACTAGAAAATCCATTGGCAAAAATAAAAAATATTTCTCAAGAAAAATTCGGAATTTAAATTTAAACAAGTAAGAAGACTCTAGTCGAGACGGCTATATCAACTTGTGGGGTTTGCGATATCTCCTTCTGCCTGTTACATACATTTCAACAAAAACCCATTTTCAATGGGTTCAGGGTATATTGCACTCACAGTACGAGAATATTTCGATAACTTTTATATTTCAAGAGTTATCGATAATCACATTTATCGGAAAACTGATATAAGATGATATCTCATTCATCTTTAGAGTTAATACAATTTCGTTTTACACAAAAGTGTAAATATTGTATTTCAAATACTAGGGACATACGGTTTGGTTTGGCATATTGGTGTGAATGTCATGATCATAATCTGGAAGTTTGATTACGATTGTCCATCTAGAAACAGAATTATTAATCAAATAAGTTCTCGCAGCATAACCTACATGGCAAAGCAAGCGAGACAGCACGACGCCTGCAATGCTTACACACATACATATACGTGCGTGCAGAAACGATTCGAATAATTCGTCGAAGAAGGATTCAGCGGATCTCGTAGTCGAGTAGTCTCGACTAGAGCTTTTTTACTTGTTATTCTTATCTTTATTATTATTACTTGTATTATAATAAATAAACTAAAATAAATTCGTACAACGGCTAAGGTTAAAGAACTGGTCTTTGTATACGTATTTATTGTCCAATTATGAACGCACAAGTCTTATTTAAAAAATATTATATGTAGCTACATTTATATCTAGATACATGTATACATCGATATACAGAAACATTTATTTATATATTTAAATATTCTATTAGAATCAAAAGTATGCATGTAAACAGCAATAGAATAGTTATTAATTCGTTCGCTTCAATGAAATTGGAATTTTGGATGGCAGTAACGTATAGTTAAATATATATGTATATACATATATATAATGTATTCATATATATCAGCTATGAGGGTTTCCAATAAGACGGATTATGATGCACTTGAAAATATATTTAATTTTCTTAGCTCTCTGAACACTTATGTCTAGTACAATCTTACGCATTATACCACCATGGGTGTTAAGACACTTGAATTTAAAATTGATGCTCGGCTTGATGCACCTGGGCCGTGGCATTCAGTTGTTGCTCCTGATCCTGCTCCTGCTCCTGCTCCTGTTGCTCCAATTCACCCTGCTCAGACAAAGGACCGCACAGCGAGCCAAAGGTATCTAGGCTGCGTCCCGTGTGATCAGTGTCTAGAGAGCCATAGGAGCGATAGTAATGCAAATCCAGACCAGAGTCCGCCAGGATCTGATCATGCGCTGGCGCCGTGCCCAGCAGCGTGCTAAAGCCCGGAAATTTGGGCAGATGTATGCGTGGTTGGCTCTCCAGCGTCTGCTGGCTGCCTGCCAGAGTAGCGAAGCTAAAAGAAGGCGGCACTGCAAAGAGATGGAGACAGTGAGGAAAAGAGAGGGTGAGAGAGAGTAGATGAGATAAATATCCAGAGTCTTCACTCACGACAACTGTCATATGAGGGCGGCTCGTCGTCCTCCAGCGTCTGATGAATCGCTTCGGCTGCCGCCTCCTGGGGCGTCTCCTCCTCAACTGGTGCGGGGCGCGGCTGTACCCGCTCGATCAAGCGCTGTCGCTCCGGCGTGGGCGTGCGTCGACCTGGTTGCCGGGTGCAAGCAATGGCATGCAGATGCTGCAGCGGCGTGGTGCCCACCACAATGGGCACGGAGAGATCCGTGTCGTAGTGGAAGTAGCCGGTCTTTAGCTTCACCTGCAGCGTGTAGTGCAGGAACACAATGTAGTTGGGGTTCAGCGTGGAGCGGGGCGTATCCATGGGCACACAAATGGTCGACTCGTACATGCGCTTGGAGAGGCGCAAGGTGCGATCCGTGACGATCTCCTTGCACAGTGTCTTCGTGTAGAAATTGCGCTTGACGGGCTTGCGTGAGAGGAAGACGAAGTGCTGCTTTATGGACACCTCCAAGGCAATAATATCGTAGTGCGGCGATTGGTTGTCGACCTCCACGGTAAAGGGCACATCCTGCAGTGGGGTAAAGCCGGAGGCGGGCAGCGCCAAGCTGGAACTAATGGGTCCTGAGACACATGGCCAATGGCAGAGGTATTTGATGTTCTCATCCTTGACAGGCAGCTAAAAGGGGATGAGGCAACGATTAAGTTAAAGTTTAAATAATACATATTATTGCATTATTGAATATAACTACGATCTGCAATGTGTATAAAATGCTATTTAAGCCATTTAACTAACTTGCTTGTATTAC
Organism: Drosophila buzzatii; assembly: GCA_035045845.1. Lineage (NCBI taxonomy): Eukaryota > Metazoa > Arthropoda > Insecta > Diptera > Drosophilidae > Drosophila > Drosophila buzzatii. The sequence goes on from JAWNOS010000198.1 coordinate 306,293, forward strand.
AAACAAGTAAGAAGGCTCTAGTCGAGATGGCTCGACTACGAGATACCTTCTTCATGAAATTTTCACAGTAGATTAAGAGTGTCTAAATTCGTTTTTAGTTTTTAATTGTGGGCGAAGGGGGCATGGCGTCCAAAATTTGAAAATTGCAAGATCTGCGTATTCATAATATTTATATAAATCTATCTATCTATATATGAATTCGAAGTCTCTAGCTTAAGCGGTGGAAGTTATGCTTAAAACGTAGAAAAAGTAAACAAATTTTTTATTTTCGAAAACAAAGTAAACTCATGCTGCGTAACTAACATACGAGTATACCTGTGAAATTACAGCTGTTCAGCGAAATCTATATCAACTTACTTTTTTGTGCTGATCAAGAATATATATACTTTGTAGGGTCTGCGACGTCTCCTTCTGTCTGTTACATACATTTCACAAAACCATTAACCCCTAAATTCCTATTATCAATTGGTTCAGGGTGTAAAAAGAAATTCTCTATGTCGCTCATAGTAGTTAATAAAAGACGTACTACTACTTCTGCTACTTTTTAGTTTATTCTCGCACTGAACTCGAACTGAATTTATAATTCCTCTTCCTATATGAATCACCACAGTTAACGCCTACGCACTCGTATGAGACACATTCAAGCAGCAATTAAGTTCATAAATTTTTTGCTTGCCACGTCACGTCACCTTAAAGATAAGTGGCACAAGGAAACGTACCGCAAACTCGGAGTTATAGTTCAGATCCAATGTTTGGACTACGGTGATGGGCTTGCGGAAGACCTCATCGAAGCCCCACGGCTTGTCGATGGTCAGCGATATATTGTACGCTATGTAGCCATACGGGCCCTTGCAGCTGCTCGGGCAATCGGGTGGTATACGCAATGTCAGCACATAGACATGGACTCCGGCACGGAAGAGCGAGTTGTCGAAGACATTGGTGCGTGTGTGCAGATACTGCTGGTGGCCCGAATAGTTGGATGTCTCAGTCTTGCCACTCATGGACCACTGTACCTTGGCCTCGCCCTCCAGGGTAACGTAGACGGCTGCAAGTAGCGAAATTGAGAGTTTGTTTTCGCCAAGTGGCATCGAAATTGGGAACGAGACGCACCATTCACGCGCTTCACCTTGTCCGTGCGTAGCAGAATGCGTCCGCTGATGTATTCCCCACTGTTGTAGATGGGATTCAGTCGATCCAGCTGAAAAACACAGGTGGTGGGCATGGCTAACAAAGGCCAGAATGCACTTCACACATTACACGGAACAAGGAACAACGCGACGAGGATAATAAAATTCTCAACCGAACTTTGGCACAGCCAGACGCGCACTGAGCTGCGCCTTTGTTGTGCGTCTGTGTTGCCCTCTCTTTCGCTCGCAGCATCCAAGTGCCAAGGGGAACACTGGAATGGGGACGCGAATCAATAAGTTGGCGCCATGCGTCTGTGTAACCGTCTACTGTCTGCTTCTGGTCAAATAATTCAAAGCAAAAGAGCGTTACCAAACGGAGCAACGCTTTGTTGCTTGCGTCCCTTTCAGTTTCTTTGTTTGTGCGGCGCCAAAAAAGAAGGCGAGAGGGGAAAAAAGACAAACAAAAACAAAGGCAGAAAACCAAAAATAAGGCTACATCAACTGCGCCCCAATTGCGAGGTCAGCGTCTCCCTCTTCCTCATATTTAACAATTGTCAACTCTCGGATTGTATACATTTTGGCGGCAATAAGCGCAGGCCCGATTCAAATGAGCTTCACACCATTTAGCTAGCCAACATTGCTGCCACAAAATGTGGCAACAAGAGTTTACAGCCTCGTCGAGCACTTGCATTGCCACTCTGATAGCCCACTTGCCTTACTCAATTTACTGTAGATAATTGTGGCAATGAGCTCGCCTTGACCCTTCCCCACAATATGGCTTCGCGTATTTGATTAGAGCCCCACGACAAGGGCAGCAAGTAGAGCGGGGCTACGGCATATTTATGGACTCATAAAAATCAATGGACAATCAATTATTGCTCTATAAAGCAAAACATTTATTCTTTAAATATAAATATTCTTTTCTGTTTAATTTTAAGTTCTGACTTGGAAAATTGGTTGTTATCAAGACTTTGACTGAGAAACTTGATAAGACTGCCATAAATGTCTATAGGTTTTAGCTATTGTGCATAAGAGATGAATTAGTATATCAGAATAATGTTTCATCTTTAGAAGAACTTGCAACTGAAGAAATGAATGGAAAAATCTATAGAAATTATTAAATGAATGGAAATTAAAAGCGTAAAAAGTGAAGCGTTTAATGGAAAAGATTAAATAGATGGAACTACACAATTGTCAATGTTAGAACCCGACCTCTGGACCATGATATTTAATATGACTTTATGCTGAAAGCATTGAGCAGCGGAGCATTTAAATGAAATTGACTTTATTGAAATATTGAAGTATTGGCGGAGACATTGTATGCAAAGCTTACTTTCTTTCTGCAAGATCAAATACAAGCGGAACCGAAGATGGGAAAAGTTGGAAGGTGCACAGAGAAATAAGTTTGGAGTTTTGGCTTAGCTTTGCTCCAAGGTATTGACGTGTAGCTGAAGATGAAAACTCTGATAACTGATGTGATAGCTCGCAAATCCAAGGTAGGAGTCAGCCTAAGAATGACAGAAGTACTTTAAGTAAGCAATATATAGCCCAATACAAAATAAATAAATAAATAAATAAATAAATAAATAAATAAATAATAAATAATAAATAAAACTAAAAAAAATTAATAAAATAAATAAACAAAGAACTTATTTGTTTAAATTGTTATTCCGATTATAATTATTAATAATGCACATTCATTAAATTTATTTTTGTTTTTATTTTATTAATAATTAAAAGCATTATTTTTGTTCATTAGTATAATTAATATCTAGTTCAATCTAAATATATTTTCGAAGTGAATTTAGTTAGTAGAAATCTTTAAAATCGGTAAATAAAAATTTATATCTAATGATCTTCTCACGTTTTAATCTAAGCTGTTTGTTTAACTGAAATTTTTGTTATTTTTGTTTTTGGGACTTTACATATACGAATTCAACTCACAATGAAATTTAATCAATGAAATATGATTTGCTGACGCAAACGTTGATAAATCCAGCGTTGATAATTTTTGTGCTAATATGCAGCTGTTCTATAGATTTGCCCAAACGGTTTAATACAAACGATATAACTGAATTTCTATCCATAATGCAAAAATATATATTATCGCGAAAAACATTCGCAATAATTTCTTTCCATTTCACCCAAAACAGATATATTTAAAAACCTGCACGTACCTATTTCAATTAATTTAATACTTCGAGCTCACAACCATGTTGTTAATTAGCAGGTTGCAGATTTTTATAGAAATAGCGCAAAGCTAAACGCACGTACGATCGTTTCTTCTGGCGCCTCAGCAATTTGAGCTGCTCGCCGTGCCTGGCGATTCCCGGAGCATGCAGCTCTTTGGAACAGCTGTCGGACAGCAGCTGGTTGAGCGATGAACAAAGTAAATCGTTTTCACACAAAGCTGGAAAATAAATCGAAAACAAAACATCTTTAGTATGTCAATGTCGAAGAGTGAATGCCTTTGTAAATTGCATTAAGGTAAAATCATGATTTAGTTAAATGGAATGAATCAAAAGAAATGAATAATAGTTTGTATAAGTTAAAGTTATATAAACACAATGTAATTAGGGTCTTAGTATACATACATACATATTATATAATATACAAATATTGATTTTCGATTTGGTTAAAGAAATTCGTTAAGTATAGAAAAGAAAAGCCTATATAAAAATATTATTATAAATATTAAATTATATAAATATATTCTGGGCAAAGACACAGGGAATTGAAAAATCGGAAACCCCAAAATATTAAAAAATAAATCGGAAATCGGACAAACGGACGGTCTGGCTTGAATCAACTCAGCTCGACAATATAAATACTTTGAGTGGTCTGCATTGCTTGCTTTAATGTGTCACATGCATTTTCTAAAAACCATTATACCCTGGTTTATGAATTTTCAATTTGTTCAGTGTATCAAAATTATGTCTCAGAAAGAGAGCACAACATTTGTGTAAACATCGTTGAGCTATGCGTCAGATTCTGGCAAACACTCACCCAAGTTCACAAATCCCAGCGCAGGACCGTCCGTTAGACTCGTCGTGACGTCAACAGGTGGCGCCACAGTGCCCACCCATAAAGGCAAACGCAATGGCCGGCTGCAGGCGCCTCCGCCTGCCTCCACAAAGTAGGCGATCTCAATGGGCTCGCCCGGCAGCTGCGTCATAATCGGCGCAGTGAGCGGCAGATGGAGGACACCAGCCCAATCGGAGCTCTCGTCGAGCACGCGCTGCACACGCTTCTCCTTGACGGCGGGCTGTTCGCTGCGATAGGTAATCGATTGGCAGAGGCGGGTGTGGCACGCAGCAAGTTCTGTGGCATGCAACTGGTAGCTAATGCGTTGGCCGGGTGCGTAGATGCTGCGCGGCAAGCACAGCTTCAAGGTGGCACTTGAGCTGCTGGCCGGTTGCAAGTCGAGTAGCTCAATGCGTTGTCTGACACACAGACGCTGCTCGAAATGCTTGTCATGTTTGCCGCGACGTTGCAAGACCACTTGCAGCGAGCAGCTGGTGGAGCCCAGGGGCAGGCGACAGTTACCGGGCAGCTCGCTTGGCAGCTCGAAGCCAAAGTTACAGCACTTCGTGCCACCCGGTGGCAGGTTCAGTTCACGCAGAAGCTGTTGCATCTGCTCCAAGTGCAATTTGTTGCATGTGTAGCTAATGTAGGCGGGCTGCCTGATCGCCTCGCTGTCGTTGTGTTCGATCTGTGGCAAGCTGCCGTCTAGCTCCTGCCACTTAACTGTGCTGCGGCAGCGCAAGCTGATGCTGAGCGCTATTCAAGTTGAGTCACGTTATCAGCGCATCTTATCAGTTGCATGTAAACACGGCCAAAGCATTTGCCTATTGAACTCACCTTCCACATGCAGCAGCTTCTTGCTGGCTGTCAGAGTTATGGAGCCCGAAACGTGTTCGCCGGTGTAATAGACCGCCGAAGCTCGCGACAAATTAAATTCACAATTTATGGGCATTCTCGAAATTACAGGGTATTTGGAATAGAAACAAACTTAGCTCATTTGCGGCACGCGATAAATTTCAAGTGCGAGCTGCACAGCAGACGAAGCGCGAGTGGCAACGGCAAACGACACACGACAACGGCAACAACTTTGGCAAACGTTGTTTTTATTTTTTCAATCGTTTATGAAATTATAAAAAGCTAAAGATAAAATTGAGTTATGATAGCACCCAAGTCGCTGCACGTTATTATTTATAAGAATATTATTTTATTGTTATATCTACAAAGATTAGCCAGCCGCACAGTTTCTGCCTCTGATTTTTCCCAACCTGTTGAGTTGCCAACCTGAATGCGTTTGAACAAACTGGTTCGAATAGCTTGTGCACCTGTTTTTCACAAAACGTTTACGATGAATTTCTTTGACAACTAACTAAAGGAAAACAGAAACAGAGAAATCTGGAGAGCTCTCTGAGAATGTCGAGAAGTTTATATATAATTTGAAATTTATACAAATCAAAAAGGAGTTGAATGGCATAAATAATGGGAACATAACTAAGGAGATTCCTATTTTGCAGAAATTTCATAGAAAGCCTACTTTTACAATTCTTAGAATTGTATCCACTAAAAAAAAAATTATAAAATGTGAAAATACTGAAATTTATTTTCTTTATTTCTGTATGTAATAAAATGATTTTATTATATAATAATTTTGTAAAATATTCTAAAATATTTATGATATAAAAACTATTATTAATAGCAATGATAATAATAAGAATAATGATAATTTATATTAAACATAAATATTAAAATTAAATATAAATAAATAATAATTAATTATATGAGAAAATTGGTTAAAATTTTCATTATAAAAAAAAATATATATTTTTTTTTTAATATGTATATATATAAATATAGATTATTACACATTAATAAATTAAATAATTTGATTAAAGAATATATTTTCAAAGATACATATAAATAATAATAAAAATAGTTTTATCAATAATAATATTAACCTTAATAAAAGAATTTATTAATATTAAACTTAAAACAATTTTAAAATATAAATATAAATAATAATAAAATGTATACGTATAATAAATGTCTTTTTGACCTATTATATACTCTATTAATTTTTCTCGAATATGTTCTTTGCAATATGATTCTCTTACATATTTGTTTCAGTTTCAAAGTTGCTCTCATTTCTGAGTTCTGAAAGTTTGTTGTTTACATATATCCGGATATTTTATTTATTTTAGAGGTTCTGTTTCTCTTATTTCCAAGTTCCGATAAGCTCCGATTCAAGGGCGCTGCTTGCACATGTTTCAGCGCATTCAGATATCCAATTCGAATGTTTCTCAAATTTCTAAACGTTGTTACAGTTGTGCATTGTTATACATAAGCTACTATAGGAACAAGTTATAGTAAACTTATTTCAGTAAACACAATAGAGATGACCAACACAGCGCTTAACTCATCACGTGATGCACCTAAACTTACCATGCGTTGTCAATGAATGAATAAATATACATATTAGAATAAGTAAAATTACCGTTTTCATAAATAAGAGGTTTAAGTTACAGAGGTGTATATTAAACAAGTGCATGATAGCAGAAAATGTAAATAATTTCTAGCTAAATAAAACGAATATTTAAAGTCACATACAAAATGAGACATTTGACGTTTAAATCGAATTAAAATAACCATATATCAGATTTAATCACGCCCTCAATTCACCTTAGTTACATATATATATATAAGTAGATATATAATTGCTTATACTTACCCAATTGACGATATATTCCAGAATCCAGTCTAGTTCATTGAGCTCAATTGAAATGAGTTTAAAATAAACAAAATCAAAACACATCAATTTGGATATACATATAATAATATATATTTATATATATTGCTCCATTGTGGTTGAAATTTGAATTAATTGAAGACAGAGTATTTTCTTAAGATTAGTTACTGGTTAGACTGGTTACAAAATAAGGGGAAGTATACACGAATTCATAAACATAAAATAGTTTTTTTTACTAAATTTAGATACTTTTAGATGTACGTACGTTAATGATGTGCTAGATGGATAAATACCAGACATTTATATTAGAAGTACATTTATGTTAATTAGGACTTGGACTTGGACTTGGACATCAAATCAATTAAAAATTTAAATATATAGTCTAATTTTTGGCTAATTGTAAGTGTAAATTTCTTTAGTAGACATTATGAACATTGAAAATATTAAGTTTTATGTTTTTTCTTGTTGTTTTCGGTAAAATTGTGCAATTGTTTATATATTTCGCTTAAGCCTAAGAGTTTCGTCTAAGTACGGTTTGACTACGTTAATTACTTTATATGGTAAGTATTATCGTATGTTGTCAGCGCTAGATCATATATTGTTTGGATTCTTTTTGGAAAAAAAAGTCAAATAAAGAAATGCCTTACTTGCATTAGAAGTTGGGTCTGAGGATCAAAGTAATTAAATAAATATGTGGAAAGAAAAAATACATTTTTGTTTATTGTTCATTAGAATGTTAAATAGATTTTGATTAATTTATGCGATCTACATTGTATATGTTTTATATATTCGGTTTGCAAAACAGTTCTCTATTGTTAATCCAGATCAGACTTAGAAACTATATATGCGCCATGAAATTTTGAATTTTCGTTTAATTCGATTAATTCGAATTTAAGATTTTGATTAAATATTATTATAATTATAATTATTATTTTCTGTTTGCTTTTGCTCTTGCTCATGCATTATGCGTTTCGTTTAATTTTTTCTCGCAATTCAATAGATCCGCTGTTCCTTGGGTGTTCGTTCCACTGTCATCCGTTTCCTGCTGCACGGCGTAGCGAATCTGCGTATTCGAAGTTTCACTGTAGAGCGTCTCTGTTGTTCAAATGAGGCATGTATAGGGGGCGCGGGGTTTGGGGAAGCGGTAACAAGAGAATAAATTTACAAATTGAGTATAGTTTTGAAACCCTTGGGTGTGGCTTAAGACTAGAAGAAATTTGTTTGTCCAGAATAAAAATGCAAAACTAATTGAGAAAAGTGAATAAACGCTTATTGCATATTAAAAAATATCATTTAAATTATATATTATCAACTTAGTTGCTAAGCACAAATTTAATAATTTATCAATATCCTTATAATTAATATATCATATATGTATATAAAGGTTTGTCAATTCAAAAAGTTTTTAATGAATAAAATAAAACAACAGAGCAAACATACTTATTGAATTAATTATATGAATAGATTTTGCTTTGTAATATATATCAGAAAATTTAAGTATATATTTATTTGTAAATATGACGTGCAATTCAAACATTTAGTTAAAGGAATAAAATATTATTTAATGATCTGCAAAGCGTTGGAATTCAAGTTTAGGACAGATGAGAGAAGCGGACCGAATCAGACCAGCTTATAAAGATTTTAAGAATAATTAGATAGAGTAGATATGATTTATAATTTATTTAGCTATATGATGTGTATATCAGTTTCAGAAAATAAATTCTTATTCTCAAAGCAGACAATTGGAGTTATTGGATTTTATATTATATACATCTTTACAAATCAAGATCTATGAACAATCGGACTTGTTTAGAGTCATCATAACTTTTACGCAACGCCTTGCATCTCTTAAGATTATTGATAAAATTGTTCTAACTACATTGGAAATGGAATGGAATAAAACAAAGTGATTTGAATAAAATGCCACTCAGCCATTCAATTTGTGTAGCTTTGCTTTCGATATTCGTTATGTTTTAACAGTTCATTTTTTCGTTTTTGTTTTTTGTTTGTATAACAATTTAGATTTATGTGTCGGATTCAGTGGAATCATCACTACCGGGCGGTATGGTCGGTGTCTCGTAATCGTAATAGACCGGGTAACGCGGTTTAAAGGGCTCACGCTCACTTGTTACATCGCCCTGAGCGGACAAAATGCTGCTCATGCTAACATTTGTCAGGAATTCGATATCGTCGCTAAACTTTTCGCTCAGAGCCATGGCATCTTCGTACGAGGGCGGCACTGGAAAATGGAAGAAAATACACGAATTAGCAATGGCTATGCATAAAAAGAAAAAGAAAATCACAAAAATCGTCTTGTACAAATATAGTTGATAAATATATACAATGAATTATATATACAAATCGTAAATATAAAATTACTAGAATTAATACGACTTATAGTAATTGTATATCTATGATTTTTTTATATTCGACTTTTCTATCTATCCAAATTATCTATAATTTTCTTTTATTCTTTACGCTTTTCCCAGACTAGCGCTTGAGCTATCAAGATGTTATAGTCGATCTCAACTCTTTAACCTTGCTATTAGTTATTATTTTATCAATTAAATTTAAACCTCTCCATCAGAATTTTTACTTGGCATACAAAAAGTTCGTGTAAAGATCAGAATTCAGTATCTAACATTTAAGTATTGTACTCTTAAGTATCTTTTCCTGTTCAGAAGACATACAATATTTATGGCGTCCCGCGAAAATATTCTATTAATTAATCATTAATATGATCAGAAAGGAAGTCGATATAAATATCAAAATAAAATAATTAAAATGGTATATATTATAACGCTATTCAAATTAATCAAATTAATTCATAAATGAAATTATAATTAATTTTTTTACCTTAATACTATATATAATTTCTTACTCATGGGTATATAATCTGGGGGACTATCGCTATCGCTGGTCACTAATATAGCTGGCAAAGTGGCCATTGGCCTTAGGTCGGCAGTCGTTGGCATTGATGAGGGACTCGATTGTGCCGGCAGTATTGCACCCGGCCGTTGCATGGCCTGCGTTGCTTGATTGTTGTTGTTGTTGTTGTTGTTTCTATTATTGTTACTGCTATTGCTACTGTTTTGTAGGGCGCAGCGCTGCTGCGGTCGCTGCTGCCTTTGGTTCTGCTGCGTTGACATTTGAAAATGTTGACTAACTACTTGATGCTGTTGCTGCTGGCGATTGAAGCGGAGCAGCGCGTCGGGTCCATCCATGATGGGTATGCTGCCGATGGTCAGCGGAATTTTGAGTTTCAGCTTCCAATGGAACTCGGTCGGATTCACAATGATCTTAATCGAATAGTTAACGCTAATGGGGCAGGTCGGCTTCACCGATGTCGGCGGTATCGAGGGCAAGTCCAAATAGCCCCTGTATACCTTCCGCGACCAGCGCAATACGTTGCCGAACTGCTTTAAGGCTATCAGGTGTTTATCGTAGCGATACTCATGCTGAGGATCGTGAGACTCGTAGCTAACCTCCTGCTTCAGTTTTACCTCGCACTCGGTTATATCGATCGACGACTCGTTGTTGATGTACAGAACGAAATGGATTTTTTGACCGGGTGCATAGCCGCAGTAGGGAGTCGAGAACTTCACGGTAAGCGGCCCGGTTGGACAGCAAAAGCTCCAGAAGCGCTTGCGATCAAGTATCTCCAGAGGTACCTATAAGCATACATGTGAAAAATATCTCCGTATATGTTGCATATATATAACTCGCACTTTGTAGATGGCATCGGCGTTCAGGTCCAATGGTTGTATCACGGTAAATGGCAGCTTGAACACTTTCGGATATCGACCCGATCGCTCGATCGTCGTTATGATCTCATAGTGGATTTGACCATACTTGCCGTCAAAGGATGTGGGCAGATTATCGGGCAGTATGACGTGAAACGTGTACGAATATTCGCCAGCCAGCCAATCGATGAACGAGTTGCCCGCACAGGAGCCAAGGACATACGATCTCGATGACAGGTAAGATCGATAGGCCCGACACATGGCGCGTTCGCTGTCCCGCGGATATCCCTTTTTTATCCAGCGTATCTTGGCATAACCACTGACGGTGACATGAATGCCTATACAGAGAGAAAGAGAGAGCTGATCAATATATGAATAAAATAATATTCTTATGAATTGAACTTAATAATATGACAATACTACGAACAAGTTCAGACTGATGAATTGTTAGTGATGCAATTATTTAATGTATTACAAATAGAAATAAAACAAAAATATAATATCTTATATACTCCGCTTATATGTAAAGTAAACGAAAATAAACTACACATCTACATTATTTAAAATGAATATTAATTTTGGTGTAGAAGTTTTTACTTAACCAGTCGAAATTCTCGTAAATTAAGTTTTCAAATTCCTGTTAATTTCCCTTGTGTCATTCTTTCTCTCTATTTCTTGCTACCTTTTAAACCTTTCAGTAAACTAATCAAGTGAAATGTCAGACGAAAGAACTTATTACCACAAAATTAAAATGCACACGGACAACTTTATCGTCGTCATCTACAATGACAACAACAAACATGACAAAAGCAACAGCAATAACAACAGCAAATGAATTGCACTTACCACGCCTTTAACGAGTTCATGGATAAATAAAAAAATGGCGGCATGCCAAAACAGACGCCAGACACAAACCGACAACAGCAACAAAAAGAAATTATGAGCGAGAAAGCAAGACAGACAGACAGAGAGCGTGAGATTGCGAGATAGGTGAAGTGAGAGGGGGCTAGAGAGAGTGCAAGGCAAACAACTAACTGTGCAGCGAGCAAATAACGGTAACGAGCTGCTCAACTCAGCGGGGACAGCAACAACAACAGCAAAGACACCAGCAACAACAACAACTTTTAATTGCACAGCATGTTCAAAATGGCGACAATTATTTACGAGATAAGGTTTGATGTTTAATAAAGACGACAGCGCGTGTCCTTCGGCAGTTGAAATGTATGTGTTTCGGTGCAAATTTAATATGTGAGTAATAAACATATTACTCATACGCTTCATGACTCATATGTGTATGTGTGTGTGCGCGACTGTTAGGTTAGGTTAGGGTGTTCGCAGGCACTGACTTACCTTTAATGCGCTTGGTGGCATCGACGCTGAGATCAACAACGCCAGATAGTTCCTGTCCGGCATAGTAGACACCTTGTGGATTATTATCAAATGATATAAGGCACTCAATGGGCATATATTGCTATATGGTTTGCGTGTGTGTGTATGTGTCTACGTGTGTGTGTGTGTGTGTCTCTACGTGTGTGTATTTGTTGTTTTTTTTTTCTGTGCTCTAAAAGCAGGCCACAGTTGTAAATATCACGTTCGTTTTTTGGTTATGTTACAATTGCATTGAAAAATGGTTAAATATTTAGTTGCCTATCAAGCCATTTGCTCTGCTTCGTTTTTGTTTTTACTGCTGCAATGCATTTTTTCACTTCTGCCTCGCCGCATACACACATGCAACCGATGTCTACAACACTGTTTTCACTACTAACAGCACCTACTGCAATAACAACAACACGAAAAAGGCAAAAACAACAAAAAAGAATAGAATGCTTTTACGAGCGACCTCAAATGAAATTTTTTCTAACAGAGCTTTCGTCTTAACCCACTTTGTTGTTGCAACAAATTCGCAAAGCGTTTTTACGCACAATCACTTTAAGCGCGTTACTATAAATAACTGTTATTTCAGCTTTTTCGTATTCAACTTTTTTTGTATTATTAATTTGTACTGATGTGTGTGTGCGTCTTTGGTTGCGTCTGTGTTTCTATGTGTGTATGTATATGTTTGCCCCGCTTTAGCCTTTCTCTATATTTTCTCGCTTGCGCTCCGCACTCTATGCGCTTTGCTTTCACACACGTCCAGCAGCCGTTCGTGTTGAATTTGTTCTGTGTGCTCGTTCCGTTCACATTCGGTAGTTAAGCAGTTCCAGGACAAATGCAGAGAACGGTGTAACAACGGTGCTACAACTACACAAACAACTAACAAAGATATTCTCTCTCAATTGTGCACACACACATGCGCTCTCCAACTTTTTCTCTGTTTTTCTTTCTTTACAATTTGGCGGTTTTAAATACTAAATACTATTTGGTTTATTCTTTATATACTGACAAAAATTTATCTATATTTTAGAAACATGCAAATTTTGTTAAAACATATTAATGGTATACTTTCGGGCTTAATTCAGCGCAGCAATTGGCCCCACACAATTAATTTCAGTATTTTTCGGTATATTTAATACAAGAAAATAAAAAAACAGTCTGGCAACGCCGCGCAATTAAACAGCTGTTTTCTCAGGGTTATCTTTATATTGCGACGAATCATAAACAAATCACTTCAGTGTAAAACTTGTAATTTGACCTTTGACAAGTACGTTGATGTTACCTTACCTAAGACTAACGCCACTTAAATATTACACAATCCCCTTCCAACTGCAGTGAGACTTTTGCAAATTGTGCGTAAGATGAGCCAACCAGCATCTATGGAGCAGCTTTCAGGTGAGATTTCGATTGTCCCGAACATAATTTTTAATATTTATAAAATATACTGAATAATCTTAGCTTTGCGCTTGAAATACCATGAGCGCAAGGATGCCTTTCTGGAAGAGAACATAAAGATAAAAGATCCATTTTACATTTTCCGCGACTGGCTAAACGACGCTCTCAATACAAAGGAAATCCTGGAACCAAATGCCGCAGCCTTGGCCACGGTAAATGCTGAAGGAAAGCCCTCCAACCGCTTTGTCCTAGTAAAGGAGGCCACCGCCGACGGCTTCACCTTCTTCACCAACTATGGCAGTCGCAAAGCCGAGGAGATTGCCAGCAATGCTAATGTAGCCATTGCCATCTACTGGATGCCCCTTCGTCGCAGCATCCGCATCGAAGGCGTCGCAGAGAAAATTCCCCAGGCTGCGTCCCTAAAATACTTCCACGAGCGTCCACGCGCAAGTCAAATTGGAGCCGCTGCCAGTCCACAGAGCCAGCGCATACGTTCCCGCAGCTACCTGGACGAAGTGGAAGCGGAGATCAAGGCCAAGCTGGGAGAGAATGGCGAGGTGCCGCTCCCCAATTGGGGTGGCTACCTGGTGCGTCCATCGCTCATCGAATTCTGGCAGGGACAAACGGATCGCCTGCACGATCGCATTCGCTTCCGACGTGGTGCTGGTGTCCTCGATGAGGTGGACGGAGAGCTGGTGCACAAGGGCGAAAATGAGTGGGTTTATGAGCGATTGGCACCCTAAATAGGGAGAGAGAGATAAAGAACATTTAAGAGTAAAGTGCTGCGCATTTGTTGTCTTCCAAAATGCTTTGTTAAAGATAAAATATTAAAAAAATGTAAATGTAAAATGTCTGAGATCTTGGGAAATCAGAAACTATTTAAGACTTGATGCTTATGTTATTAGGAAATATATTAAAGTGGATCATAAAATAAAGAAGATTATGAAAAACTAACAGTTAAGGAAATCGAAAGTTCTAAAATTCAGATATATCTTTCAAATTATTTAATTAGACAATTTTTATTTATTTTTTTTTTATTTTTTATTTAATAGGACAATATTTGTTTCTTCACAAAGAGATGAAACTATATTAAAGAAACTTTATCCTGCACAAATTCTATGTAAAACCTCTCGATATTATAGAGAAGATAATATCGACATCCAATTTGATTACAACATCAACTCTTCCCACTTTGGAGGATTGCTAACCGGATTTGTTCAAGTCAATTGATATGAACTGAATTAAACTTCTGATTAGCTTTCAAAATTTTATTTGTAAATAAAATATATATATATTTATAAAAAAAGAAAAGTAAAACCCTTTGGTAACGTTGTAATTGTGTGTATTACGGATGAAGCTGAGACCGGCTATGAGGCAGAGGCTCCGGGGTGTCGCAGCTGCGCGGCATTTGTTGTCACCCAGCGGCCGTGGGGAAAGCGTGATACGGAGTGTAGCCAGAGCGGAGCTGGTGCCACAACCGAACAGTTGGCACAACAAGATTGCCATACGGGAGCCGTATCTGATACTGCATCACTGGCTGTCGATCGCCATGGAAACGGAGCCGCAGAGCAAGGCGCGAGTGGCCTGTTTGGCCACCGTAGATGAAGCCGGGCAGCCTGTCACGCGAATGACCACCGTCGAGCAGATTAACGCCTCTGGGCTGACTTTCTATACGGCGCTGGGCAGTCGCCTGGCAGGCGAGATTCATGCCAATCCACACGTCTCCTTACAGATGTACTGGCCCCACCTGGAGCGCAGTGTACACATTGCCGGGACTGTGAGTCCTGTGTCCGCCTTGCAGGCGCAGCTGCAATTCGCTCGCTATCCGCGGGAAATACAGCTCAGCATGCATGGCATACAGACTAGGAAACGCACACTGCTCGGCCGGCTCAAGAAGTGCCTCTCGCTGATCTTCAGCGAGCAGCGGCTTCCAAAAGTGCCTGTGCCTCCCAACTGGGGCGGCTTCCTACTCAATCCCACTCTATACGAGTTCTATCGCACCTGCATTAAGAAGCCGGGCAGGCAGTGCATGCGTTTTAGACGGTGTCTAACGCTGCCACGCGTAAGTCAACAGACTTCTGAGGTACAGGACACTCCAAAAACTAATTGATTTCCATTGATTTAGGGCACGCGAAATGAAACTGTCAAAGCGGATCGTTATGACTGGGTGTTCGATAGCAGCGTTAATCAGGATTCGTGAGAAACCGAGTTAGTTGTAGTGGAGGGATGCGATATAAAATTCTATGTGCAGAAATTCAAAATGTAATATTAGTATTTAATTTATTTGAGGATATAGCTGCAGCAAATGAAAAGCAAACAAGGCGTAATTTAAAAATTAACAAGTGTGCGCACAGGTGACACACACACAGAGTCACACCCGCACGCATACGCTCACGTACACATACGTACTCCCATAGAGACTTGCTCGTGGAACTGCAACCAAGCACAAAGAGTAATGCCCCACGGGATGTGCATGTCTCAAAACAGAAACAACAACAATGCCAGCACTGAGCATAGGCAAGTCGACAGCAAAGTAAATAACGAATGCCCATGCGAAGCGCAACACCGGAAAAAAGAACAACAAGAGCAAAAAGCTTAACCCAAAACTGTCTGCCTAGCGGCTTGTGGCTTTTTGTGTAGGCGGACCGCACCGCCGCTGCTTTGTGTTCACTCGACATCGGCCTCCTGCTTGCATGTGGGCTCTACTGTTTACTTTGTTGTCATTTACGTTATGCATATTGTTCGGCTTGCGTGTTTTTGTTTTGCTCGCTTCATTTGCATGACTAGAAGCTTTGCTTTTGGCGGCCGCCTTTTAAAGCTTTCCACACACACACACACACCCTGACTGAACAAGAGAGCAGACAGCGTTGAGAGCGAATATACAACTGTGGGCTGGGGCCTGTGCCACTATGCGAAAGTTGCGGCAAAAGCAGAGAGCACAAAAACTTGTTGGCTGAAGGCTATTGTGCTCTCATTGAGTAGGGTTGCCAGTTATGCTGAAGAAGTAGATCATACATTGTTTAGAAAATGTAGCATACTATTTATGGCATTTAACAAATTACAAAATATTATATTTAATAATAATAAAAGTGTGTGAAGATTTTAAGGTTTTTCTAGTGTCAGACTGCTGCGATGCAGCGTAAATGTATAAATATTCGCTTATGGATGCGGTTTTATAAATACGTTGCCATACAGCTCGGCAACCCTGTAAGGATAACGGCATCCGGTGCCCGTACTAGCAAGCTTAAGTCTACGCGGCTTTCGTCGGTCGCAAGCAGTGAGGGTTGCGGTCTCGTTCAGTACGCCGCGCGGCTCAGGCTCAGCACACATCTCGCAGCTCGTAGTCAGGTCAGCCAGCGGAATATACATAAACCAGCTCCAAAACGATAATTCTAGTGTAGCACAAAATTCAACAATAATTTCCAGCGGCGGTACAACCAAATCTGTCTTTTTTGTACAATTATTTAATAAATAATATAACTGTTGGGCCCAGCAATCAGCGCTTTATAAGAACTAAGAGCGGCAGTTCGCCAAACCTATTAGCATCTAAGAGAATTTTGTAAAGAGATTGCGCTCTCCTTTTCTAACGTTCATTCGTTCTCCCACGCAACGGCGCAGTCTGATCGGCCGGCTCGCGTAGATCGAACGTGTGCATATTTACTTTCGCTTGTCAAAAAGAAACGTTTTCTTTAACATACATATTTACCTACACATGCATACTCGCATCTAATAAACAATTAAGACTCGCTGATCAAATTGTGTTTTTAATTCAAAGCTATACGAAAAATCTCGATAGCTCAACATTTGGTGACCCCGACGTGATTCAATATAAACATATAAATATATAAATATACATATGTGTACATATATATATATCTAAGTTTCGTAAATACATACATATTGTCGTGCACATATGCCGTTTATATAGCAATTGCCTTTTTACCGCTACTTCTTGCAAAGTCGCCAGACACTCTTTCGTTTCGTTTTGCAATACAGTGGTGTCCGTAAAAACTGTGCGTATAAACTTATTTCTACAGACATACATATGTACATATGTGCTCATCAGTTGTAACTTATTCGTGTACATACAAGTAACAAGTGACAAGTTAATAAACAATTAATAGCAACTAATTTCGGAACTGTGAGTTTCTATAACTTCGCACTTATACGTCGATTAAGCGTGCATAATCTCAGTGCAATTACATGCTTGCCGTTAATTCTGTTGTTGTCATTGCACTCATTCGGTTCGGCTGCAATACTATCGCGTCCATAATAACGTTGCCAGTGCGCACTAATTCATACGGATGCAATAATTGGCTGAAATAATAGTGGCATATAATTGGCAATTAACTAAACTCTGTGCTGTGTTTAGTAAAATAGCTCAGAATCTGAGTTTTGCGCCTGTGCAATCTCCGCATATCAGCAACTGTGAACTCTATCGGTAATTCTCTTGTGCTTTACTCATCATGGCGAGTTTAAATGCTACTACAGTTGCGCCCGAAGAGCGAGCGAAATTTTATAAGCTCAAAGTCAAATCTGTGTTTGAACGCGTAAAAAGACTGCAAGCCAAGGTTGATTCTGATGCTCTTGCCGATCACAGTGACAGCACTTTAAACATTCTTTTGGAGCATATTGGTAAGCTAAGCAATTCTTTTAGTGAAGCCCATGAAACTCTAGAGGAACTTGACTTTACTGAGATGGGCAGCGATTTACGCGGTGACTTCGATGACTTAATAATGGTCATGCAGTCAACCATAATGTCTGAAATTCAAGGTCGTACCGCTGAAATGCCCCATAGTTCCACGTTTAGTAGACCGATGGTCCCTACTCAAGTTCCCGCTCACAAGGTACATTCCGCACCTGCACTGCCGCCTTTAAAGCTGCCTACGTTCAGCGGTGGATATGCCAATTGGGCTGATTTCTACTCAATGTTTTCAACAATCATTGATATCAGGCCAGAAATCAGCAACATGGAAAAGCTTCAGCATCTACGGTCTTGTCTGGATGGTGCAGCGTTGGATACAGTTCGATCTTTGGAAATTTCTAACGACAACTATACGATGGCCATAAAGCTATTGAAACAAAGATATGATAACCGACGTTTAATTTTTCAAGCCCACATCGTAAAGATCTTAGGGCTAAAAAGGGTAGAAAATGGATCCATAACCAAGCTGCGAGAATTGTCCGACAGCTTCAATGTACATATGCGTGCACTCAGTGGCCTGGGCACAACAGAACAGATAGCCAGTGCCATCATTGCTCAGGTGCTGTTACAGAAGCTTGATGTGGCCTCACAAGCTAAATGGGAAGAGAAATTGGAAGATACAGAGATGGCGTCCCATATACCTGCATATGAAGAAGTGGCCTCTTTCCTTGAGCTTCGCTGCCGCACTTTGGAATCAATGGAATTTTCTCTAAATAACTATTCATCCAGTAAGCAGGTGAATTCTAGCAGTAAATTGACCAACAGCCGGTCCACATTTCTTGTAACAGACCACAGTGCACACAGTTGCGTTTTTTGTAATGATCCTGAGCATACAATCTACAAATGCTCAAGATTCGCAAACCTATCGCCTACTCTTCGTCTGAATGAAGTCAAGAAGGCTGGGCTATGCTTAAATTGCTTGAAAGGCGGTCATCAGTCGAGACAATGTGGCTCGCGTAGTTGTCGGGTCTGTGGAGTCAAGCATCATACGCTTCTCCACCTTGGCAACTCCAGCACATCGCAGGCAGTAACTCCGTTCCATCAGCAATCCTCATCATCAGGGATGCAGATCACTCCTACTCAGCCCTCAGCTCCGTCCACTACTCTCTTGGCTCAAGATCTGAACAGCGATGTTGCGCTCCTGGCTACCGCAGTGGTTCTGGCCAAGAATCGGTTTGGCGAACTTGTTCCTTGTCGTGCACTCTTAGATTCAGGCTCCCAGGTTCATCTTGTTACAGCCAGGTTTGCCAATCTGCTACAACTTAAGAGATCAAGATCATATGCTTCTGTACGTGGCTTAGGCGACTCCAATTTTGGCACCGATGGAAGCACCATTTGCCTCACCTTGCAGGCTCACGCATCGGAGTATGCGACTAGCATAACGGCCATGGTAGCAGCAAATATAACTGGCAGGCAGCCCAGTTCTAATATAAATACAAGCAATTGGAGTATACCGCAGAATATAGTCTTGGCAGATCCAGCTTTCGATAGGCCACAGCGAATAGATTTGCTTATCGGAGTCAGCCTTTTCTATGATTTGCTCTGTGTGGGTCAAGTCAAGTTGGCGCCTGGGCTTCCACTGCTGCAGAAGACTCGTCTTGGTTGGGTTGTATCGGGGGGCAAAGATAGCGGCCACAATTCCACACTAATAGCTTCAAAGACGCCTTCGGATCCAGGTCCAGACTCCGCTACTGATATCCAATTGGACAGTCTCGTTCGTCGTTTCTGGGAGACTGAGAGCTGCAGCGACCCTGTCGTAAACATTAGTAAGGAGGAATCAGATTGCGAAGCGCATTTTGTGAGGCATTACAAACGATTGCCCAGTGGCCAATATTCAGTACGCTTGCCTGTTAAGCTTAATTACGAGCTTCTTGGAGAGTCTTATCAGCAAGCGCTGCGGCGGTTTCTTAATCTGGAGAAGAAATTGAATCGCTTGCCTCATATAAGGTCTCAATATTCAGCGTTCTTGGATGAGTATTCTGAGCTGGGTCACATGTCACGTGTTCCTCGCAGCTCATTTCATCAATGCAGATATTTTCTTCCTCATCACTGCGTTTTGAAAGAAGATAGCTCAACTACCAAACTTCGAGTCGTCTTTGATGGATCAGCAGCTACATCAACTGGTTATTCGCTGAACGACATTCTAATGTCAGGTCCTGTCATTCAGCCGAAAATGATCGACATATTGCTGCGTTTCCGGTCCTATCCAGTTGCACTCACCGGTGATATTTGCAAAATGTATCGTTGCGTGAAGGTGCCTGAGCCAGACAGCTATCTGCAATGCATTCTATGGAGGAATTCACCAGATGATGAGTTAGAAGTGTTCAAGCTTGATACGGTCACATATGGCACAAAATCTGCGTCATTCTTGTCTGTGCGTGCCATGCATCAGCTCGCCATAGATGAAAGGGATACCTTCCCAGTCGGTTCCGAGGCATTACTTCGCGATTTCTATGTCGACGATTTGATCTCTGGAGGAAATTCAGTCGAAGAGGCAAGACGTGTCATGCAAGAAACAGCTGGAATATTGGCATGTGGCCGGTTCAAGTTGCGAAAGTGGTGTTCAAGCCATACCATGGTGCTGGACGGCGTAACAGAGTGCGACAAGGAATCACTCATTAGCTTCAATGATGGCAGCGACATTACTAAGACACTTGGCCTCGCATGGGATCCATCATCTGATCAACTTTTGTTCTCATATGCAGCTATGGATTTGACCACTAAGCCATCCAGGCGTTCTGTCCTCTCGTCTATTGCTCGGTTTTACGATCCCCTCGGACTGGTCGGCCCAATAATAACAAAGGCTAAAATTTTCTTGCAACAACTCTGGAGGCATAAACTTGATTGGGACGAGAGCCTTCCAGCAGCATTTCACACTGCATGGCTGGGCATCTGCAGTAGCTTTGGCAACGGTCTGAGGAGTGTCTTTCCCAGGTTGGCATTGGTACCAGGAGAAAAGGTTGAGGTCCATGGATTCTGCGATGCCAGCATCGAGGCGTACGGAGCCTGTATCTATATTGTATCCAAAGGGCAACATAGCACCAGCAGGTTACTTTGTTCAAAGTCTCGAGTTTCTCCATTGAAAACGCTCACGATTCCCAAATTGGAGCTATGTGGGGCAGAGTTGCTTGCACGTTTAATGGATCAAGTGGCTCGTTTAGGAATTTTCGAAGGGGAATTTCACTGTTGGTCCGACTCTACTGTGGCGCTATCTTGGATTAATGACGAGCCCGGGCGATTTAACGTTTTTGTTTCAAATCGCATCGCCACGATACAGGATCTCACATCAACAATGGAATGGCATTACGTACCTACTGTGCTGAATCCCGCAGATATGTTATCTCGAGGTTCATTGCCCGCTGAGTTGAACACATCGTTACTTTGGTTCAGCGGTCCTGATTTCATTTGTAAGCCCACCTCTCAATGGCCAGTCCTATCGCTTCCAGAAAGAACTTCACTTGAGCGTCGAAGGACCGTTCTACTTGTGAAAGGCCCAGTCCATGACGCTTCCATGGACTGCAAGTATGCTAATTCGTTTAGTCGATTGCAGCGTATTTTTGCATACGTATCAAAGTTTATCAAAAAAGGTCATGGTTCAGGAATAACTCTCGCAGAAATTCGGACTGGTACTGAAATACTATTGCGAATGATTCAACGAGCTCATCTCTCGGACGACATTGATGCACTTCGAACTAAGGGAATGGTTGCGCCATCCAGCGTTCTCGCCTCTCTTTCGCCATTTCTTGATGAAGTCGGACTGCTACGTGTAGATGGTCGCCTCAAAAACTCTACTCTTAACTTTGATAGTCGCCATCCAATTATATTGCCCAGAAGTCATCCAGTAACTCGAGCCATTGTCATGCATTACCATCAGCGAAACTTGCACGCTGGGCCCCGAGCGGTACTAGCTCTGGTTCGTTCCCAATATTGGCCAATCGGTGGTAGAAAAACTGTGTCCAGTGTGATACAGAGATGCGTCATTTGCTTTCGCGCAAAACCTCGACTCGTGGAGCACATAATGGCAGATCTACCCAGGGATCGCGTCGAAGGCTGCCGTGTATTTGGAGTGACTGGTGTCGATTTTTGCGGACCGTTCTTTTATAAGCCTGAGGCACGAAATAAGGCTCCTATGAAATGCTACGTCTCTGTATTCATTTGTTTTGCTACGAAGGCTATTTGGTTGGAACTAGTTAAGGATTTAACTACCACGGCATTTTTGCATGCCCTCCAAGGGTTTATATGCACTAGAGGAAAACCAAGTCAAATTTGGTCTGACAATGCCACAAACTTTCTTGGCGCCCGCAACCAGCTTCAGGAGCTGAAGCGTCTATTCCTGTCTGACGCCCACAAGAATGCTGTGAAGGACTTCTGCCTGGCGGAATCAATCGAATGGCATTTCATCCCTCCACGATCTCCTCACTTTGGAGGCTTGTGGGAGGCTGCAGTGAAGACGGCGAAGCATCATTTCTATCGATCAGTTGGCCCTTCTGTCCTAACTTATGATGAGCTTCGCACACTGGTCTGCAACATTGCTGCTGTCATTAATTCACGCCCTTTAGTTTCAATTTCAGAGCACCCAGCAGACTTGGACGTACTGACGCCTGCGCATTTCCTGAACGGTGGTCCTCCTTCATCCTTCAGCGAGCCTAACCTCACGAGGCTCAATTTTAATCGCTTGGATGCCTGGCAGCGCGTAAGCTATCTCCAGCAGGTATTCTGGACACGTTGGCGAGACGAATACCTCAACTTACTACAACAGCGGGCTAAATGGAGAACTTCTAAGTCTGGTTTGGCGGTTGGCGACGTAGTTCTCGTAAAGGATGAGAATCTTCCGCCGCTTAAGTGGCCACTGGCCAGAATAATTGAACTTATCCCTGGAGGTGACGGCGTTGCACGGGTGGCCGTGCTCAAAACTGAAGCTGGCGAGACAAGAAGAGCTACAAACAAGCTGTGCTTGCTGCCCCTTAAGGATTCTGTTTAAGACTAAGTCTTCAACGGGGGGAGGATGTTGGGCCCAGCAATCAGCGCTTTATAAGAACTAAGAGCGGCAGTTCGCCAAACCTATTAGCATCTAAGAGAATTTTGTAAAGAGATTGCGCTCTCCTTTTCTAACGTTCATTCGTTCTCCCACGCAACGGCGCAGTCTGATCGGCCGGCTCGCGTAGATCGAACGTGTGCATATTTACTTTCGCTTGTCAAAAAGAAACGTTTTCTTTAACATACATATTTACCTACACATGCATACTCGCATCTAATAAACAATTAAGACTCGCTGATCAAATTGTGTTTTTAATTCAAAGCTATACGAAAAATCTCGATAGCTCAACAATAACATTGAAGGAACTATTTTTTTTGTGTACGAACATTTTTGCCAGTGTTTTTTCTAAGTGTAGCTTAATGAGTGTGCGTTAGATTAATGGCTTTTCCAATTAAAATAAAAATAGTTAGTGTTGCTTAATTAAATATATATAATATACAATACAATATACCACATACACGTACACAGCAATTTGGTGTGCAAATATTTTTGCTAATTTCATCGTAAATGTATACACTTTAGACATTAATTAATAAAGCTTATAATTGAAATTAACGTATTTTGAAAGCAGAGCACAATAACTGTAGAAAAGTAACGGAAGCCGTGACTGTATACGTATATGGTGTGTGTGTGAGTTGTTCCAACAAACTGTGTTTATATATGTGTATGTGAGTGGACTTTTACATAAGCAGCGCAGCATGGCAAGCGGCGTCAGCGTCTGCAGCAGTGGCGGCGGAGACAGCAGCAGCTCAAACGGCCACCTGCGGCTACTTGGCGGATACCCAACAAAGGGTTCTACTTTTATATAACTGTACTGAGCTTCGCAACGTGACAACTAAAACGTTGAGCGATAACGTGAAACTTGCCTCGCAGCAACACCAGCACCAGCAGCAGCAGCAACAACATCAACAACAGCAGAAGCAACAACTACAAAGCGAAAGTTAAACGACAGCACTGAACAATGGCCAACTTAAAACCCAATACGCTGCACGTGGACAACTTGAGCCCGCGACAGCGCAGTTTGAGCAGCGGACTGAGCAGCGCCTGCAGCTCGGGCAGCGTATCCCCCGTGCCCATCATACCGATCATTTCGATAAGTCGCGATGGCGAGGAGTCGGAGACGGAGTCAGAAATCGAAACGGAGCCGGCGCGCATATTTCATCGACGCATGTCCACCCATAGCAAGCGCAACAACAATCTGGTGAGTGTCCCATTAAGCTCTCCATCTTCTTCTTCTCGTTGTTTATTATCCTTTGCGCTGCAGTCGATGCAGCACATCAGCATTCAAGTTTCTGGAGCGGAAGTTACATGCCCTCCCATGCAGACGCACTCTGATGTACTACATACATGAGCTAGATGAGAAGTGGTTGAGGGTGTAGGAGGGTACAGGAGAGGTATGATAGAGTGGGTGCCAGCTCGGCAAGCGCTACATTGCAGTGTTTGTGCTCCAGCTAAAGGTCAGCACACAGTTGTTGGGTTCAAGTGCTTAGTAAATATTTTAATGGTCGCAAAAGCAAACGTGCTTTGAGAGTTAGGGTATAAACATTTCATCGCATGAGAGAATATTTGCAATTGACAATTGCATTGCCAGCGTGAATTATGAGAACTTAGGTCAAGGGTCACAAACACCATAAAAAACAACATTCGTACGCTAATGATAAATGAAATACATATAAATATACATACAATAAGTATGTGTATGCTATATGTACGTATCATTATAATTTATATTTATATTTATAATTTTATATATTATGTGAAGGACTCAGGCATATAAATATTTATATTTAAAAAATGTTGTGTATTCTCTCTTGATACTAGATTTTTAAAATTAAGATATTAAATATTAAAATAGATTTTAAATCTGTATTGCAAGAGTAGGAAAATATCGTCATAAAATATATTTTTTATTCCCAAAACTATTTTATTTTTTAGTAATAATTTATTTTTATTTTGATTTGATGTATTTCACTCTCTAAAATATTACAGTCTATTGTGAGTCACCTGTTCACTGTGTCCTTGTAAAATATTCATTACTTAGAGATCCATGCTCTAGTATGATTATAGCATATAATTTTGAAGAACTTTATTTGTAACTTCAATATTTTTTTGTCTACTACATTTTCTATTTTCATTTTCTTTATTTGTATATATTTATATATGTATAAAATTTGTTAATTCACAATATAATATTAATTAATTAATTTTTTTTTTTTAAGTTTTTATCAACAACGTTTATTATTATAACAATTTTTGTTCTTGTTTTCTTTCTGTCGCAATATAATATTTATTAGTTTAAGATATTATATTTATATTAATTATATAAAAGTGTATACATTAAAAATGGTGAATTGAATTATTATTTTAATTACACCTTAAATATACTCTTTTAACTTTATTTTGCATGAATTGCTTTGCTCATAATTTGCTTCAAATTACATTTTTTCACATGGTTTCGTCGCTAAGCCCGGCAAAAAAAAAAAAAAAGAAAATGAACGCGTAGAAATTAATTTTGTGCGTCAAGAAACGGGACTTTTAAATCTGGCCTTTACATATTTTAATTAAAAGTTGGCATAGTTGCAGAGTAAAAGCCGTAAAGAAAAGAAGGCAAAATGCGAAAACCTCAAAATGCAACAGGGCGGCATTCAAAACCAAACGAGCGTCTTAATTAAGTTGTGCCTGTTGCCCATATATTAAATAGATATATATACATAATTATACATACATATACACACATATATATTTATTTATAGTATATATTCGTTTTTCATTCCTTTATTCATTGCCCTTCGCGTTGGGGGCTCAGCCGGCCAGCGCGTTGTATGAATAATATGACCATTTTGTGTTAATCATACGCATCGTTGCACCCGCTGAAGCGGACTAAGGGTTGCTTTTGCTAACCCAGATGGTATTACAAATATTTATAGCTCAACTTGAACTGCACAGCAGAGCAAAAGATATATATCTATAATTATTAATTGGCCTATATGCAATATGTATGTTGCATAATGAAGACTTTTCTGCTAACTTCTATGACTCGTATATTTTTTTCCTGTTTTTTCCGACACAATTTGTTTCGAAATTGAACGCATTTGTCGTTTGCCTGCAAAGGAATACTGGTTATTTATTTGTTTTCATTTTCGTTTTTATTTTTTCAATTTGTTTGCGGTTTTTTGTAGCCACAAAACACATTAGCCTGATTGTGACAAGCTGCAGTCAAGTGCTTCGTCATAAGCGGGCGAAGCGTTGTGGGAGCTGGAAGGCGTGGGGTCGCATGGCATATGGCAAATGTGGGCTTTACATATGTCAAATCAGAAAACAATAGGTAACGCTCAACAAAAGCTCCTTAATGCCAGTTGGTCGCGAACTCGACAGCACAAAACAAAACTCATTCCGGGATCTATGGCATGCCTACATGCATGTCAATATATGTATGCATATGTAAATATATACACACATATATTTATATTTATGTATCTTTGTGTATTTATATATATAGCAATAACAATGGATCTTAATTACGTTCGTAGGTGGCAGAAATTAACTTAACCAAGCTTCTATTCATTTGCTTCACAACAACACGCACAATTAGACTAATTCTTATCAAGTTGTCTTTTTATTGTTTTTGGAAGTGAAATGAGAGAAATGCTAAAAAATAATAAATTTAAGTTTTCTATATAATAGGTATATGCAATGAAATATAAATATAAAATATAAGAAAGTTTTTGTCCATTAGTAAACAAGTTAGAGTTCGAACAGCTTAGGACTATTTTCTTGACTGAGGCAATAATAATTTATTTTTATTTGAACTATTTTTATACACACTGTACTATAAAAAAAAATAGTTTCCAGAAGAAATTTATAAATTTTTAAATAAGTTGTAAATATATATTTTAATATGGCGTATATTTTTAATATATTTAAAAACATATATCAAGTATAAAAATAGTAAATTTTTCACGAATATGAAAGCCCAATGGCAGGAAGTTGTCCTAAACTGTTTTAGTACTTAGCCATAATTTCCATTTTTGACTTCGCATCTTTGATGCCGCATAGCTAAATAGAAACATAATTTATAAGTATCATAATATTTGGGCCTAGCTTTAAGAATAGATAAATTGTTTTCTAAAAGTTGCCATTGATACTTAATAAATTACCACCATCTAGGTAGACAAAAGCCTGCGCTGAATTTTAACTCAACGGCGCCGAGCTCGTCCCGCTCACGCTGCTGCTCCTAGCCCTCATTTTGGCTGTGGCTCACAGCCAAGCATTTAGGATACAACACAAAATAAAAAAAAATCAGCTCACTCAGCGCCGCTTTGTTATTGTTTGTGGCACACAGTCGCTGCCACTTGTGGACTTGCCGCAGTATCTTCAAGACAAGGCACACAAGACTCTCAGGCACACTACCAAGATATATGCTATGTGTGAGTGTGTGTTGCATGGAAACTTTGGCGCCGGCTAAAATATTTACGACTATTTACACAGCCAATTGGCTGCTGCTGAGTCTCACGTGACTGCAAAAAGCAATTTTATTTATACATATACATACATACATATATATATCTATATAATTTTGGCTCAGATGTAATTTAATGCTGCGCTTTGTGCTCGACGTTCGTAAATAAAGTCAAAGTCCCGGCAAAGTCGAATACAATAAATAACGCAGCAAAGCGTGAGTTGAAATAATCAAAGTGAGCCGCAAAGTCGACTGAAAAGCTTACGTTATATTTACGCTATCCCTGTGTGTGTGTGTTTGTGTTGGTGTGTGTGTGTTTGTAAAAAAATAAATAAATAAACAACACTTCATTGTGGCCGTATCTATAGCTGTGAATCTGTATCTATCTCTGTGTGTCGATGGCCTAGCATGGACCGGCGTTTTTTTTTTTTTTTTTAACTTAAAATCAATAACCGGCTAACGAAAATTTCAAATACGTTTATCATCATAAGGCTCGTTGCCCTGGCGATAACTGTTGGTGTTGCTATTCTCTGTTGGCAACTTGGCGTATACGTGATATGCTGCCTGATTTACCACATGATAGGCATTGTGTGCGTTTGTGTGGCCAATGAAAATAATGATTGATTGATGTGAGCTGATCTGAAATGAAAGCCGGAAAACTTTGACTTTTAGTTAAACTAAACAGGGGCAAAGATAAGCAACGGAAGAACGAATTCGGACAGCAACAAGCCAGAAGGTTTACATTAATATCGAGTTTTCAATTTTGGGCATTGAAGGACGCCGGTTGTGAAGTTCATTCAACCCTGCGATGAGTGAGCTCTGCTGACATCCGGCAATCTAATGGAATAGCATAATAAGTGAAATTCATATTTTTTTTTATTAAACACAGCAATATATCAACAACTTGAATTCAACTCCCTAATAAATAAATATTAAGTGCCATGAGGCTTAAAGCGAAATGTGTATTCAAGATAATATTTTAAAGCCCTATGCCAACAGCAATGAACTGTCTGCTATAAATTGTTTATGTATAAAAGTATAAAACAACATATTTTTATATTCCGTCCATTTAATAGATTGAAAAATATAAAACATACTGCATTATTTTTCGTTAGAAATAACAAGCATTCCAAGCTTCAAAGAAAAAAGGAGAATAAAGAGAATGAAACTTTGAAGCTGCTATCGTTGTCAGTTACTGAAAAAAAAAAACTTTTTGAAAACTTTAATTCACCATTTTTCAATGGAAACTATTAAACTTTATTTTGTGTTCCTCGCTTAACCCTAAAGTACTTAACAAACCCTAAAGTACTTAGCAAGCGATACTTAACAAAGAATTGAAATGATTCTAAAAAAAATATGGCTAACAACAAAATTCGGCTATTCGTTTATAGTTAGGAAATATTTGTATGATATTTTAAGCAGAATGAAGAATATAGTTTAATTCATGTGAGGAAAAAAAAATAAGAGGGTGAAAAATATCTAAGTTATTTTATTCAAAATAATAAGCATTTATTTGCTGTTTTTTATTCATTTTTTTTATTATTATCAAAATTGATTTATATGATAAAATTAAAAAAATTATTACACATCAATTTGTATTTAAAAATCATATTAAAACTATATATTTTAATTGTATGTGAGCTATTAAGCTAGAAGTCATAAACTCGGTTTGGAAACAGGTTTTCATTTATTTCACAGTAGAAATTGTCGCAAGATAATACAAAAAATGTAGAGTTTAATAATGGATGGCTCGATGCCAATATCTTTTGCCTTGACTATGTATACTGCGAGTATACAATTAAAATTGTAATTCTCTAGCTTACGGGGTTTGAAACGGACGGACGGATTAAATCGACTCAGCTCGTATATATACTTTAGGAGTCTGTCACGCCTCCTTCTGCCTGTTACATACATTTAGCAAAACAAATATACCCTGTTTTCCCATTTTCAATGGGTTCAGGCTATAAAAATATATATTCAAGGTCGTTGCAAATAGCAAAAGCAACCTTATTTTTTTTTTATAGTTTAGTTAATATAGTTTCTATACTATATTCGCCTTCTATAGTTTATAATTGATGGCAGTGGATGTGCTCCACAAATAGACCTATATATTATATGCTCCGCTCATAAGGATCCAATAATTTTGAATATATACTGCAATCAGCTGCCATGATTCTGAAATTCATACATGTTCAATAATTGATGCGCTGGCTTAGATTGACACTTAGTGATTGTTAATTAACAACTCATTGTAAAGATCGTCTTTTATTTTTACACTCTTCATTGGCTTAGCTATGCTATGCAATATATATTTTCAAATCATAGTTTGAAATTGTTTTGGATAATTCTTCACAGAAACATCAACTTTTCTCATGGTCAAAGCACTTGGTGAAGCCATAAAGTTAAGCTAGGGAACAAGTTGGCGAGTCAAGGTCAGGCCAATAAATCAAATGCAGCTAAGCAAACATTTCCGTTTCCGCTTGGAGCGTCGCAAAAAAAAGGGGGCGATGCTAGGGAAGCGGATAAGAAATAAAATTGTGTTGAAACTGCAATTGCACAAGTTTCCGCTTAGCCGGGGCCAAATTGCACTGCCTTCTTTACCGGGGTGTGCGTTGAAGTTGAATTGCGTTTTGATTGCCAAGCTAAAATTCTAATCAATTGATTTATGTTGGTCAATATAGTCGAATGCGCTTATTGCGACATTCTGAAAGCTGTTTGGCCAGCGTTTATTCACACTTGCACATTCAGCGCACAAATACAAATTCCAAATAAAAGTCCACTCAACGAGGTGTGCGTGTGCGTGTGCGTGTGCTTGTGCGAGACTGTGTCCTTTGTTTGCACAATTGATTGCTGGCCACAGCCAGCTGCCTTTGTTGTCCTGCAGTCAATTAATATTGACAGAGCGCTGGGAATTGCTTGGCGTGTTCCGTGACCGACTGTTCTGTGACTCGTTACATGTCACTGCACTCGTTATCCTCGATGGCCAATGACTTCCAGCTGCATTCTAATTGCTTTTCTAATTTAATAGAGTATTTTTATTGCCTGCCACTTTGCTCACTTTGATTATCGTTCTCTTTATGTATTTCTATCCAATATGCAGGCTGCCATCATCAGAGAGGGCTATCTGCTGAAGCACACTTGGTCCTTTCAACGCTGGCGTCGTCGTTATTTCCGTCTCAAGCGCAGTCATTTATATTATGCCAAGGATGCCAAGGTAAGACCGTAACACATTCCTCATTGGAGCGAAAGAATTCCTATATGATTAAATTGTTAAGAATTTAAATCACATTTTCTAATATACTTACTATAGAAATCAAAACCTTTTTAGCCTATCAATTTTGTAATTAATTTCTGACTAAATGTATGCTACAAATAATATATATAAATTGCAAATTATATTACAAATTACAATATATAAAACATTTTAAGATATATTACTTGTTTTAGTTTCTTTATAATTTTTAATATCAGTTTTAAGCAAGCTTCTTTATTTATTTTATTTTCTTTAATTTTTTATTTTTTTCAGATAAATATGCACTCAAATTACAGTTACACGCAGCGATTCTCTCACAGATCGTTGCTCTATGAAAGTGAGCGAGAATAGCTGCAATTTGTTACTCTTTCGGTAGTTTTTCCAAGTGTGAGTGACTTTGAGAACTGCTCAAATGGTTTCTGTTTATACATCTGCTGTCGGGCTAGTGTCTTGGACTACTCTACTGCTGATATATTAAAGCACCTTCTCTTCGAGAAGCCTTTCACCATGCAGCCTTCAAGGCTAAGCCCTTGTATATGTTCTAACTGAGCACTGCTATCTGGTTCATTATTTATTTATACCACAGAACATTTTTTTAAAGGCTTTTTTCCAAGCATCTCCAAGCATGAAAGTTCAAGTTCGGTTCATTCCACTGACCACCTTTTACAGTTAGAGAAATTGCATTGTTCTGCATCATCCAATGCATTTTCGCAGCAATTGCAACTGGATTTTTCTCTTATCTTATTTAGATACTTTGTATCCAAGATTAGAAAGCATCTGCGTCGAATAAAAATCAGTTTCAACGTGTTTTCGATTTATCTTAAATATGAATACTACTTAATGTTTACATGGATTTTATTTCAAATCAGAAGCTACATTAGTCCACGTGTCGCAACTCGTTGCGATGGCAACAATGTAGGTCAAAACACAACAATCGCTGTAACCTGCCTGGCGAATGTCCTTCGAAATATGAAACAGCACTGGCATTTGCTAGCTGCATAGAAAAATAATCAAATTGCATCGCAGCACTCACATTAATTCTGCCTAATTGGCAATTGAACAGCTGCGCTGTGATGCGCTGCGTATACGTAATGCAGCAACCGGATGCTGCACGGGAAATGGGCCAGAGGTCGGGGTACTTAAAATTCGTTATTTGTGGCACATGCAATTTCCTGGCAATTAGAAAACGCTGCAACAACAACGAATGGAAAAAACAAATAGCCGGCACTGATTGGTACTGCAAAGGCACTGAAAGAGCCAGACAGAGTGTGAGAGAGAGAGAGAGAACGAGAGCGAGAGCGAGAGAGCTGACCTTTTGCGTTTGCCAGCTTCATTTTTATTGTACGCCTGAAATTGGCTGCGTCTACAATTACGAAATGAAATTACCGCGACTTGAAAGCAAACAATGACAAAATGCCAAAGAGCGGGCCAGAAATTAGATTAGGAACGGGGTTGGGGCTGGTGTTGGGCTACCAACCGACCATGGCAGGTGACAGATGTTCTGGCAGGCAGCCAAATTGTCTCATAGCATGCACTTTGTGTGTATCGATAAAAAAAAACGGTTGAAAACGTAATTCAATCAACAGGCCACAAGCTGTTCCTCCACTAAAAAATGTCGACATACATATTACATAAAAAATACATTTTCGTGGCATTAGGTTAGCCCAAACGACGCCTAATTATCAATTTGTTTGCCCAGGACATTAATCAACATAACGAAGCTAATTAGCAGACAAATCTACTTTTGTAATGACATCCAGTTACCAGCTACCCGTTACCAGTTACCAGTTGCCCGTTGCCATTTGGCAGTTGAACGCAGTTAAGTACAAGTGTTGCCCAAATGGGGCCATCAGTTCAGTGCTCAAGGTCTTTCGGCTTGGACTGAGCTGAGGACATGTCTAGCTAATTGCGCAAGGATAACAGAGAATACAAAATTTTGACAGTAGCTATCATAGCATTTAGAAAATGAAAGCAAATGAAAGCAAATTCAACTAAATTTATTAGAAGATACCCAAGAGGAATTATGCAAAAATAAAAAAAAATACAAAATTTAAAAATTATTTTTCAGTAATAATTATTAGGGCTTTTCGAGAGTACATTTAAATAAAATTAAATTAAATACATCTGTTTATTAATGCAACAAAATATTGAATACTGCTTTTAATACAGATTAACATATATTCAAATTCTAATCAATGAATAATAATATGGTGCTGATACGTAAAATTCATCCTTATCTGAATATACTTTAAATATAATTAAATAAATATTTAAATAAAACAAGTAAGAAGGCTTTAGTCGAGACGGCTCGACTATGAGATACCCTGAACCCTGAAAAAAGAAAAAAATACTCTTCTTTACGAACGTATGAGTGTCCGCCAAATGACTGCCGTGGCTCGAGGTGGGTTGGGCTGAACTTTGGATGCTTATAACTCCATTTCTCGATGGAGAATCTTCATGAAATTTTCAGAAATTTTCGAAGTCTCTAGCTAAATTGGTGTAGAAGTTATGCTCAAAAAACGTATTGGCGGCGAAGGGGACGAAATCTGCGTATTCGTAATATCTATCTAAATATATAAATTCGAGTCTCTAGCTCAAACGGTGTAGAAGTTAAGCTCAAAATACCTACAAAAAACGAATTTTCGATTTTTATCGATAATTTGGAAATGTGATGAGTTATCGAAAAAACACCAAAAAATAAACTCGTACTGCGTAACTAACATATGAGTATTCATGTGAAATTTCAGCTATCTAGCTTTTGTAGATTCCGAAATCTCTCATACGGTCAGACGAACGGACGGACGGAGAGACCGACAGGGCTATATAAAGTTATTTTTTCTGCCGATCAAGAATATATATACTTTGTTGTCCTTCTGCCAGTTACATACATTTTCACAAAACCATTATGCCTTGAATTCCCATTTTCAATGGGTTCAGGGTATTACAAAATAATCTATTCTCATCAATCAAATATAAATTGATTAAAATTAAATATTTATATACACCTCCCAACAGCTATCTGACACAGGAGCTTTCAACTCTCAAGCATATCTCTTTAGTTGGCGTTTCACCTTTCATGTGAATTGCCTGTGACTAATTTTAATTTGACTGCTGTCGATGACAATGGCATAGTTATTTTTGAAATTGCATTGAACCGAAAATAGACGCTTGTGCTTAAGTCAAACATTTGTGCGTCATCTGCTGAAGCGTAGTTTATTCGACTGCGTTATGAAACTGTAATAAAAATATTATGCATACGTCATGTGAACAGAACAGCAATGGGAGCAGCAGCTGACGTTGGCCAAGTTGAATGCGTATTGCTGCTATTACCACTTAATTGTGAGTCACGTTATGCACTCAATTATTATGCAGATATCTTAAAATAAACATTTGACGGAAGCTAATAATTTTTTAGGTAACATTCGTTATATAAATATGCATATGGTGAGTAAATATATTATATAACAGATAAGTTCGAAATACGATTAACTCAACTTTAATTAGGTCGCAAACAACTCTCGTTTTATGCTCCAACTAAGCTTATTTGCAAAGAGCCTTTTTCGAGTGCTTAGCTTTCTCTTTCAGCACTTGTCATTCGAGCAGAGCCCAGCAGATAAAAGTACTTTCACGCTTGACAAATAGATTTGGGGCTATATTAAAAGGTTAATATTGTGTAGCAAACAGCAATTTGTAAAGCAGTCGCAACAGTTAATGGCGATAGCCATGACGCTGGCGATGACGGTGGCTTGGCACTTAGAAACTCATTAAACGTTGGCACGAAATTTTCAATTATAATTACGCATTCGCCTCGTTGCGCCGAGTGGCTTAACTGCTTGGTAATTTGTTGCGTAGCCAGCCAAAACTGCACAAACAAAGCCAAAATACGGGCAATAGTCGAGCCTTCGCCTTCGCCTTTGCCATTGCCTAAGCCTAAGCGCCACGACCCACATAAAGGCTAAGAAACAGAGTAAAAAGATAACGCTCACAACTCACAAACGATGACAATGATGAGGTATGCCAGATCCCGTTGAAATGACGCCTATGTTAATAATGGCGTTTACCATCGTAAAAGCGCAAATTTTTGTTTGCATTCTTTTCATCGTTCCTTTTTTGCACGTTGCTGTGCCTAAAGCTGCGGCTGCCGCTGTCGCTGCTACTGTTGCTTTGCTTTTGCTTTGTTCTCTCTCTTCTTATGATTTTCTTACTACTTGCTTGTGTTCCTCGCACGCGACACGCGGTCGTAGCAGCAACACCAATATTTCCTTATTCACCACAGTTGTAAATCGTAGTGAAACCCACCTAAGCGGCATTGACATGTGCTCGCTTCTGGCAAGTGTGTGTGTACACGTGTGTGTGCGTTTTTGTTTTGACACGCAAAAGCTCTGCTTGAATGAGAGAGAGCATAAGGAATGTTAGCTTTCGAGTGGCGTTGCCAGACTGCGCTAGCATGCGTTCAATATAAAAGAACTAACAGTTATGTACAAAAAGTTGTTGAAATAAGTGAGAAAATATTAATTAAAAAATTATAAACAAATTTTGAGCATAGGTAAAAATAAAATAAAGGAAAAATCATATTAAGAAGTTGCAATCCAAAATAATGCATTTAGTTTGAATTCAATAATTTTAACTATTTACTTTATATAGCAATTATTTGATTAAAAAGATAATAATTAATATAACAAAAAAAATTAAATTAAAATATATGGAAATTTTTGTGTATATATATATACCTTGTAATAATTTATTGAATATAATTCAAAATCAGAGTTTTATCAAGTTTTGCTCACAGTGTACACCACTTTAGTGGTGCAAGCTTTTTTTTCGGCTACTTTGGAGTCACCCCGCTGCGCGTACCTGTAAATATTTGTGTCCTGCCAACCCCCTTAGCCTACATTTTGGGGGCAGCTCAGCCGCTACTCAGCCAGTCTGTCTGTGGTGAGTTTCTTTTGGCGGCCAATAAAAGCAACCGCCACGCCGAAGACGAGCTCAGTGCAAACTCAACGAAGCAACGTGAAACAACACAAATCAACTAGCAGCCAAACCAGGACTCAAAACAACAATGAACAAAAATCATAAAAACAATATAACAACAGCAAAATAAAACGAAAACTATCAACACATTCTCGACTCAACTATATGTACATAGACTCCAGTACTCATAGTAAAAGCCATTAAATATTTCGTGAAACCGTAGTAAACCCATGTCAATACTCCTAAACGACTTCAACTTAATGTGTGTGCCAAAATAAAAGTTTCTTTGACTTTAAAGTTGACCGTTTATTCTGTGTACACAAACCGTAATCTCTAAAGACTAACCAAGAATACAAAGTGTTTTACGCATCGTAAACTGAAGCAACAGCATAAATCGCTGGCTCAAAGTTATAGCTAGCCACAAATCCGATTTTTGTCATTTTTTTGGGTAAGTTCCAAAACAGTTATTCTTTGTATGCCTATTTAAATAAGTTGATTATAAAATGTTAAACATACTTTCCACTATTTACGGCTGTATTTGGATCACTGTCCTTAGACCCGAAATGCTGCATCGGCTGACT
Organism: Drosophila buzzatii; assembly: GCA_035045845.1. NCBI lineage: Eukaryota > Metazoa > Arthropoda > Insecta > Diptera > Drosophilidae > Drosophila > Drosophila buzzatii. The sequence goes on from JAWNOS010000198.1 coordinate 342,703, forward strand.
AAATGAACCATGAAATCGACTAAATTTCTTCTTCGAATCTCCCGAAAGTTTTAATTGACCTATTAATAAAGTTGCCCTGTGCTGTTCCCAAAATGTTGCACCTATTCAATGTTCAGCTTGTGCTTTTAAAATAAAACACTTGTAACGAATAATTGATTTAAATCCAAATCTTGTTAGCAATTGATTGAATTAAAACAGTGCAACATTTTAAAAGCCTAAATTAAAATTGAATTAAAATTAAATGACAGAGTTCATAAATTTTTGTTTGCCGTCGGAGTTTGTTGTTTGTCGGTTAAAATTATCAAATGAATATTATAATAATAATATTCAGAATAAAGAATAATATTAATAATAAAAAATATTATAGTAGTATGCAAAATTAGTTGATAATCCTTTATAATTATCTAATAATAAAAAATTTGAAGTACTGAGTTTAGACATTTATTTCGACACACAGAAAATATTTCTCTGCTAAAACCGAACAGATTGACTATGCTCTCTAATATTACAGGATATTGATAACATTCGCATCCAGTAAGATATTTTAATTAATAATAAAATATATGAAATGATATTAATAAAGCTGGAATTTCGTAGTAGCAAGTAAATTCTTCTGAATTTACTAATGGAAAAAATGTTTGAAGCTCTTCAATACACAGTCAAGACAAAACTTTACATAATTTCCCGTACAACAATCGAAAACTCTGAATAAATTCTCAACATTCACATATAGTAATATATATAAAAGCCTAGATCGATATACATATATCCTCCTTTCTATATATTAAAAGAAAACCAAAACTAGCTTTAATAGCGCCAAAAAATACGACAGCAAGACGGACATTGCACAAACCCAATATACTCTTTTTCCCTTTGGGAACAGAGTATAAAAATATATATTCTGATGACCATAAAAAGTACATACAAAAGAATTGTTGAAGTCAATATAAGTAGTTTCCATTTGTGGAAGAGCTCTTACTTTATAAGCTTAATTTAGAAGCTGCAACCAAAGATGTTTCATGAATGATAAGTTAAGGAAAGAATTGAAACTTTAACACTACATCAAGTTTATATTCAAGATTCCTCAATCATGTATAGCAATAAACACTTATACAAATCCGTTGCGCACTCACTTACCTTTGATACTCTTCATGTGTTCATATGCAGACTTAAATGAGCCCAACCAGATCGTATATTTCCCTTGCGAGTTTACTGCATTCTTCAATAGTTCACTTTGTCTTATTGAGTTTGATGATTCATAAAGTAATTGAACCCAAATAATTGAGTAAACATTAGATAGAAAATAATTAAAGTAGTTAATTAGTGTTTAGGCACAGCTTTAATCTAACCATGAAAAATAAGTCTTATCGTAGACGAAAAAAAAAATATGTAAGAAAAGGAATTATTTAAATGGTTTGCACATACTCAGACATTATGCTAATATATTGTGTCTGGTCTGTCATAAGACATACATATATTATTGGCAGCAGCCAGTAGGTGGGTCTGTGGCTAATTACGGCGACAACAACAACACAACAGCACAGGGAAAGCAATAAAGAGAAAGAGACACTCTAACTAGGATAGACAGAATTCGTTTGTCTGGCTGGAAAAAGAAAAGACGGAGCTGCCAAACAATCAGCTAAAGTGACATTTATACCGAGATAATTACCCAAAATAGTAGCCGCACAGCTCACACACACACACACAGTTGAATGAAGGCATAGCTAAATATACAAAATTGGAACACGAGTTGCAAAGATGAGCAAGTGCTGCAGGGCACGAAAAAGAAAACAAAAAAATACACGTGTTTGAGCAGCAGGTGCGACAGACTAACAGACAGCGAGAATAAGCCGTGTAATTGCAGCGAGTCCTGCATGTCCTGTATGCCGCGTGCACCCTGCGTATATGTACGCCGATAATAGACTACAGCGCCAACACTAAATGTCCTTTGCATATAGGCGATGCGATATGTGCAATTGTAGCGTGTGTTGAATGGGGAACAGTGTGGCTTGTTGTCCTGCCTTTGTCCTGCAATATACATGTTGTTGTCCTGCGCATGTTTATTGTGTTTACACTGTGCCTGTGCACAAACACACAAACACTCACGTACAAACACTGCAGCATGTCCATTAACATATCCGTGTTAAGGTATTTTGTTTGTTTTTGTGTAGCCTTTGTTCTCTTTTTGAAAAAGCGATTAAACGTTCATTTTATGGCCGCTCCCTTTGTTGTACCGTGTATGAGTGTGAGTGTGTGTGTTTTATATAGGTAACTTTGCTGGTATCTGAAAAATTAACAAAACTCACTCTAAGCGGTTTCCTTTTCATTCTCGTTCCAAGAATGAACGAGTATATACGCTTCCTGCAATGTCTGTCTTTAAAATCTGTCAGCATGAATGAAACTTTTTGACCCATACTTAAGCTAGAAACTGGAAATTTAGAATATATACTCACAACTCTCATAATCGTATAAAATGTTGAGATTTTTCCGATGCTCTCAAAAATTGCCAAAAAGTTTATCTCGTATTCCAAAGAATTAAAATTTATAATCACGTTGGCAATTTATGATTAAAAGAAAATTAGTAAAAAACTTTATCTATAAACTATATAACAATCGGAAATACCGATATCAAAGCTTTAAGTTTTGTGCTTTGAGCTCAAAATGTTCACAGTTAATTTACTGCACATCTGATTCCTTTTCAATGCATTTGACCGTGGAGGAGCATCATGCAGTCGGTGTTGCCCTTCTTCAACACTCACTTGTTTTATTGTTATGCTGCACGTAGCGCCTTGCTTTAGGCATAGCCAAGCTCAAAGTCAGTGACCAAAGCACACATAAACCATTAGCAAAGAGAAATTAAACAATTCCAGATTAAAGCTGAGAAGAAAACTCAGAGAACTCTAAACCCAAATTGGTAGGATAACTGCGGTACTTACAGATTAGGCGAGCACATAAAAAAGTTGTTATTTTAATGTGGAATTTATATAAATATTAAGCATGTCAATATATAAACGAAAACACAATTATATTTATGCACACATGCGACTCGTAATTATCGTGATTATCGACTCGCATTTATGTCATTTGAATAAATATTGAACTTTCAATCAAATTAATTTTACACGCAGCATTCCACAATGTTTATTTTGGACTTTGTTCTTTTTGAAATCGCATCAGTTGAGGCACAAAAGCCAAATTAATTTTATGCAAGTATCGAATGCCACATAAAATAATCATTAATTCCGCAAATTACAATTGCACTTAACATTATCTGAAAGTTGGTGAAATACACGATTCTCTTAATTGGCATTCGATATGCAGACACATTTTCCTGATTTCGTTCAGAATGTCAGCTCTGACGTCACAGCTTATAGTGTGCTGTGCGGATTGTGCTCTGTGTGTTCACTTTCATGTTGTGAATTATTAAGTTGACAATTAGATGTGAGGTATTAAATGTCAGCAGACTATATAAAGGGCATACATGAAAGAGAATAAAATAATAAAACATATAGAAATATGTAAATGTTATAATATTTGTATTATTTTTTAACATACATTCAGAAAAGTCTAGAAGTTTAAAACAATATTTTGAATATTTTTTTTATAAATATAAAATTTAAGCTTATTAATTTGTAAAAGTATTTTTCATGTACATTTTCTAACTTCATTTAATCATGAGAATTTTTTAAATGCTTTACAAAACTAATATACCCATTTAATTTGGGAACGGGGTATATCCAAACATGTTGACACATGAGCATGGCCAGTAGGGCATTAAAATTGCATTTAGACAACCGCAAATAGGTTTGACTTTCTCTGGATTTTCAAGCTATAAAGGTCACATTAGAGTATATGGATATATTTGTATGTAATGAAGGCCAATGTTGAACACGAAACACCACAAAAAGAGAAAATTAATTGAATAAATACAAGGTCTGACATAAACTGAGACAGTCGACAGTTAGTTAAGCAGAGATGAGAGGATCATGCAGAGGATAAATGCACTTAAAGGTAGACAAAGTCCTTGAAAGATGTAGGCATGAGTGCATAGCTAGGTAAATATTGAATTGATGTATTAAAAATTAAGTATGAGTAGCAGTTCAGTAGGTATACGAATCATGGAACTAAACTAACATATTATTTTATAGTTGAAATTTCATGTGAACCAGATAATCAAGGTCAAGATTTAGGCGAAATATATAGAAGCATAAATGAAACAAATGAAAATTATTCGAGCTGCTTTTATTATTTTAAATTATTAATTCAATTATTTGCAGCTTACATTTCATTCATGATTATGCTTATTATTTTATGACTCGAGCCGTAGAATGTTCTTTAGCAAATAGTGTTCAGTTATTTACATTATACATTAATCAAGCGCTACAAAATGTGAGTACAGTTGAGTGTCTAGTCTGTAGTCAATTGGGCTGATTGCATCAGCCTAAATTCCTGATTGCGAGGCTCTTTTTATTGCATAAGCCGAGTCGTAATTGCGTTACATAAAAACCAGACCAAGCACACGTATGAACAAACACATTGCCTGGACACACACTAGCTCAGCACACAGTGCGTATGAGTAACGTGCCTCAATGCTTAACTAGCAGCAGACGCAGTGAACTGTGAGTGCAGCATCATGGGTCTGAAGGGTCTGAAATGGAGCGGGTGCTTACATAAAACTTGGTCAAACAGTTGACTTCTTGCTGACAATGCATTTTGCCACTGTGTGTGCGAAAATATTTACAAACGAATTTTAAATGTTTTTCCAAGTAAATTGTAAATTTGCGAATTACTAAAAGGCCTCATTTATGAGCACACACAACTCCACAGATATATGTATATATTATATTTATGTATATATGTATGTACGTGTATATATAATACGATATATATATATATATTTGTATATATAAATTCCCAGCCAAGTCACAGCTGTGTAATATATTTTTTTTGGCTACTTTCACTTTTGTGTGCCAGGGCTTTTCCGTCCTAATTTATGGCCAACAATGCCACATGAGGTCGCTGCCACGACAGTCACGTGCCACAGAAAGGGCTCACTGCTCCACATTTTGTTGATTTTGTTTTTCCTATTCGGGGTTTTTCTCGGCAGTGGGTAAAATCGATGGCATAGCCTTGATGTGGGTGCCAGGTCACTTGGCAGCAGCAGATGCATTGATTTAAAACAAAAGAGCATAACCACAAGCACACACATACACACACACACGCACACATGTGTGAATATGCATACATTCGTAACGTTTATTCACACCAATTGTTGATTTTTGTTGCTGTTGCTGTTGCTTTTGCTGTGTATATAGAGCGTAAACAATTGCAAATTGTTGCAAATGCGTAACAAAGTTCATTGAACTTATTGAAAATGTCTTGTCCTGTTGCTGTTGAGCAAATAATTATCAGGCAATTTATTTCAAATTGTCAAGCGATTTACAGGCCTAGCTCACTTACATATAACTAAGCCTAATTGAGCTCTATACTGTATATGAAGACAAAGTGACAGAGACTTAATGTTGAGGATATATAAAATGGGCGAATATTAATTCGAAAATATTGTATTGATGTGATTCTTGTTATATTTAAAATTAAATACATAGTATTTTATTTTTTATGAACAAATTAATATTCTTAATGAATATAGACTTCTCTCTGGACATTTCTTTAAAGACTGTATTTACTTTACGCTTACTAATCTATCAATTGGCGTATTTATATTCAATGCATAGACAATATAACATACTATAACAATTTCTGATAACTGATGAATTAATTAAACTGTAACATGCTGTTGTAAAAAACGACATGCCTCGTAGCATATAAACAGAGTCATTATCCCAGCAGATGCTACTCTTGCTTAGCTGCATAAAGATGTAAACGATTCAGTGTTTCGGGATTATTACACATAAATACAAACGCATACATATACAGAAATATATATACATATGTATTAAAAGATATCCACTTATTAATATAAACGCTTTCCAGAAAGTTTCTTTCATTGTGGCAAAGTTATTATTTGCGGCGCTGCCTGCCAACAGATGGCGCTAGTTTAATCAGCATAAACATTGACAACACATGTTGTCTGGTGGCCTGCTTTGCATATGCCTTGTGCTTGTTGTCTCTTTATTAAGTTTTAGTGCCAAACATGGGCATAATTTGGGCCTAAATTGCACGCCCCTTGACTTGCCTAATGAACTTGTTTATTTGCAGCACGTGTACTGAATGAAAAGCCTTGAGAGTGAGTTTCGCACAACAAATATCCACACACACAGCCACACAAATGCGAGTGTATAACTAGTAGATATGTCATGTATGCGTGACAGTTTCAACTTATACTTCTATATAGCTGCAGCTATTGAATACTACGTGACGGGTCTCAAAAAAGGCCTAGAAAAAACCATACACACATACAAACACACGCACAAACACTCACAGAAATACTTACTAGACTTGATGATGTTGCTCAAGAGAGATGCGCACGTAGCTGACATTGAAAACAATTTTTTCATTTGACTGCTTTCTTTGTTTCTGTTTTTCTTGTAAATTTTCATATTTCTTTATTTGAATGGGAGAGAAACTATCATGTGGTTTTGAGTACAGCATGGAACAGTTTAAATTAATGCTTTCTTTCCTTCCACGTGGTGATTCAGCTAAGACGCACCTTGGGCTTGGTGCTAGATATAAATTGGAGTCAGCACAATTTAGAATTAATATAATTTATCATGCTTATGTTTATGCTGATCTATTATTAATTTTAATACCTCAAGATAGATGCGCATTCAGTAGATAGAAGAAGCGAAAAATACGAACATTCCATTTTGTTTGGCTTCGGGCATGTTGACAGCAAGATGTATCCCAGTGTCCTCGTCATTGTCATAAGTATCACACACACACACACACACACACACACACACACACACTAACATCCTGTGGGTGGAAGAGACACGTTAGCAGCTAGCTTGTTCCGCTTTATGCTTCCGCCTGTCTAGGCAAAAAGAATCGTAGCTACCGTTTTATGTGTCCCTCTTCGGATCGAACTGTTTTGCGTGCTGCATACAAACGACAGATTAGTTGAGGGCCCCAAGCGTTAAGAAGACGGGGGTCTTCTGGTTGGAGCTGTGGCTAAGACCTTATAGATATTATCGAGGGCGCAGGTTAAGCAGGAGCGCGCCCAGGCCAGGACAATTGACCAGCTATGCTTGACTGTGTGTGTGTGTGTGTGTGTGTGTGTGAATGCGCCCCATTGTGATGTATATCAATAAGTATACTTATTCGGTTATTGCCAGTTGACAACGCGTGGTATGCGTAATATTTCGCTTGAGCTATTAAATTGCTGTCAGACTGCTATGCCAAGAAGTTTGCCTTGTTTGCGTGGTTTCCACAATAGCCTGTTACGTTTATTGTCCACAATTATTTATCTGATGCCAATCACATTTGAGCATATGACAACTGTGGGTCTGACATACACAGACAAAGTCTTGTCTTTAACTTTTATTAACATTGCCTTTCACTTCTGTCATTCGAGCTGGGATAAAAGCGTGTCCAAATCTCCAGCTGGTCTTTAGAATGTGAACCTGAGTTCGTGGAAATAGTAAATGCGTATTTTATCTTTAAGCCTTTGTGACACTTAATTACTTCTTACATACGGCTCAATAAGACCTCAGCCAAAATACAAAAGCAGGACTTCTTGGGATGCCAAGGCACGTGGCTGTCATGCACAGTTGCTTAGCCAGCATTTCTCACATTATGCAGCACTTTGGTTATCAGAATTTGCATTTTGATTGCAATTCATATTGTATACATATATCGGGGGCGGCTATTCAGTAGTGTGCCGTGGCTGCATCGGTGGGCGAAGCGCATCTTGCATATCCGTTCAAGGGTATTCCATCTATGACTTTCATATTTGATTATAAATAAATATGCAAATGCAAAGAGCTGACAATCAACTAAGTAAGCTAACGCTCAGCACTGATGCAGATGAATTTCATAAATTATATATATGCGACATGAGCAGCAGATCAGCCGCAGCTCGGCTGCAACGCCAGCTGCCGACGTGAATTAATTCTATGAATCGTACAAGTATTTGCTTATATAAGTGCTGCAGGCCTATGCAGAAGGGGGAAAACGAAAAGCCATTTCACATGCACACATGGCCTCAAGGGTACATTTGGCTAACAAGCGTACTAAATGTACTACAAAAGCGTTGACGGTTAACAGTTGACGGTTGACGTTGACAGTTGAAGTGTGTTCAACAACACAAGTGAAGAGCCATATGTATGTATGCGTATGTATGAGTATGACACAACTTGTGCGACGTTCAGAAGGCATAAAAAAATGTCAACATTTGGCATTCCAAAAACTATTTCCACCTGGCATTCGACTTTAAGCAAATTATGAAGCAAAGATACTAGAACTAAAACCAGGCGAATTTTGAAAACACGGAAAAATTCACAATTAAATAGAATTGAAGAGATTCCCATAGTTTGGAATTCACATTGCACTGACAGTAAGTGCCTACAACTGGTTTACCAGCTGCTGCTGGTCCAATGGGCAGTTGCGTTTCAATGCGAATGTTGTTTGTGCATTGGGCGCCCGCATGCAGGAAATGAAAATGCGACGCTGGAATTGCGGCATGTGGCAACATCCCATAGCGCTCAAGGCACACATTCAAGGCCATTCTTGTAGCATACATTTGCGGGCCGACTAACATTGCCAACATGGCGCAGCCACATAACGACAGCCGAGGCTAAGCAATCTAATTGTGAGTTATGGGCCACCAACTTGACATTTCACCTTGATGAATGGTCGGCTGGGGCATAAGCTAGCCGCCGGTAAAGCAACACATTCATGCTCAATCATATTCAGTCCAAAAATTTCTTCTTCATCTGAACACTCTTCAAATGTCATGTAGCTTTATTTATACTTTGTCTCATAATTTGTAATAAATATTTCTACGAACAGCATTTAGCAATTTCATTAACTTTTGAGCACAATAGCTGACCAAGTTTCTAAGAGCATTCTTAAAATAACAATAATACTCCCAACAATGGCGGGTCAGCTAGTCTCAAACTGTAGCTGGAATTCTGCCTTTGTGCCTGACGCTGAGGGTGGGATGGAGGCGAATGCCTCTTTGAGCCAGAAGCTTACAGTCTAATCAAAACTATTTAATTTACTTAATTAACTTCTATAGACACTCAAGCCAGCTGTTGTAGTTTGTCTTTAATTAAAGTTTCTATAGCCAAGGGAACTACGTATACAAAAATTCCTTTTTATTAATATAAATTGTACTCTTCTCAACACGTTTATAAACACTTTAATTTATTGAAAAAGTTTTCGAATGCATTCAAGCTGTAAGCACATTCAAAGCACAAAATGAAAATTTAAATATTTCACAATAAGCTCACGAAAGCGCAAAGAAGCAGAAATTTCTTTTGACGCCCGAGCAGACTATGGAAAAAAGGTTGAAATAACTTTGTAGCCTTAATTTGTTTTACCTGGGCCAAATGAATCGCTCGTGCGACAAGAGAATGGTTAGGCCTCGAAGGAAAGGCAATGCAGCCCATTTGGCTAACGGAAAACGTTGCTTTATTTTCGCATTATTACGTTCGATACGTAATAAGGAAAATGGGAAATGGGAAATGACAAAAGCGTTTGTGCAGGGAAGAGCTTTGTGAGGTAGGAAGCGAGAGGTGGGAGGTGGTGAGCGGGTGGGGGCAAGAAGGCGAAACCTGAATCATTGACAGCCCGAAATGGGCGTCGAGTGACGCAGTCGGAGGGTGTCGCATGGTCAGCTTTCAATTATACGGCTATTTAGTAGAAGTCTGCGTCCTGACAGGCTCGTTGACAAGACAAACATCCCTCCGACTCAGCCGAAATTGATTTATTTACTAAGTATATTCTCCTCTTACGAGTGTCATTTTTTATAAAGCAGCGTAAATCAATCAAAAGTGTTTTGGGCTGCAAATTTGATCAACAATTTTATTTTTATTATTACTTTTCTCGTTGAACTTGATATGTGTTTCATCATATTTCAAGTGCCGCGAATCAAATTATGTCAACAGCAGCGTACATTCTTAAATCAAATTTAATAAACTACGTCGGTCGCTCATAATGGCAACAGTTTATTAGAAAATCAAATCTAATAAATCTCATTTGACGCGCGCTTAAAGCGAGGAAATAGGAAAAGTTGCCATGGCACAAGGTAAAACCAAAATAGAAACAACTATTAAATGAATCCTGCAAACTTTTTCATTTGCATGTAGAACAAAAACTGAACAGCATTTATTAGAAAGCCTCAAAACTTGCAAAGGGCTCAGCTTGGATAGCTGACCATGAAAACTAAAAATAACATTGGCGTTGCAATTTAATTAAAAAGTTCTTATACCTTGCTTGGGGAGAATCAAGAATACCACTTATAGAACAATGTCCTACAGAGTCCATAATGCAGAGAAAGGTAGCGAAAACGAGAGGTATTTAGATTAAATGGGTATCTAATAATACTAGAATAAATAATATCATTTATAATTATAGCTTAATATACTCTGCCCCAGTTTTTAATAATCAGGTATTCTCATATCCAAAAATTATTAATGCTGAAAACTTTTGAATCAATATATGCTGATTAATTAAAACTCAATTCTGACATATGTTTTAGCCATCTTACTGTTGGCGTGTGATGATAGACTGACTTTATTAACATAGATCAGTATGTACTTAACAGCTATGTATATCTATAGCGTTGCCATATATGAGCTAGAATTGCCATATCAACACTCTTCCTCAATTCAATTTACATTTTACATTACATTTTAATTTACAATTACATTAAACCAAGCAACGCAGTACATTTCATATGTTTTGCTTTTGACAGATTCTTTGTTAGAATATCGGCTATCATTTCATTTGATGGACAATAGGTCAAATCGATTAACTTGTTTTCATAACAATTTCGTATATGATGATACTTAATATCTATGTGTTTGCTTCGCGCATGATATACTGGATTCTTCACAAGATTCAAAGAGCTTACATTATCTCCAGAAATTGTTATACGATCAGGCTTACAATATGGTTTAATTTCGCTTATTAGCTTTCTTAAATAAATCGACTCCTTTGCAGCATCAGAGAGCGCCATATACTCCGCCTCAGTAGTACTCAACGCAACTGATTTCTGCTTTTTCGATGTCCATGAAAAAACCGAACCTCCCCATATGAAGGCATATCCAGTGAAGGACTTCCTATCAGTTGAGTCACCTGCCCAATCTGCATCTGCAAAGCCAGCAATCTCCTTTCCGGTCTTCTCGTAGACTATCGACAGATCTGCTGTTGTGTGCAGATACCTCAGGACATGCTTTGCTGCTTCAAGATGTTCGCTATGTGGATTCGAATTCCTTTGTGAGAACTTGCACACTGAGTGCAAAATATCTGGTCGTGTGCACAGCGCAATATACATCAACGAGCCAATCACCGACTGATATTCTGTCATGTCAACGCGCTTACATGACTCTTTCTCACAGTTTGACGCAGTGCGGCAGTTGGTCATGCCCATTTCATTAAGCAGACCCTTTATATGTTTCCTTTGGTTCACGCGAATCGCACCAGTCCTTCCTTCCCGTTGGATTTCAAGGCCCAAGAAGTTTGTTACTTGGCCCTTATCTACTATCTGAAATTCAGAAGAAATAGCCTTTTTAGTAGCTAGCATCTCACCCATGTTTGAACATGCCAGTAGCATATCATCAACATATACTGCAATTAGGTTTATCGTCTGGTCATCTGAGCACTTGATGTACAGGCATGGCTCGCTCTCGCATGCCCTGTATCCCATCTTGGTTAGAACGCCATCCAGCTTGGTGTTCCAAACTCGACCAGCTTGATTCAGGCCGTACAGTGACCTCTTCAGCTTCAACACACGTCCAGAACGGTCATCGTAGTGTTCTGGCTGTCGCATGTATATATCTTCTTCTAGAATGCCGTTCAGGTATGCCGTCGACACATCCAGTTGATGTACATAAAGCTCGTACTCGGCAGCCATAGCCAGGATCATACGTATTGTAGCATTGCGCACTACTGGAGAATACGTCTCTTCGAAGTCTATACCATATCTCTGGCTGCATCCTTTAGCAACCAAGCGCGCTTTGTAGCGCTCAACTTCTCCAGATGGATTTGTTTTCAATGTAAACACCCATTTGCTGCCTATAGGCTTCTGACCAGGTGGTAATTCAACCAGGTCCCATGTGTCATTACACATCAGTGCGTTGTACTCTTCCTGCATTGCTGCTTTCCATTCTTCTGCTTGTGGACTCGATTGTACTTGCTGTACAGTAACGGGAACTTCAATGTTATTGCTTAACATTACATTTGCCACATTGTACTGCTTAGTTGGCCGTCCCTTCAAGCCCGTTCTGATTATTTTAGGCCTGCCTGGCCCTCTCCTTGGCTATTCAGCTACGTCAACATCATCATCAGACTGATGTTCAGTATCGCAATGATGCTCCTGTATACTTTCATGATCAGTATCATCTTTGGACATTATGGTAACACACGGCTTCTCGGTTGACTCAGATACGCTGTCCTCAATGAAATATACATCCCTGCTGATCTTCACGTCACCTGTCTTCTTGTCGTAAAGTCGATATGCTTTTGAAGACTCTGAGTATCCGACCATAATATACTCTTTTCCCTTCTCCTGGAACTTCTTCTTTTGACCCTTTTCCAGTGCAATTGCTGTGCATCCGAACACTCTCAAGTGTTTGACAACTGGCTTGGTCCCTGTAAATGCCTCAAAAGGCGTTATGCCATCCACAGCATTCGTTGGTGATCGATTTCTTAGGTATGCAGCACACGCAACTGCCTCCGCCCAGAAACTTTCGTTTAATGCTGCACTATTCAGCATTACTCTTGCCATCTCAACCAGTGTCCGATTACAGCGCTCAGCAACACCATTTTGCTGCGGGGTGTACGGTGCAGTCAGCTGTCTTTTGATACCAGTCATCTTGAGATATTCGTTAAAATCTTTATTGACATATTCGGTGCCATTATCAGTTTTAATGATTTTTACTTTCAGACCTTTCTGACGCTCTAACATCGTTACATGTTCTTTAAATATTTTTGTCACCTCTGACTTCTGTTTCATAAAGTAAACATGGATATAACGGCTTTTATCGCCAATCATCGTAAGAAAGTATCGGGCTCCACCATTTGATACTTTGCTTATAGGTCCACACACGTCACTGTGTATCAACTCCAGAATCTCTTTTGATCTATTTGTTGATTCTTCAAATGATCTCGCATGACATTTATTTTTAAAGTAACTTATGCAATCAAAATGTTCTATGGCAGAGCTTACTGCCAATCCATGCACCATTTCTTTACTTTTTAGTTCACGAAGACTCTGCACATTTAAATGGCCGTATCGTGCATGCCATTTCTTGACGTCATAACTTTTCGATAAGCACAACTTTTCATAATTCTTTGTTTCACACAGAAACAGACCGCTGATTCTTTTGGCTTTTAATATAAGTATATGCTTATTATCAAATACTTTGCCAAAACCTGAATTAAATTCAACTGAACATCCGTGTGCAACTGCCTTTCCAACTGATATGAAATTGCATTGCAGCCCTGGTACAAATAACACGTCTTTTAAAGCAATTTCAAAACCACACATGCTGTTGATATTTACTGTGCCTTTGCCGCAAGCCGTCGTAAAATTATTTCCAGCTAATTCGATACTTTCATTGTGTTGCTCAAAATGATCGAATAAATCACGACGTGCACACATATGCGATGTTGCTCCGCTATCGATAACCCAAGTATCGTCACTCATACGATAGTTTCCCATCATGCCTGCAAACGATCGTTGATTTGAATGCGCATCTCTATTTTTTCTATTTGCGCTTTCGCTTTTTTCGCTACTTTTCCCGCGTCGTTCTTTGTCGAATTTTCCATTTGCTTCTTTCGTCGTACAGTTTGCTGCATAATGACCTTGCTGGCCACACTTATAGCATTTGAAATTACGGCGTCTGTATGTCGTCTCATCTTTTCCTCGTCTTTTGCCTTCTTGTCCCGTCTGCTTTGCCGAAAATGATTGCGTTGCTTCTCGTTGATCGTTGATTTTTCGCCTCTCAACCTCTTCTGCTAACTTGCATTTTATGCTGCTAAAGCTCGGCAACTCATCGCGAGCCTCTAAAGCAACAACAAAATTTTCAAACGATGACGGTAGACTTGATAGTAGCATGATGACGATCAGCTCTTCCTGTAGCGTTATACCACTAACCATACAACACATAGACTGGACAACTGGAACAAATTAATGTGCACACTTATTTTTTGACATTAGAACCCCATCAACTTCGTATTTGCTCGGGTTTTTACTTTTCGGGTCGGGAGAGAAAAATTGCTGATGGCAAAATCATTCCGCTTCGAGCGCTCGACGGTGACGGTCGATTTTCCAAAAAGGTCTGACATGTGCCGCTCTTTCCCTTGGTCTCTTTCTCTTTCTGCCCCATGCTTTTTACTCTCTGCTCTCTTCTCACAAAAATATATGTATGCTAGCACAAACAGCAAACAGCTCACAAAAATTGAAATTTCTTCTCGACGCGATCCCATTGCTTCCCTTCTGAGCGAAGGGTATACCGAATTCTTAAACGGCTTTGCCATGCTCATGCAAAATGTTAGCGTTTCCATGATTATTTGTGGAAAGGGTATGAAAGCGTTGATGTGCATAAAGAATATTATTTCCCGATGACCATACACACACACTTTTACACTTCCTCGCTATATGTGTAGGCATTTATGTGCTTGTGTGCAATATTCTTGCTGCTTGTAGCACCATTAGAACCCCAGTAGTTGATGTTCGTTCGGTTGGGTAGCGATGTGAGCTTGCATACACACACACATTTACACTTCCTCGCTATATGTGTAGGCATTTATATGCCTGTGTGCGATACACTTGCTGCATGTATCAATTCTAATTTCCCAGCGATTGCTGTGGGGGTGTGCCTACCCCAACTTTGAATTAAATAAACGATTTCGAGTTCAAATTTGACCCTATAGACAAAAATGGAACAAGTTGTTCAAATGCTTTCGCAAATTCAGGTCACATATAACCCTTTTAAAGAAATGCCTAGATATACAGGTAAAATGACCCTTTTATGCAAAAAATATGCATCCGTTATGTAGACATATTTTCCACTAAATAACAAAAATATACATGTATTATGTTTAATGTTCTATTTAATTTAAATTCTTTTACTTAAATTACCCAAAATCCATTAATCAAAGTTGAGGTAGGACACCCCCAAAATGTGGGATAAGAAAGAGAAGAATAGAACAGGCATATAAATGCCTACACATATAGGAGGAAGTGTAAATGTGTGTGTGTATGCAAGCTCACATCGCTACCCAACCGAACGAACATCAACTACTGGGGTTTATGGTGCTAAAAGAAGATGACAAAAATAATGCTACACATATAGCGAGGAAGTGTAAAAGTGTGTGTGTATGGTCATCGGGAAATAATATTCTTTTCACATCAACGCTTTCATACCCTTCCAAAATAATCTGGAAACGTAATTGCATGAGATGGAAAGCCGTTTAAGAATTCGGTATACCCTTCGCTCAGAAGGGAAGCAATGGGATCGCGTCGAGAAGAAATTTCAATTTTTGTGAGCTGTTTGCTGTTTGTGCTAGCATACATATATTTTTGTGAGAAGAGAGCAGAGAGTAAAAAGCATGGGGCAGAAAGAGAAAGAGAGCAAGGGAAAGAGCGCACATGTCAGACCTTTTTGGAAAATCGACCGTCACCGTCGAGCGCTCGAAGCGGAATGATTTTGCCATCAGCAATTTTTCTCTCCCGACCCGAAAAGTAAAAACCCGAGCAAATACGAAGTTGATGGGGTTCTAATGTCAAAAAATAAGTGTGCACATTAATTTGTTCCAGTTGTCCAGTCTATGTGTTGTATGGTTAGTGGTTATACCAATTGCTGATAGATTTTCAACAATATTTGAAAACTCCATGATATGCGTTTGCAAATTATCTCCTTCTGCCATTCTCTTGTTTAAAAACTGTTTAAACAAAGTTACCCTGCGCACAGGTCCAGACGAGCGATGTAACTTTGCCAGTTCGTTCCACACATCTTTTGCGTAAGTGCATCTCTTCACATAGTTTACTTGAGACGGACTCATCGACAAAATTAACACTGACTTAGCTTTGTCGTTTTCACGTTTCCATATCTTGAACGCTTCACTTGTCTCATCTTCTGGCTTCATAAACTCATTAGAAACCACGGTCACAAATTTTGATGAACCAAAACACTTTCTACCATTACTCCAAACTATAGTTGGTATACCAGCTTTTCTATATTGTATTGCAATGTCCGTTATGCACAGAAACTTCTAGAGCGTCACTTTTTCACTCTATTCTTTGCACTATTTCTTAGTGCGCGAGCTGAGCCCATAACCTGTTGGCGTGTGATGATAGACTGACTTTATTAACATAGATCAGTATGTACTTAACAGCTATGTATATCTATAGCGTTGCCATATATGAGCTAGAATTGCCATATCAACACTTACATTGACTAGCCTTGTAGAAATTTAATATTTTATGTTGAAATTGATATTCATTAATTGTCTTGCATTTCCACAGACTTCCATTCACCTTGCCTTCATCTCTCCAATATATGAGCTGTGTATTCCCAAGCCCACTTCATATTGATAGAAAGTTTTGTTTTTAGTTCAATGCGGAATAATAAACATTTTCAAAGCGCATGGAAAGTTTGAACACCCGTGTGTGAGGGAGAAATAAGTTAGATGATATAAAAAGAGAGAGAGAGAGAGAGAGTGAAGGAGGTAGCTTGAGCAAAACTCTGCCTAGGTATTATAGACGCGTAATCATTAACAGCTCGTTGAGCCTGCGTGGGACCCGAAAACTCAAATGCCTTTCAAACTGTTTGCACAGGCCGCATATTTCTGCCACATCACGAACTGTAACCTGTGCGTAAAGCTCCTGCAGCTACACTGCGGCTGTCTTGCCCCACTTGGCCAACAAGGTGTTGGCAGACAGGCTTTGGCTACGGGTGACTAAGACTCGCATTGACGTGTTACGTTAAAGTTTACGTCTCTTACGTCGTTGGGACCTGTTACGTGGCCTTAAAATTTATGCACGGCTTTATGATAAACATAAATCTTTCAGACGCCTTAAGATTATGCGTGCTGGTTACAGCTCGTGCAGCCATTAGTTGAAGGCCTTAAAGGATTTGTATATAATTTGGTTTATGTAGTTTTGATACGGCGACTTTTATGAATATTAATTTTGTGGGCAACGTAAACCGAAATCAGATAAACAATTTATGAGCAGCCTAAAAACTTGGTGAATATTTGTCTACGTTAGCTAGAAATGAATTAGAGCAGAGTCAGCTACTGCAAGCCACACACAGCAGTTGTAATTATATGTGACCTACATATCAGGATTAGGATCTTGTCAAACGCAGCTATAATTTGGCATTAATGACAGAGCAGCAACAGCAACACTAATACATTAGCCATAAATATTGGTATATCAAATGTTATTTTATTGAACATACTTAGGTCTTAAAATGTTGTAAGTGGGAAAGATAGTAAGAGCCCGAGCTGAGGCATTAAAGTTTCAATTTACAAATAGCCAGACATAAATGCCTTTAATAATGCTCACAGTATACATAGCTCTAAATTTATCATTGGGCGCGAAGCAGCAGAAAAAAAAAGGAACGTTTAACGTTTGAGTTGAATTTATAATGAGTTTATAATCTGAGATGGAAGGCCTATAAGGCAGCAACTTTTACCCTTTATGCAAAATTAATGCGTATGTTTCAGGCATTTGGGAGCGGCTGCCAGACACTCCAAAAATATATGACTACTGGCGATAGAAGGCGCTGTCTGAATAGGACACACATATACACATGGCCAAGTTTTGAGGGCTGTCAACTGCCATGGCATGGCCTGATCGCTCCTGGTCGGATTTCCGGCAACGTTTTCTGCCTTTTATCGGGCAGCGCAGGCAGTTGAGGCAGACTGTGAAGGCTGAGGAGGGGTGGTGAGAGCGGGAGCCGCTGACTGGATGGATGTACGGAAGCTAAAACATCATTTTATCAAAAGCAAAAAGAGGTCATGTGTATTTTGTGTCGCTGCTCGGGAAATGTTATTTGAAAAATTGTTATGCTGCGAGCAGGGAAACTCGTTCTCACTTCGTTCGCTGCCACAAAATGAGACTCATAAATTATGTTGCATAAATCACGGTGCAGCCGTCTCTATATATGTATGTGTGTGCGTATGTTAGTATTTTATTTATAGGAATAACAGCGAGATTAAGTAATTAAGGTTAGACGGTTAGATGCGCGAAAATGTGCTAAATTTATGCAATTCATTATGCTTAGTAACAAAGCAAAAATAGGGTAAAAAAATATATATATAATTGTAAATAAACTAGTTCATAACGAACATATGATTGAATAGGGAATAAACAAAGTAGATACACCCCGAGTTAATCTGAAAGTTATACAAATATTTGATGTAAGATGTGATATAGAAAAAAAAACTCTGGACTACTTTTGCCGGCTTGAATTGGATTAATCTTTACATATAAAAAAAATGATTGAAACCCCCTATTTTTTAAACAACTGGCATGAATAAAACACATTTATATTGCAAGTTGCTTTAGAAATGGCTCAAACTTTATTTAGTTATCAACTTTATTTCTATGCAACTAAGCAAAAAAGTTGTTTAGCTTTACAACGAATTTAGTGCATTTCATTGGCTTAATTTTTTAGTGAGTGAAAAATACATTTTGAGTGCTCACAAAATGTAAAATGAAAAGTCTCAAATGCCATTCAAATGGCGTCAAAATAAAAACTTCAAAGCAGCTCTCCAGGAGGTGGAAACCTCGTGCTGTGCAGCAGGAGGCGGGCAGGCAGAGCAAGGCCTTTTCCATTTCACAGAACAAAGCACAGAAAGCCAGAAATCATCGGCCACACTTTGCCCAATCAAAGTTGGCTTAAAAGCGTTCGCAGCGTCCCAAAGTTGCCGATGTTGCTGTTGTTGCTGTTGTTGCTGTTGCTGCTGCTGCTCTTGTTGAGCCCAAGGGCTGAAAACATGCGAGCAGCCGAGCCAAGAGCATATTTCTTTGTTAGCTGCCACTACTTAAGTGTTATTTATGGATTTTTATTCTCTGACTAATACACACACTCACACACATCCACATGCAGTTCCCTGCAAAGGGTAAAGTTGAATGTACGCGCGGCTTATACGAAAGGTCCTTTAGACAAGAGCAAACACACGCTCGACCCGCAGAATACCAGAGTCGGCGACGGCAAATGTGTTTAAAAATCTGAGGTGCAGGTCTATATAAAAATAAAAGCTATAGATATTTAATTTGTAATGGTCTGCAACATTTTGGAGCGCTGCCTCGAGCTTATTTTCATTCATTATTTTTAATTTTTTCTGTACGGCTCAGCATGGCGTATACTTAATAATGCATTTGTCTCTGGCGCGACATACTTGCATCAATGTGGCGCAACGGTCGAAAAATAAATTTATCACAATTATTGTCAGAAAATCGGCCTGAATATCGACATCGCCAGATGTGTCCCCAACCCCAGACAGAGCACCACTCCCGACATGGCATTAAGGCTCGCCTGCGTCCCACTGCGCATTGCTAATTGAAGTTGCTTTATATTTTTTCGTTTATGTCAGTTTCCATTATTTTTGTTTTATTTATTTATTTATTTTTTGCAAACGCATGAGCTGTCCATCACTGTATCGATTGACATGTTAATAATTTATTTACAAATTTCATTAAATTATCCATTTACTTTAATGATAAGAGAATTTCAGCTAACTGTAACAATATATATTTCATATATTTATTATTTATTATTTAATATTATTTGTTATGGAATGGACCCAAAAATATGCTGAGCCTTCAAATTAATAGAATGTAGATAAAAATGCGCAGGCTTTCATAATATGCACTCAATTACTACTCTCATTATATTTGTTCGATTTGTAAAGCATTTTTAAGCAACCCAATGTTTTTATTATATTATTTGTAATATTATAAATATTCACCAGAATCTTCCACTTACTTAAATATCATTCAGTTCTATATTTATATTCTCTCTTCATTACTTATAACCGAAATTGTTCTCTTTGCTTCACGCTTGTCCTTTTAGCTATAGAAATATATTTTCTGCGCTCAGAACTCGTTCGAAGTGCCCAATTTGGCATTAAACGCTTTTCTAGACGCCCTTTTCTTTGATAACTTGTGCTTAATATAGAAATTATAATTTGAAATGGTATTCAAAAGGTGCGCAGTCATTAGAGTTTTGTTTGCGTATTTAAATTGAACGCACTCAGGCAGGAATGGGCACAGGGTGTTCACGCTCATAGCAAACAGGGTGCGGCAAATTAAAATATATATATACATAAATATTATGGCACATTAATAACTTGCTTGAGGGCCACATTTAAGTGCTGGCCATTATAATGTAATGCCATTAAAATGCCAACAATTTGTAGCCACGCGATTTTCGACACGCCAAATGAAATATGACACGCCCAACGGGAACCACCTCTTTGACAGGCCATTCCAGCAGCCTGACTACCCTCGACAACATCTTCTTGTCTCTTCTTATCTGTCTGCTGCAAATTAAACCCGAAATACCTATCGACTCCATGAGGTATGCCGCCTCCACATCGGCAGCCACGGACTGCCATGCCATTTTAAATTGTTCCTTTTGGTAAGCTGCTTAAACGCACAAATGTACAACTTGTGTGCCACTTCTCGAGCAACATGCTGCTCTGCTAGTTTTACGAAAGTTTCTGCTGCAGCCAACTAAGAAATACGAAAATGCCAAAGGTCATTACGAAGAGTGTTTTTAAATGTTTTCTTCTTTTATGTATTTTCTTCTTATTTTATTTATGATATCACTGACATACAACAAAAAATAAGAAATAAACTGAACTATAAACTAATCTTTCACATAGTTTGAGAGTTAAAACTTTTTATTTGAGTATTTCTTGGCGGTCAACTCGCAGCTGAATAGTAAACAAATGTGTTTACTAATAGTCGCATTTATATAGAAGAATAAATATATTGGGACGAGTGTAAGAATTTATGGGAAGTACTTAGCTTGAATTATTATAAGGACATCCAACCCTCATTTCGACTTTTGAATATTTTGGTACAGCAATTAAATGGAATGAGCCTTGGATTAAATTCAAGATAAGATATTTAAGTGTAGCTCGACTTCTTATATTGTATGTCATTTTGAATATATTATGCTCAATTAGTTTGCTCGCAGCCCTCAACTGGCGGGTCAGCACTTTTCTTTTGCCCTCACTCGATTCGAATAGGTTTTCGGCCAGCCATTTCGTACTCCTTGCCCACCTTTCCATGCTTATTTTCCGCTGAAATTTGTGCGCCATTAAGTGATTTCGCAAAAAAAAAAAAAAAAAGAAAGATGCGAAGAGGAGAAAAAATTAAAACGAAAAAAGTCTGCCCGAAAAGTAATGCAAAGAAATTGATATGAATGAGCAAAAGTTTTCTGCAAGCTGTGGCAAAGTCGAAGCCAGCAAAAAGGGACGAAAATAAGTGGAAAATGTTTCTTGGTTTTCGTCTTCTTCTTATAAATCTACATCTGGGCTGGCCGGCAGGCGAACTGGGTGACTGGCGCACTGGCCGTCGAAAAGTGCGCAAATTAATGATTATGCCACACAGTTTAGCCCTCGTCTGAGGTGTGTACGTGTGTGTGAGGAAATCTCGGCATAATGCAATCAAAGTTTTTCACCTCCAGGGCTTATTGCCTTGCAAAAAAAAAAAAAAAAAAAAGAAATAATGTACCAATTTGCTTAATGTGTTTGTGATTGACCTGCGAGAAAATCCCAAACAATTCCGAAGAAATTCTAACATTGAGTTCATGTCCAGTTCCCAAAGGTCAAAAGGGATCCGCCAATCCAAGCGAAGCAAAAAAGTAACTAAAATGAACAAAGTTTAACTAGTTAATACCCTGGGGAGTGATGAAACGCACATCAATACAATGTTGTTCAATAATATATTTTAGAATTCCTTTTTGTCATCTCGAAAATTGCTTAAAGCAGGGAAGGAGAATAGATGTGCGCATGCATGTTAGTTTAGCTCTTAAAGAATCTAGATATATACCTATTGAAGTAAGTATTATAGTCTCTGAGCAAATTTAAAGAACACTTATGTAAATCTATCCACATACAGTGACTAAAAAATCTATATGCTTCAATCTACTCTTCAGATTACAGGGTATAAATCGTGAATATATTTGTGTCTGTATTTATTAGTCTCAATAGGCTACTGTGCATAAAAACGACTCTATTACTCAATCTCTTTATTTATGTACATGAAATATATATACATACATATGTATGTATATTAAAATTCAATCATTGAATTCAAATAAAATCAATATAATATGAAATATAATATCTGTATATATATTAGTTTATTTCAAATTCAATATTTCACAAATCTCTGGATGTTGATTGCTTATAAGGTATCGATAGTATCGATGGAACTGGTGAATTGCGATAGATCGACACAAATTTTTCGATTTCGATGTATCGAACTTGTAAGGTACAATAAGATTAAATAAAATAAAAATAAATTTTTGTGATTAATTGAAATTTTTTAACCTTCAACAGTTTAAAAAAGTAGTACGTAATAAATAATAACAATGAAAAAGTTCGTACAGTCCTTTATGAACAAAAACCAATAGCTTAAAATTAATAGGCCTTCTTGGAGATACCTTGTTAAGTTATCCACGAGGTTAAGTTATCAAAATGAAGTTTTTTTTTCTTACACAATAAGTGATTCTTGTTGACATTATTCAATATGTTAAGTTATAAAAAAAAAAAAAAGTTATTATCTTTTAAGCACAAGTGATTCTCATAGATATAGGTATCATAGGTATAATATGTGTCATGAAATTATATATATTTTGACTTATTTTTGTTTGCACGGAAATCTTTTGTTTTCTTTGAAAAGTTATAAAATGACTTTAAAAGCATAATTAACCATATCAAAACAATGTTTAATACATAAAACTATTAAAAAAAAACTTTTAAATTACCGATGGAAACATCGATATATCGAATGTGTTGTCCATCGATGGTCTTTTCCATCGCTGCAAAATCCATCGAGTGGTGCTTTCATCGATGGATTCCCAGCTCTAATATAAGGTGATTTTACTTATTTAAATTGGCATTTCATGCCTGAATCTGGGACACTTAAGCAGTTCGTTTACTTTTTAATTACGCGTATTTATTTATTGATTTCTTTTGCATTTTACGCTTGAGCCGTGGCTGCCGCACACACAGCAAAGGCAAACAAGCGCACCGGGGCATATTTGCTGTGGGTTCCCATAACGATGCCAACGCGAGCTGCAATAGGGCCTGGCAAAGATTGGTGTAAATCATTCAAGTGAAAAATGTCTGAGCTCAAGGCAGCGTCACGAGCAAATGGCTATCAAAAATTTGTTGGGCACAAAATGCTTCCAAAAATTAAAGCTGCAATACAATGTCAATGGCAAAGAGGAAACGCAAACTCTCCCACTTTGCTCAGTGCATGCGAAAAGCCCTTGAAATCCTTGCTGATTTTTAACGATTTTTCCGTCATCAGGCGAAGCGTTTAACGATTCACTCAGCCAACTCCTTGCTGACTGCTTGACTGACACTGACAGTTTGCTGCTTCGCAGCAAATTTTTTCCTGCAATTTTCCAAATTGCTATCCATTACACACACACACACGCACATACATCATACATACACGCACATATGTATTTGTATAATTATTATAATGCTCACTCTGTTGGATTAAGCTGCTATTGCTGTTGCTTTTGCTTCTCCTTCTGTGTTTTTGCCCCGGGGAATCCAGGCATCGACGGTTTGAGCGATTGCTGAGTTTTCAATCAATTATGTTCATTAGGATATCCGTTTACATTGCCATTTATTGATGCAGCACATTTAATGCGCAGCTTATAGCTGAAGCAAAACAGCCCAAACACAATAATAATCCAGAGAGTGGGAGTTGATTGTAATTATAGTGTTTATTAATATTTAATATACATATTTATTTGCTGGTCTTACCCAAGTCAGAACGGGGAAAAAATCAATCAGCAAAAAGCATAAACTTAATTTATAATTATATTTTTATACAATTTCCTTTCATTTGACAGGTTTTATAAAAAGGGTTGGGGTACAAAAAGTTGATTAACGAATACCGTGTTGGGCAAAGATAATACAAACTAAAAAACAAATTGAACTCTGCTCATCGGCAGCATTGACCGGGGAATAATAATGCGCTAAATGTGTTTAAAAATAACTGAAGGTTTGACTTGTAAGCCAACATAATTTACCTGATCACCACCAAGAACTGCAGTTGACTTCTAGCTAAGCAATATTCACACAGCTCAGCAAAAGTCGTCCCTTTAACTTATGAAATGTTTGCATATACACTGAAAGCCTTAAAGTCACAAATTCTTTTGAAATTTTCCTGAATTGTCCATTAAAAAATACCAATAGAAATAATGTATGCAAAGCCTGCGAGCTGTTACCGAAAAGTATAAACCCAAAGGGACAAATACAGGGCACAAGTAAAAAAACAAAACAAAAAAAAAAAACAAATATATATATGTATATATATAGAGGCCCAAATACACATGGCGTATACGCAATATTCTATTCAACCAGCCGCAAAAAGTTGACAAAGCAAATACTCGAAGCAAATAAAAGTGAATACAATGAAAACTTTAATTTGACAACAAGTTAAAAAGCAAACAAGACTCAAGTATTAATCAAAATGAAATAAATTGAAAAAAAAAAGAAAAATGGAATGGAATGGAATTGTGCTAAGGCAGAAGTTTGCATGCTTTAGTGCTCTTGTTGAAAAGGTGTGGAAAACTTTTGAAGAAAACCAATTTCCATTGGAAAAACTGTTTTGTGTATGTAATCCTTGGCATAAGTTGGTCGATTCACTTTTCCATTGTCACACTTCCTCTATTATATGGCATAAAAAAGAAAGAGTTGCTCTTGGGTTTTGTTGTCACGTAAATACGCGCGTTTATATGTTTGTATATGCGAATGTGTAATACATTTCAATTTCCGTAAGGACTGCCAAGTATGCGTATATACATATTTATGTACATACATATTTATATGTTTTGATACAACAAGGCCAGCAAGCGAGAGAGAAAAATAACAAACAATTTGCCGCTGGCTCCTCTTTTGTGTATTTCATTAGGCAACAACGCAAGGTCCAGAAAGCAAAAAAGAAAGAACAAAACAGGACAGACAGCAGAAGATGACAAAAAAAAAATCTCGAAAGGAAAATGGAAAAGAGTAGACTTAGGCACGTTGCCAAGTAACATTTATGCGGTCATTTCCACAGCAGATTTCAATCCTCAGCAAAGCGCCTTCAAAATGTTACAGACTAAATAATATTTTACATTTTATTTACATTTTCATTTATATGAATACAATATTTTAAATAATGTCAATTGATTTACGAAAAAGGTAATTTCTTTAATTTAAGTCAATGTATTTTAATTAATTTAATCTAAATATATTTTAACGCTCTTTTGAATGTTTTTTGCTCTTTGCAGTGCGATGTATTCGATGAGATTGATTTATCGGAACTGTGTTATTTCGAGTGCAGCATCAAGAACGTAAATCACAGCTTTCAGGTAAGTTTTGTATTTAGTACAACTAAAATGGATACACATTTGATTACACAAATATGAATTATGTATAGTTTTCAAATATTTATTCACACTGTTTAAAAAATTGTATGCAAAACAACAGAGTGAGACCGGAATTATAGCATATCTTATATCCAGATGACTACATTGACTACAATGTAAACCCATGGTTTCAGGGTATAACTATATAGAATCTCATGTTTTGCACGTCTCCTATATCGACTAGCTAACTGCGCCTGTTCAAATATAAGCAAATCGATAGATTCAACAATTTTTCCATTCCATTCATTGCCTAAATTGATGGCAGCTATAAATTGATTTATTTTCTTACTTATTGCAAATTCTTGACTATGTAGTTAAACAGCACCTGCGCTTGGTATTCACCTTCCCGGCGCAAATTATCGTCTTATGAAACCTTAGGCGGTAATAAAAATTTAATTCACAAACTTTTGGCACTTGCGTCACATATATATTTTATTATCAACTTCTGGCCGCAATAAAATGTTAGACTTACTTTTATGAATTCAGCAGTTGTAGCTATTGTACAATAAAAGATTCAAGAGCCAAGTGCGAGATTCTCACCGTATACTCAACTTGTGCTCACATCGCTATGAAGTGTGAAGAGATGAAAGGCCAGAGTAAATAAAGCTGCACACCTTTGAGAGTATATAGACTGTCTCGGCAAACATAGAATAACCAAGCTCATTTCCTGTTTGCCGTTGTCTAGGCCTCACGCAAATATTTTTTTTGCTGTTGTTTTTGTCTCTCTTTGCGATAGCAAAGCATCCCCCAATGCCATCTTATCCCTTTATACACCCAATTACAGACGGCGAAGAGCCTTATTCTCGTACTGTTCCTGTAAGGCAAAACCAAATACCAAATGCAAATACCATCGATATTAGTTGTCAGAAACAAAGCAAAATGTTTACATTAGACGCGCTCTGCATGCCAAATTAGCATAAGCAGCACAAGGCCCTATAGTCGGCTACTTATTTCTGCATATACATATAAACCAGCCAGACTGAGCTAACCTCTATAAACCTATGCTCAAGCAGCATATCGAGCCTAAATATTTAAATTTATATTACATTATACACGAATGCGCAGCTTTTGATGCGCAAAATTAACGCATTTATTTGCCGGGCTTTCGGCAAATGCCATTCATAGTGGCATACAGAATTCAAATACCCTGTAAATACTACAAATGTACTGTGAAAATCTTAACAAGGCCTGCAGAAATCCTAAATATTGATTGATGAGATTTGATTTAAAAGAAATATTTCTTTTAGATTTTTATATTAATATGAATACCTTAATTAACATATGTATATGTAAATACATACATATATGACATTTTAATAGTTTAAATATTAGTTAAAGTATAAGCTTTCTCACTGGCAATCTCTCTATCTATAGCGTATTACCAATTCAGGGCTACTCATTTACATTTGTTTCACTTGTTGTGGTTCCTGTTGCGCTCACGAATACCATGATAAGTGTTTGAACAGGCACATGAGAATATATATTTGGAAAATTAATCATAAATTTTCTAACCTGCGCTTAGGATATATAACTGCAAGCCTTTGCGTCGCCAAATGGCATTAGCCGCAATTTATTATTCTCTTTTATCGGCTATATGACAAAGTAACTTTTGCGCGGCAAATTCCAGCGCTCAGGAATCTACTCGTAGGTGGGAGAAGTTAAAAAGGAGGAGCTTTAAGATTCAAAAGATTTTCAGTATTTTTGCCAAAAACGAAAAGCTAAGTGTTTATGCATGGATAAATCAAAGATTTTTTCCACAAACAGAATGATGGAGTGCGTATGGCTATTAAATATTTAATGGAAAAGTAGAGAAATGTATGCATGTCTTATGTAATTTATTTTATTTCCACTACACATATTTAAATAAATAAACAAACAAAAAATATTAATACAATCAATTTTAAACTTAATAATAATGAAAGTAATATTATTGGTAATCTTTAGTATAAAATTTTCATAATTCTCCGAAATTAATATTTTAATATAAACTATTTCTTGAAATTCTCCATTTAATTCTGTATACCTTAATTTTTTAACATCTATTAATTTTATAAATATGATTGATCCATTAGCTATAGGCTAAAAGTTAAACAAAACTTATAACTCAATTACCAAATATGCATCAACTAATGTGATATTTATTGATGGCTTTATTTATATATTTATACACACATTTTTGGCAAAAAATAGTAATCAATGTGATACAAGATGTCAATGGTTATCAATAATATAAATACTCTTTGGAAAAAAAAGCAAACATTAATCTTCAATTAAAATGATTTTGTACACATAAAAACAATTAAAATGAAAGAAACTGAATGAAAATTTCCTGCCCGTGAAATGGAATATTCAAATAAAATATTTTCATATATTCAGAATGATATTTATTGCAAGCATATATTAATATTGCAAATTCTCACATACCATTGCGCTTTAATTATTCTGCATGAGAAATATTTTGGATGCTACTAAATTGTCATAAATTCATAAAATGTGATTAAATTGAAATGCAAAACTCTTTAAATTGACGCTTAATTTTGTGACACGTAAGCTTGTACTTGATACTTGCTAACAGCATCAAGCTGCAAGCTTTGTGAAACATAGCATAAATAAAGTATGTTTGTGTTGTTGTTGTTGTTGTGTTAAGTTCTCTGTTAACAAGCTCTTTGCGGTCTCTGATTGCCAGCTGCTCAAATGGGAGACTCTGCACAATGTGACCTAAGACCCTGCAGGTGGTTGTATTTCTTGAATGGTGTATCACTTATTTGTCTGCAGTTGTGTGTGACAGCACTCACACGAGTGCAGTTGTGACTGCAGCTGCTTATTGCATGAGTTTATGTTTACAGTTTTGCTTTTTTCACAGCTTAACAAATATATATATACATGTACAATACATATGAGCAAAATGGTTTTGTTAACGGATGTGCTTGATGTGTGGCACCAGTTGTGAATGGTCTCAGCAATAGTACTTATTTTCAATAGAAATGGTTATGTTTGATGTATACTTTATTTAAAGTTGTTTAAAGTTACTAGTGAATTATCAAGAACATATGTATTTTCATAAGTACTTTATGAGCTTTGTTGAAAGCAAATAAAAATTAATACAAATTCAAATTTGAATAATCAAATGTATACAAATTTAATAAAAAAAAAGGTACATATATCAAATAGATAATTATATACAAGAATTTAAACAGTTTAGAAGTTATTTAATTTTTTAATATTTATATGTTCATATATATATATATTTTTTTTTTTTGTTTCAGAAATTCAATAACTTCTATATTTGCAAAGTTATCGATAAACGAATTTATCGGCAACCAGTTATAAAATTCTAGCTAATTCATCTTTAGAGTCAGACCCAAGTCTTCTGCATATATATAGATACTAATTTAATACAATTTCGGTTTTTGTCAGATTTTGGATTCCG
The DNA here is from genome assembly GCA_035045845.1 of Drosophila buzzatii. Taxonomy (NCBI): domain Eukaryota; kingdom Metazoa; phylum Arthropoda; class Insecta; order Diptera; family Drosophilidae; genus Drosophila; species Drosophila buzzatii. Next base: position 371,944 of record JAWNOS010000198.1, read on the forward strand.
ATCCCCACTTTGCCCCACCACCCCCAAATATGAAAAAAATGCATTTCAAATACTAGAGACATGCAGTTTGATTTAACATATAGATATGAATATCATAATCATAATCTGAAGATATCAATACGATTGTCCATCTAGAAACAGAATTATTCATCATCAAAGTTTTCTCATTAAAACCCATGCGGCGCAGTAGCAAAGGCAGAGAGAGACAGCAAGACGCTTGCAGTGCTTACACACATGCATACACACATACATGCATACAAGCGTAGATCAGCGTCTATGTGTGCGCGTGGTTTTGCATACGTGCAGAAACGAATCGAATAATTCTTGGAATATTATTCGTTCGAAGAAGGGCTCAGGGGATTTCGTAGTCGAGCAGTCTCGACTACAGCTTTTTTACTTGTTATTATCAAGTTTATATATATGTCGGATCGATATTATATTATTATATTATTTTATTTCTTTATTAATTTGCACCACCGATAATTATATATTTTTAATAATTCTTGTATCAACCCTGATGTAATGTACCATCTTTAGTAAAGAAAACGAAAAGAGCCAAAATATTGTTTTGTTTCTATCCCTTTCCTTCATATGTATCAGTCTCACAAAATCATGCGATTCTCTTGCGAGCCCACAGATCTTTCTCTTCTGCGTAGTCTCGGCCGACAATGCAATAGAGTGAGATAACAATAACTTATAGTAAATTGTATTAGTATTGAGCGTGGCATGTATCAACTTTGATTTAGTAAAGAGAAAGAGAAGTGACGCGCATATAAAGCGCATTAATTTTGAGAATTCAAAAGAAGAAGGTTGCATTATGTCCGGCTTGAGAAAACGCATGGCACGCGGTGCTGAAGAAACAATATTGGAACTGGACGAGAACGAAACTCCGACATATATATATGTACATATATTATTATATACATTTTGCAATACATTAAGTTATTTACTTCTTTTTCATAAGTTTATTGAAGTATGATGAAAATTTTATAGTTTATGTAGAATATAATTGTCTAGATATTTCTATTTACTTAATCGACCTATTATCCCATGTCGGTTGCTTCTCTATAAATCATAATCATTTAAAAGTGGCATAAATTTATATGATTTTAAAGAGTTTTTTTTTTTTAATTTAATCACTTTAACAACTGTCAACTGTTAAATATGGAGTTTCTCTTATCAAAACCAAACCAATCGATATAATTGGATTATTCCAACGACTGTTTACGACATTTGACATGCAACAACTATTTAAAGCCAAGGCAAAACCAATTTAAAAGTGTTTCTTGAAGCTCTTCCAAATATTTCTCTTGCTCAAGTGATCCGTAATTAACAAAAGCCCAATTTTGACAGACTTTGTTCGAAATTTTGAGGCTCGAGGGTGCTCTTCTTGTCGCTGTTGGTGCTGTTGTTGCTGTTGTTTATGTTGATTTGAACTTTTTGGCAGACATGTTATTGCTGCTGACGCTCAATTAGAAGTTTAACAAATATTGCGCATTACGCATACGCCATGTTGTGCGGCGGCGCAATTAACAGACGTCGCTCTTATTTTATTGTTACCCAGCAGCTGCCGTCGCCCTGCATAATTGATGTAGGCGCCTTTGGCATCATTCATTCGCATCATTCTCACGCACGCTGGCATTTTGTATGCAAAGGCAATCAATCAGCTTGATTGACTCAGACAAATTCGCATACCTCAGTGCGGCGCACATATATGCTCTTGTACTTGAAATACGCACATTAAGTGCTGGTTGTAAATTATATTTTAATCAAGGGTCTCAGCTGTGGCATCTTACAGCTGATTGACAGCCAAACCAAATAGTTCCGCGCACAAATACTCGGAATTTCAATTCCAAAGTCATCAAATATTAGCTGTCTGCATATTAGCTGGATTATTTCATGGCATAATGTAGTTGACAGGCCATAATTATAATACCCTTCAAATAATTTAATTGAACAAAGCAAACAAACAACAACAAAGCACTGGCAATGGGGGACCAAACGAAAGCCAATTTCCAGCAGCTGAGCACATTTTTGGGTCTGTTCGCCTTTTCTAGATGAATGTAGAAAAGTGAAAAACTTGTGCACAATAAGAGATTTGTTAGGTTGATAAAAGAAAATTTGTTAGGTTTAGCAGAGAGCAGAGAGCGGGGCTCACAAAAAAAAGGTTTGGAAATTTTATTCATGAATGTAAAGGATTAGATATTATAAAAGCTTTTATTCTAATGAATAAATTCATTCAAAGCAAAGTGAAAACAAATTTTTAATAAATTAATGCGATGCAAAATATTTTTTTAAAATAAGTTTTTGGCACCTTTACTACTTTAACCCGCAATTATTAATTAATGTAAATATAAAGTAATATTATAATAAATAATACTTCATATTTTCACCCTCATATAGAGGACTTGAAATATATGAAAAATATATTCATTTATATTTTTAAATTAATATTTGTTATTCACCATCTTTATTCACTTGATCAATTTTCCTAACGAACTCTGAAATCTCACACTGAATTTTATTATTTTCAATTTATTGTGCCATAAATTTCATTTTCGATGTGCTCAATTTCATGCATCTATATATTGTCCCCACTTATATATATATATATAAGAGCGTGCTCACATGCTGATTTCCACGAAATTTGTTGAGAACAAAGCGCTGGAATTATTAGTTCCTTAAACGCTTGGCTTGGGGCAATTGACCTGCGGCGCCGACAGCAGCTGGCGTATATGAAATTTGAAACAATCATACCAAGTGAGACGTAGGTACTCCTTCTTTACGTGCCCAGCACGGTGCCAGGTAACACAGGCACACACAAGAACACATACCCTCGTGTCCTTGAACTTTGAAATTTAGCTGAAATTCATATAAAAAATGTATACAAAATGTTGTCATGTGCTTGAAAAAGTTGTGGATACCGCGGCACAAGGACTTACACGACGTTTTTTTCTCTCTTTCGTTTTGATACTTGGTCTACGCTTTGATATTTAGCTCAAGTTGAGCTTTTAAAATTCGTTTGTTTTACTTTTAAGAACTTAAACTGGCAAATGCAAATCGAGCTTTTATCTTGAATCTTATAAATATTTCAGCATGTAACTCATACGCCACGTGTTACATTTTGACAGCCTCTTCCGTTGCGTCATAAAAAGTTGTTGTACAGCTGTATATATACATTTATATATGTATCTTTTGCGCCTGTGTGTATGTATTTTGGCGAAATAGCCGACGGCCATTAAAATTTCAAAAGTAATTTCAACATTGCGCTGGGCGGCTCAGCGCGATAATGAAAAAAAGTATATATAAAGATGTATATATATATATATATATATATATATTTATGTGTGTACATGCAGGAAACGTGTGCGTACACTTGGGCATACAGCAAACAGATACAGAGAGATGTGTTCATCAATGCTCAGATGTGGGCCAAAGTATTCCAATACGATTTCGTTAGGCCTGCCTGTCCACAGCAAACCACCGTCGCTGCTCAGTCGCTCTTCGGGGACAACTCGGCGTATGCGTAATGTGGCTGTTGCTTCAGTAGCGTCTGCTGCTGCTACTGCTTCAGCTGAGACTGCTCCAATTCATGAATATTTTGAGGCAAAATGATGCGTGGCATCCACGACCAATGCCACTCTACTCCCCGTTTTCGTTGTAATGAATTCTGACAGCAGCTCCAGCTCCGCCATGTTTTTGTTTGTTTTTTTGATTGGAGTGCACAGCGAGTGGCGCGTACCAGGTCTTGTGTCTGTAGCCCGAAGCTAAATACAGTTATACTAACATTTACTGCCACAGAGGGGCTAAGCACATACACACACTCGATCTTAATGCCTCGTCGTCTGAGTCGGATTTAGCCCAAATCGTAATACTTTAAAATCACAAATTATTTTCAATTCAGCTGCGAACAACAATAATATTTAGATATCCGCATTAGAATTGTTGATTTATCTTGCACAGATATACTTAAATCGTAATTTAAATTACAATACTTTAGAGTTTCCCCAAAAACATTGTGCGATTGCTTTTCCCTGAGTGCTGCAAAGTCTCATAAATATTCCAGTCGAAACTCATTAAAAACAAATATTTTGCGCAACTTTGTTCATAAATTATTGTAGGCTTTGTGAATCATAAAAACAGAGTCTATTGCTCTCATAAAATTTATAGTATTTCTAATTCAAAAATTTCGTTTGTTACGCTGACTTAATTCTATATTTATTTCAATTGATTATGATTTGAAATTATGATGGGCAATGTGGATATAAAGATTTTGATAAATGTAACAAGTAGAAGCAGGCGTGGCAGACGGCTGTCCGCCTGTTTGTCTATCCATACATGAGTCGATCACAGTAACTATAACAACTTTTTTCGATAACTGTTCGATTAATAAAAGCAGGAATAGTTCCGCTTTAAAGTTATTCAAGTTAGAAATCTACAAAACAAAAGAATAGGATGAAATTTGTAGAGTGCATTTTCGTGGTTTTCATTGTTGTAAAATAAAAAGACTTTACATTTTCGTTTATAGACTAGACTGACAGACGGCTTAAGCAGTGCATTCCTCACAATTATATTATAACAAATATTAATTCATCCCAGACTTTGATATTTTTGGATTATCTGAGCATAATATTTCAATTCGCCTTTTCAAATGTTTCGTTCCTTTTTTTAATCTCAATATCTATCAATGAAACTTAAATTTTAGAGAATTAAATTAGCTGATATCAAAATGTTTAAATGTTGCGTACATAATTATACAATAGTTAAGGCTTAAAATAAAAATTAAATTATTTATCACTTTAATATCCCAGCCACATCAAAATGGGTAAGGAAATGTGCTCTTTCACGTTTAATTAACTTTGTTAAAACTATTCTGAAACGGTAAATAGGCTTCCATTACAGAATGCAAAGTTAAATTCAAAATGTTCAGCAAATTAAATTTAACGTTGCTCCCGAGTTGATGGTTGAAAGTTTAAAGGTAATTGAATACCGTGAAATAATGCACTGCTGGCACTGCTGGTCAGTGGCCAAAAAGCAAATAATTTCCGCCCATTGAAAGGCGAGCTGGGCGAGGCATTTGGAGTGCTGCAGGTAGCCAGGCAACCTGGCAACCAAGTAACCAGGCTGCCATACGGACAAAGAGAATGTGAGTGAGTGACAAGTAAACCGCAGGCGCCAGTCAACCATGAAAGCATATTCATGTTGCAAATGCCGCAGCCAGGCGGCAGGAGGAAAGGCACGTGCAACGTGGCTTTAATTGAATAGCAAAAGCCCACAGGCAGAGCCAGGGCGAGTGCGGAGCACACAGGTGCTTACTGAGAAAAGCGATTTGGGTGATGCAAATGTCTGTTCATGCGGTTATATTGTGGCATTGGTTGCACTAATTGCAATATTGCAACATTTCAAGCAAACCTCAAACAGTCAAAGCTGTTTTCATTTGCAAAAGTCAGCTGACGAATTAAACTCAATTAATACCTCTGAATGTAATTAGTGGCGTGGCTAACCTGTGTCTGGCTCTTGCAAGCTAGTCAACCGTCTAAACTGCATTCTAATGCCGTAATCAAAATTCACACCTGACCCCTGACACTTGAAGCGACCTAACGATGTGCACGTGTCGCCGAACATCGCATCGTATACGACAAAAGTATGCTTCGATGTATGCGTCGATTCGTATTATGCCATCAGCTATTGCTAAATCGTGTTAGGTCGGGCCAAGTCGTGCTTAGTCGTGTTTAGCCTAACCAATTCGTGACACAGTTGTGTCACGCGCTCTACCTTCATAATAGTTCTGTCTCATCTTTAATTTTCGATTCGCAGGTAGCCAGGCAACCTGGCAACTTGCAGCTGGACGCTTCTAGCTGGATGAGCTTTTAAGGTAAACCACAATGCTTGCAGTCAAGCTTGGGATTAGCCCCTGCACCATCCGCTTGGCCACAGGACGTTAACTGGCATCGGTTTATTTCATTTTCACTTTCTGTTCGACGACAGACGAACTCTGGGCTGGCCCATGGAAGTGGATTATACTGTTGACGTGGTCATAGCCTTTTTGCACATATCCATTATGCGCTGCATGCAATGCTGGATACAGTCAATGTGAGTCTGCCAGCTATGACATTGGCATGTGGTATGTGGCATGTGGCATGTGGCATGTGGCATGCCAACTGCTGTTAAATGGGTCAACTGTAGCCATTGAACTGCGGCTTTTAAAGGGCGTGTTATTGTTATAGATTCTTTCTGTATACTTAAGATTGCATATACTAGAGTTAAAGTACCTTCTATTCAGTGTCTCTTCAATGCTCGCTTAGCCAATAAAACAGACTTATTCGCAAGTTCCAGACATGACCAGGGCTTGGTCAAGGTCCGTGGCTAGACAGTCATGTTAACTCATTAATTTAATAATACAACAAAAACTATGAAACTTTGTAACATCAATTACCCGAATGAACTTGGCCACTAAAGGAGCAGCAGCAGGAGCAACAGCAACAGCGTTTACCGCTGGCCAAGGATATGTTCGGTGAAGGACATGTGTGCCATAAATTAGGCAACATGACAAGCAAATCATAATCAGGTAGCTGGCGTGCTTCAGTTAGCCTTGTTATTATATTTGCTGTTGCGTATGCCAGAGTAGAGCCCGCATTAATTGTGACCGTTATGAAATGAGGGGGGCAGATGTGGGTTGCTGGGAAGCGGATTGGCCGAGGCGTATAATAATACGCCCCACACAGCTTTTGTTGTACTTTGAGGGCTTGGCGCATTGTTTTGCACATTCCGCTCTATTGAAAAGGCGTGGCGGGCGCTCCTGTCTGCATATTAACATAAATATGAGAGTTATTTGCATGTTAATGAGGCCATGGAAACTAATAGACCCATCTTTGATTACACAACTAATAAGCACGTCTCGCATGTGGTTAATGTGTATGTGCATGAGCATATATGTATGTGTGTGTGTGTGTGGGTGTTTTATTATAAGCATATGTGTACACAGCTTAACCAAATGCAACTGTTTTCTATTGTACATATTCCATAGAAATGATTATTCATAATAAAAATTAAAAAAAAAAAAAAAAAAAGAAACATGTTTATATTATTTTATAAATCAAATCCCACACAATTCGACTGAAAGGTTATTTTTAAAACTAGTAAAAAATATTCCCCTATTGCAAGTGCCACAAAAGGCGTATACTTTAATGCCACGCTCGAAGGTGCAAAGACAAACTACAAAATTTAAATTCAAAGGATGAGCGCCAACAGCTAGCTGTCATTTTTCAGAAGAGCCAGTCATCTACAAGACTATAGTAGTCAAAACTTTCCCAAATCATTTTTGAAAGAACTGAGATGGACTAGAGCTAACTGTTTGCTGAGAAACTGAGTGCTAACATTGAGATTTGGCAGCTACATTGACATGAGACAGATCGGAGAGAGATCTCAGTTGAGAGTGATTGAAGTGTTTTGATTGCGCTCTGCGCTTATTTACTTATTTTTATTGCTTTTTTATAATTATTCTGCCTCGAATTGCACAGAATTGCGTTTGATTAGTAGCTGCAAAGATCTTTGTTTGTGATCTTTATAAAGTTTTAGCCCGTGGTACACTGTGATTTATTTTATACTGCTTTGCAGTTTGGTGTAGTGAAGAAATTTCATTATATGCATTTTTTGCTTTGGTGTTTCTATTTGCTTTTTGCGTTCCCTCCCATATGCAGATAGACAAATCTTCACTTATTAATCTAAAAACAAGAGTTGAAGGCTCAAAAGAATTTTTCTCTGAACCATCGCGAACTAAACTGAAGATACTGTGAAAAGAAAAACACAGAATTAGTAAAAAATCTAAAGTTACGATCATAGCTCTCAAATAATACTTGATATTTTCATCATTTGCGTACTATTCACAAGATCAACTATCAAATTAAATAGATTAATAAATTATATACTCTTACTTAGAGCATTCGGGTCTTTCCGTTCCGATCAAAAATCCCCGCCAGGGGCAATCCCCCACATCACATACATGCGCCCTAAGGGGGGCCCGCCCAAATGCCAACTATATACCAACGATTTTTCGCTTTAATGAAAAACTCAACCAAGCGTTCGGTAAGAGCCGAAAGCAAAAAAAAAAAAAACATAAGTGGTTCCACTTTTATTTTTTAATGTAAGTGAAACGCACTTATTTACAGACATCGACAAACGGTCAACAGTTATTTGCGAGCTATGTTTAAGGTGTATTTTTTTAGATTACTTTAAATAAGAGCTAAATGCGCCGTAGGTTCTAAGACACTAAGATACTTGTAGGAGATACCCGGCTAGGAGTATTACCTTAGCTTATATCTTGCATAAACTTATTAATGTAAATGTTTGACCAAATATAATAATAAAAATAAAATAATAATGAAATACAAAATAAAATAAAATAAAAATGAAATGAATGTAATCTATTACATCTTTGTTTCAGATAATAACACCTACACGATCTCTGGTGCTGTGCGCCGAGTCCAGACGCGACATGGAGGATTGGCTGGGATCACTGAAGACAGCGACGGCGCCGCAGCGTCCGCGTGGCGATAGCTTTCTTATCGATCAGCATGACATACTCTCGAATCATCATCACTGGTATGCAACCTCCCATGCGCGGCCCACCTACTGCAATGTGTGCCGCGATGCGCTCTCTGGCGTCACCTCGCACGGTCTGAGCTGTGAGGTGTGCAAGTGCAAGGTCCACAAGCGATGCGCGGCCAAGGCGATTGCCAACTGCAAGTGGACGACGTTGGCAACGGTTGGCAAGGATATCATCGAACAGCCCGATGGCAGCATCATTATGCCACATCAGTGGATGGAGGGCAATCTGCCCGTTTCGGCCATTTGTGCGGTTTGCAAGAAAACCTGCGGTTCGGTGTTGCGGTTGCAGGATTGGCGCTGCCTTTGGTGCAGGGACACGGTGCATGTGGCATGTCGACCGCAAATGGCAATCGCCTGCCCGATTGGCCCCGCCAAGCTGTCTGTAGTGCCGCCCACCAGCGTACATTCAATTAGCACGGACGATGCCTGGGATGTGGTCAGTCCGAAGGGCAACTTTTCGCCGTTGCTTGTCTTTGTCAACTCCAAGTCCGGCGACAATCAGGGCGTCAAGTTTCTGCGACGATTCAAGCAGCTGCTCAATCCAGCGCAAGTATTCGATCTGATTTCAACGGGGCCCAGCCTGGGTCTGCGTCTGTTTCGACACTTTGAAATGTTTCGAATTCTGGTGTGCTCCGGCGATGGTTCAGTCGGCTGGGTGCTCAGCGAGATTGATCGTTTCAATATGCATGTAAGCTTTAATTGCGATATCTTTATCGTTGCCATTTATCTAATTGCTCATCTAATTCCCTCACAGAAACAATGCCAGGTGGCTGTCATGCCGCTGGGCACGGGCAACGATCTGGCCCGAGTCTTGGGCTGGGGCTCCAGCTGCGATGATGACACTCATCTTCCCCAAATATTGGAGCGCTACGAGTCGGCCAGCACCAAAATGCTGGATCGCTGGAGCATTATGGTGTTCGAGAAGGCCATCACTGTGCCCAAGATACCAAAGATGTCCATTACCACGGAACAGGAAGCTCTGCTCACGGGCATGGTCACGTCGGCCAATCATCATTTGCGCTTCATTGTCGAGACGAACGATACGCAAACATTAATATCGTCTATGCGCTCGCTGTGCGACACCGTCGATGAGCTGATCTCACGCATCTGTGAGCATCACAAGGACGACGAGCAGCTGACTATCAAATGTGACATACTTAGGCAGAAGCTTACAATGCTGCTGGATGCCCTGCAAGAGGAGGAACTGGGTACACACAGTGGCGATGATTTGGTTGCCACTATAAGGAGTTTAATATCGCGCAGTTTGCCCTTAACATCGGCACGCCCCTCCCTTCTGTAAGTGCAAAAAGTTTAAAATGGCATCTAAGAGTTGTACAACATGAATGTAATTTAATTTTCATTTTTACTTAAACATTTTTTAATTTTTAATACATCAAAGCTTAGCTCAGAATTTCCTGGCAGCTGAAAAGTATGCTACAATTATATTTATTCGAATTGCACTGCTTTGCATCGGACTGCACTGCTTGAAGTGCAAGCAGCTCTGAACTTCTTTCAAGCTGTGCAGCGGACACTACATTTTGAATTTGAAATAAAAGTGGTTTGTAAAAGACTGATACGACATTGCTAATAATATACGTGTCTCATTCTAGCAATCCGAGTATATCAATTGAGAAAACTGAAAAGGATAATATAAATTCAAAGGAGCGTCGCAATAGTCGATCACTGCGCTCCAGCGAAAAAGAGGCCCTGCAGGCCCGAGCAAACAGTGTGAAGCGTGCCATTTACAATGTGGTGGAGCACTCAGAACCGGGTCGCCCCAAGCGCTACCAACGTAAGCTCTCCATTACACCCTTTGAGGCGCTCAAAATACCAATTACAAATTCAGGCGACTCGACGCCCTGCGGCTCGCCGCTACCAATTATACCACCCATCAATATTATCTCGCCGACAATGGAGACATCACGGCTGACCTGCATATCACCGCTGCCGGACACACGTCGCGATTCAGTAGATGAGAACTTCTTCAACAGCATCAATTTGCCGGCGCCGCGTCAATTTGCGGACAGTCGTCGCAGCTCGGGTGTGCCGGAGGTCATCCAGGAAATGGAGGAGGGCGCCAACGGGGAGACAGTCTATCGCGTTGGCCGCTTGTCACTGAGCGGTGGCGCCAACATCGATGATGCCGGCAATCGTCTGTCGCCCAGCAGTGAGGCAGGCGACAATACGCCCACCGAACGGAAGGTGGATTTTCTGCGTGTGCCGATCTTGACAAGCGAACCGATTGTCGATCCCTTGTCCAACTATCGACCAATCGAGGTGTTCGAGCGTACTTACTACATGACACGCGAATTGGACAAGGATAAGGAGCGCACTGCGAGCAGTCAGATCGAAAGCGAGAAGGAGGAGGCCGACGGCAACGAGAAAAACGAACCGCAGGAGCCGCATCGTGCTCTGGTACACACTTGTAATCAACAGGTACCCGGCATTGTCGTAACCCCCCAATCCCAAAATGTATATACGAGCGAAAACCTCACAATCATTGACACCGATGCCCAGACCAATACTGTATGGCGTTACCTTACTATGAATTGAGAAGGAAACTTAGCTGTCTCTTCTTTTGCTCTTATAGGAACAGTCCTCATCAGAGGATCTGGGTGGAGAGGCGAGCGATGTGCTATCTGCTATTAGCAATGAGGAATGCAGTGTGGCTTCCGAGATCTTCGACAAGCCCGAACCGGGTCACACCCTAGGTGACATCATACAAGTGAGTGGCAGTCTCGTCTCAGCAGCGAATTAAAATAAAAATTTATTAAAATCTATAACTAAAATCTATCCCTGAGTAGAGCCTGGATGCGAACAACTTTACGCACATCGATTCGCCGGAGACTAGCGATGAGACGGAGCCCATGCCTGGCGAGAGCCTGATGGATGACATTAGCTCGGTGCTGGGCCACGATATAACCAATGCTCTGCAGGACAACACAATCACAGATGACACCACCACCCTCTGCTCAGAGCATGCTGGGCCGCCAAAGCCGCCGCGCAAGAAATCGCTGAGCGCCTTGGCCCAAAGCAAAACGCATCCACGGCGACGTAACTCCTCGCCACCTCGCAAGGCCGGGCTCGCACGCATGGATAGCGACGACAATCCGCAGCAGTTCGGTTTTGAGAATATTGTATTCGAGATCGACAATCGCTGCGACGACCAGAAGATACGGGAGCCGCCGCGGTACTGCAGCCTGGCGCAGTTCGTGGAAGGTAACGATATAGCGCGTCAGAGTTTCAAGGTATGTGTTAACCGCCGATCTGGCCAAAAGTAGGTAAATTGTATATATATACCTATATACATATATATATATATATATATATATATATATATATATATATATATATATACATATGCATTTATATATAGAGCTATAGCTATGTTATGTTTATCGAAAGTGCTTCGACTTGGCCACTTATGGTAAAAAATCTTTGTTGCTCTCCGTTTGCTTCTTTCTTCAAACTTTTCTTTTCGTGTGTATTTAACAAACCGAATACGTTCACTTGCTTGCCTCAAATCCAAATCCAAATCGAACTTTAAAATAAAATATAAAATAATAAATATAACGAAATCGAACCAAAACCAAAACCAATACCAAAAACAAAAATATCAAATATGCATATCTCCTGCTCCGCTCCTGTCGACTCTATCTTTAATGTGAAGCGTCCCAAAAAGCGCATCTCACTCAAGAAATTGAATGCAAATACAACAACATCAATCGTATCTCAACAGCAGCTAGTGCTTGACAACAATGACAACGGCAAAAACGAAGAGGCGGATACGCCCACAAACACAGCCCCAACCAAAACGTATCGAAATCTAACAACGACTACGACTAGCGACGAACTGGACACTGCAATTAAAATTGAAATCAATAATGCAACGACAACCACTTCAACAACAACAACCACAACCACAACCACAACCAGAACCACAACAACAACATCGACCACAGTAAAGCCCCTCGAATCGGCAATGGCCTCGTCGACATCGCCCACAAAGAAGTCGGGCCATGGACAAGAAGTAAAGCGCATTACCTTTGATGAGTCGTGTAAGAAAGAATCCTTTGATGATGTAAATCCCAACTATCCACAGATAAGTGTTGTTGTAAGACCACCAACACCACTGCGTGGTGATTCCGTTAAGCCAACAGCAGCGTCATCATCCTTATTAGCGACCTCATCGTCGCTGCTCGGTGTACGCACGTTGAACTCCTCGGAGATACGACGTCACTCGAGCCACGCTCCCAGCTTGGCTGTGCGCGATTATGACAAGGATAAGGATCGCCGACATTCCGGTTTCAATCCAAATTTCCTAACATTGGACCCGGAACATGCGCGATTCCTCAGCAGTTCACCAGCGGCTAGTCGTAGAATTAGCTGTGGCAGTCTCTTCAAGGTAAGTCCTGACCCACAACAACTAACTCCCCCTCACATATACCATATATATATACGTAATATATATATAAATATGATTTACGTTGGCACTACTGCATCAGCAAGTGAAAGTATATTGTCAGCCGAGCAATGGCAATGCAGACATCCAATCAAAAAACAAATTTCGTACACACAAATGAGATTTTAGGTAATTGTTGCGGTGTTAAAAAAAAAAAAGAAATATTAATACGGAATACAGAGGGTTATTCTGCTCAAAATTTACATCTATTCATATACACAATTTATTTAATTTATTTTGTAGTTTTTTGTGCGATTCACATGGAAAGTATTAAAGGCTTTAGACTTTATTCAAAGTGTAGAATCTTTATATAGTTAAAGTAAATGTATAATTTTGTGTGTATTAATAGAATTGTTGGATACTTTTATTAGTAGAAATTACAGCTAAAGCAATTGTATCTTAAAAAAAAATAGTACTAAAAAAAATACTTGCATATCCTGATTTCACATTTTCAATGGGACAGTTTATGACTGATAAGAACAATCAAAATTAAGTTCTTTAATTACACTTAAACTGGATATTTTAATTAAAAATGAGTTTCGACTTTATGGAACCGTGTGAATTAAACAAAACATAGTATATACGTTATTAATATTATTTGCCACATTAACTATAATTTCGCTAGTTTCGTTTGAGTTGTGAAAACCAGTTTTACATTTAATACGATATATATAGAACTATATATGCAAACAAACTTATATATATTGATATATATAAGAAAAAAATTACAATAAATATTTAACAAAGCACAAATCAATTGGTACGTATTTCAAAATTATGTCAACTACTTGTATGAATTTCTCTTTTAGTTTCACAACACTGGAAAGCTTTTAACACACTTACACACACATATACACCCATTCTATACACACGTTAAAACAATGATAATTATATATATATACACATAGACATAATATTATTTTTTTCGCAAATACGAATTACATTTTCTTAGAAGAGAAACCAAAAACTTAACGTTAAACGCAGCTACGGACTGTTCAGTGTGCGTTTCTTTGTGGTCGCCGAACCAGATATTCGCCTAGCAACCCTGGCGCTAATTAGGCCGCTGATACCGCTGGTAAGCCCGTTAACCAGAGGTCGGGGTCTCTCCTCTCTACTGCGTTCCTGAGTTCGTTCGTTCCATGCGCTCGCTCGTTCGTTCGTTCGACCGTTTGATCGTTCGTTCGTTCGATGTGTATCCGTAACCCCAGCAAATGAAATAACTATATATAGATCTATGCAATATATTCTAGTAATATCCCCTGTATAAAGTGCCAGTTAAAGTCTCAGCTTTCGTTTCAGTTTGTGGTTACAGCACACGCGACAGTTTGATTTGATTTTCTTGAGTTACACGTGTTGTCGTCTTGAAAAGTAGTGTTGCCTAATACCCAATATTATAAACTAACGTTAACCAATACTGAATACTAAACAATTTCCATAACAAAAGCTAATATCAAATACGCTCCGCTTTCCACACGATTTTCATTTTATTTCCAAGTAGAGTCTTTTCACTCTCTCCCTCTCCCTCTCTCTATGTCTTTCATGCTTTCTCACCCTGCCTCTCTCTTCTCCATTTCTTTCTCTGAAAACTAACCTCACTTGTGAAACCTGCGTCCACTATTACACAACACTGGCACACGCACATAATCTCACACTCCAAGCTCACACACACACACTCTCTCTCTCAATCAGCCACATCCACATGTTTCTATGTATCGTAGTTAGTGCTGACTTTCCAGTTGCTCTTTGACACCAATGGCTCATTGCTCCACGCTCCTATCTAATCGCTGACTCTTTCTTTCAGCCGAACGAAGCTTTGCCCAATCTGCAGGCACTCAAGGGCTCCAAATCGAGTCTCTTCATGGGCTCCACACTCTTCGGCTTCGAACACTTCAGCTCTGGCGACAAGGATGATAAAACAGGCAAGGATAAAGAGCGGACACCCACTGAGGAGACCAATCGCAAGCTACCAATTATCAATCCTCTAGTTCGCTTGCCCAACTGGCCCAGTAAGTGGAATTTCTTGCAATTTTCCTGTTATAAATCTTAAGAGTACTTGAGAACTTAATTTCTTTTGATAATTTATTATTATTATTATTATTTTTTATTATTTTTATATATTTTATATATATTAAAAGTTTTCCACTATTCAACTTCTATTTATTTGTATTCTTTATTCAAAATTCATATATTTTATTCAAGTCAACCCTTCCCGTTTTACAGATCTGGCTAATGGCACTGGCTTCATATCCAAGTGCTTGATGGCCAATGCGGACACGCTGTGCGCCGCCGTCAGCCCGTTGATGGACCCGGATGAAACTCTGCTTGCTGGCTATCATGAGAAGTGTGTGATGAACAATTACTTTGGCATTGGCATTGATGCAAAGATCTCGCTTGACTTTCACAATAAACGCGAGGAGCATCCGGAGAAATGTCGATCCCGAGCACGGAATTATATGTGGTACGGCGTGCTTGGCTCGAAGCAGCTGCTGCAGAAGACCTGTAAAAATCTGGAGCAGCGCGTGCAACTAGAGTGCGATGGACAGCGCATACCTTTGCCAGAGCTCCAGGGTATTGTCATACTGAATATACCCAGCTTCATGGGCGGCACCAACTTCTGGGGCAACAGCAGCAAGAAGGAGGACATCTTTCTGCCGCCTAGCTTCGATGATCGTGTGCTAGAGGTGGTCGCTGTCTTTGGATCGGTGCAGATGGCTGCCTCGCGATTGATCAATCTGCAGCATCATCGCATTGCCCAGTGCCAGAGTGTTCAGATTAATATACTGGGCGATGAGGAGATACCGATTCAGGTGGATGGCGAGGCCTGGCTGCAGCCACCGGGCATGATACGCATTCTGCACAAGAATCGCGTCCAGATGCTGTGTCGCAACCGCAGTCTGGAGGTGTCGCTCAAGAGCTGGCAAGAGAAGCAGCGTCAGCATAGCATATCCATACAGCGCGACACCTCGTCGACTGCGTCCGAACACGCCGTCTCCACTGAAGATGTCATATCGGAGCGCGAGTGCTACGTGCTATTGAACTTCATCGAGGCAGTTAGCTCGCTGGTCAAGTGGGTGAAGTTCTTAATCGTTTCCCATCCGGCACTACAGCATGATCTATATGAGGTGGCCTGCCGTGCCGGCGAAGCCTTGGAGTCCATACATCCGCAAGGCAAGCTGTTGGAGGGCCCTTCACTGCGCACCAAGCTGGTGGAAGTCATTGACTCCTCGCGCCAGCTCTACGATGATGCATGCACACTGTTGCGTGATCGTGGTCATAGTCTTATACTGCGCGAGGATCTAGAGACTAAGCTGAGTGCTGCGTTGGCCAACATGGAAATGGAGTTGAAAAAGTGCTCTGTGCAGAAGTGCATCGATGGCAAGCTGCGCGCCTACTTCAACGTGCTAGCACCCAACGAGGAGGTAACAAATATGTCTTGTGGGAATTGAATTCCTTTAATAAACCATTTTCTAATTCTCAGTCTGATGGGCGTCGCAAATCGCGTCCATTCTGGGTGCGTTTGCGCTCCGGCTCAACCGCTGGCCAGCAGCAATTCAAGCCACCAATTACAAACACCCGCGAGGCGGCCAATAACTGGAGCGTCAACGAGGTGGTCACCTGGCTGGAGACGATGCAGTTGTCGGAATATGTGGATAGCTTCCACAAGAACGATATACGTGGAAAGGAGCTGCTTACGCTGGGTAGACGTGATCTCAAGGATCTGGGCGTGGTCAAGGTCGGACACGTCAAGCGCATACTGCAGGCTATTAAGGATCTCAGTGAGAATTAAGCATGGTACAAAGGCTAAGATAAAAGGGACATTTGATGTGTTTGAATGTAGTTAAATGAAGGCGTGGCTGTTTAGTGTGTTAGGCAAGCGTAATAGTTTTATATGAGACAAATGCATACAACAATCACTACTTATAGACTAGCTTAGCTAAAAAGGAATAAAACTCCAGAATACGTTTATTTTTCCTGTATTCTGTGGCTGCAAGAAGCGTAAGCAACATTTATCTGTATTTAATTAATATCAAAAACGAAAAGAAAACCTTAAATATGACTACTCAACAAGCATATATAAATATATAGAAATATCATATTTATTTTTCCAGCAAAACTTATATGTATACACACATATATTGATGTATCTATGGTTTGATAAGACTTATCGTTTTCTGTTGTAGTTAATTAAGAGAACTGAATGAATTTCATTTTTGAACATGTACCTAAAGATATATACATATAAATTCAATGTATATATGTATGTCAAAATTCAAAATTATTTAATTATGGCAGATAAACGAATTTAAACGTAGAGGCACATGCTAAAACTAAAACCCTAAATTAACAAATTGCATTTAGTTTTAAGTACAGTTTGAAATTCAATTTACGCTTAGTAAGAGCTGTAAACCCTCATTAAATACAAACCCAAAAAAAAAAGAATGATATATATATATATCCTCTTAAACAATGAATATTCTAAATTTATAAGCAATTTTCGATTTTACAATTGTTAGAGAGCAAAACTATCTATTTATGGAAAGACAAAATCAACCTTGACATATTCTTAATTCTAATTAAATACAACTAAATTTAAATGTTTGCCCACTCTAAGAACTAACATGCAAATATTTTAAGTAACAAAGAAAAGTCTGTTAAATGTGTCATTTTTTGAGTATAACCAAAAAACAAAACGAACTTTTAATATGTTTATTTAAATTATTTCAAGAGTTAGCGCTTAAGTTTAAGATTAAGTATATCGGATTTGTTCTGGTGCGGGGCGCCAGCGCCCGAAATTTATTTGAATACAAAAAGGAAAAAAAATAATAATAATAATAATTTAGCTAGCATTGAAGCTCACAATATTGTGTTTCAGTACTTTTTGGTATACCTTTTGATTGTTTACTCGGTCCTAACTGTGTAATGTTTAAGAAATTGTGCTAAATTTTGATAGTTACCTATTTTCAATATAGCATATATATGAATACTACATACCATATACCTTTGTATATATACATATATATAGCTGCATATATGTTAAAGTGTTTTTGTGTGTTATCAATCATTAGTCAATCGTTTCCATACATCACCATATACATCTACTTACGTTGCGTTCAAAATCTTTGCTCACCTTGTCTTCAAATTGAGATGATTTTTCCAAAGACATATGACACACTATTCTCTATACAAATATGCATGCATAACAACATAACAAATCTCTTGAGCGACGTCTATATATTATATTTTTTGATATTGAAGTATAAATGAGCCCAGACCAACTCGATTGATTTGTTGTATAGCTATATCCACTAATTTCCACTGATTTCGTGTAGTACTCCACAAAGTTTAACACATATTTGTGAAACTATTTACGCTTATAATTAACCCTCGTATAACAAGGAAAAATAACACTCGAATCTAATTAAGAACTTACTAAGCAAACGGCATAAACACAAACTAAACAATCCTTTAAAAAGAAGAGAAAAAGAAACATAACTAAAAACAATCAAAACTAACTCAAACACAATTTAAATATTTTTTCGACACATGTATTTTCGAAGAACCTTTAAAAAAAAAATAACCAAATTAAATTTATAAAAATTATCATTCAACATTTTAGTTTATAAATTTCAACTATGTCATATATATTTGCATTGCTGTGTATATTCGAACATACCAAAATTAACCTAATGCATTTTTATTTCATTTCAACAATACTGTGATAACAGCTTTCTGAAAACAAAAACCCCTTTAAACTAAATTAAACATTAAATAAAAAAAAAACATATACTGTATTAAAAGCCTAATTTAAATGGGTTTGTAATATGCATAATAATATAAAACTTAATATTACATTTAAAGTAATATTAATAAGAAATTTAAATTAAAAACAAAAATCTATGCAATACCTTAAAACACTCTCTGTAAGTCTCTAGAATTTCCCAATGCTGTATTTAGAATTCTAATTTTAAATACTTTAAACATTCAATCTACAAGTTATCCAAGTAATAAATATTGTTGACTAATCCAAGCCCAAGTAAAATATATTGTTGTCTAATCCAAACCACAGATCTTTTACCCATATATAATACGCAAATTATAATAGACAGAATGACAAATGTAATAATAGCAAAAATAATAATAAAAGCAAAACACAAAACAAATAATTAGTTTTCTTTAGACGGGAATCCTTCTCTAAATATGAACTACTAATAAAAAGAACATGGTTTAAAACGTTTATATGCACTTTTCATTTATTTGATTCATAGTTTTATTATTATTTTCTTTTAATCATCACTTGATTTGTTTTTTATATATTTGTATTTTTATAAATTTCTGTTACACTTTCCGTAGGTATTCTTTCAAAGTTGGTACATAGTGGTTTATGACCTTTTATAAATTGTTTTTGCTTTAAATCTTTGCAAGGCTATTTGGTGTGCCTTAGGTTTTTGTTATTATGTGTGACATTTGGGCAAAATTATTAAATATATTTCTTTAGATAGATTTAATGCATTCATTTAATTTTTTCATTTTTAAAATGCACTTAAGTGCATTCTGCCGTGAAAGTAAATTAGTTTTTTATATATTCATCGACTATAAAAGAAATATGCAATTTAGTTTTCTTTTGGAAAATTCATGCTTGAACCCCAATCGAATCATACTGTACGTACATATATATTTATTTATTTTTTGGTTGTATACATTTTAGTTTGTAAACAAGCTATATATCGAGTTTGTTCTTAAGTAGATTCATATTAAAGTTGCCTAAAATTTGTAAGTACGATAGTTAAAACTAAATGAGTTCCAAATCTTTAGCTTTGAAATCTTTTAATTCATATTTTTGCCATTCTGTAATTGTGTGTTTGAGTGTGTGTGTGTGTGTTTGTGAGAGCGAGAGAGAGAGGCTATATATTTTAGTAAAGTTCTTGCATATACTCGTGTCTAACTAATGCAGTATGGTATTTGATTTTCTTTGAAATATCATAGAGTTTTTTCATGGATAACATGGATTCCGTTCTTAACTGGGGGTTTACTTTTAACTATAAGACTTAGACTTCAACTCAACAGTTTCAATTAACAGACAAGTTTTCAATGAAAAACATATAAAAATACATATTTAACTGTTTTTTATAAATACCACTGAAACTTTGTTTTTGTTTTCCCGTTTTTTTTTTTTATTTTTATATTTATGCATTTGCTTTACTTTTTAATAAAAATATGTGTATGCAAGCAACAATTAAGCTCAATACTGAAGTTAATCACAAGTTATATCTTAACTTCAGTTATATTTCTTTTATAATTACTAAACATTAAGCTTTAAATTCTTATTTGTGAAATTAGAAACTTAAGATTCGCTTGTAAATACTAATGCAAAATTATTTTAAGTATGCTTTATTTTTATTTGTTTTGTACTCAGAAATAAATCAAATTGCTGTTCACGGTTTCAAGCAAATTACTTTTCAGTGTTGACAAGTGTTAATTTTTGTTTGTTTGTTTTTCTCATTTCTTTTGGGGAAGCATATAGTGAGGTCAGCAAACGCTGACCGTTATTTCTTTGTTTCCTTACTAACACATGTTTCGCTTCATTTACTTAGTATTTGCATTACATAATGCCATATACTATATGTAAGTATTGGAAATGTATGTCGCAAAATTAGTTTCACATTTTCTCGCAATAACGTAAACATACATATAACATTTTGCCATTTTTCTTTGTGTAGTACAGTACGTTTATGTGTGTGTGTGTGTGTGTGTGTTATAACCATCATTGCCAAAATTGTGTGCTTAAAATATTATTAATATCATTTACTCATGTGCAAAATCTATTCATTTTGTTTTCAAGTTTATGTTCTATATGCCGGATCTGTTCAGTTCACCCTATATGCATTACCCAATATACTCAGCATAAGTTGGATTTACCTGTGTCGTTTTCGTCTTAATGAAAATTACAAAAAATTTGAGGTTTTCGTTTTTAGCTAAAACACTTTAATTCATAATGTTTGTTGTTCATCATTTGTCATTTTGTTGGACGGGTCTCTGCGGTGATGTTGTCCTTGCTTTAATTCTATTACAATTCGATTTTTATGTCTTCGAGAATTATTATTATATTTTTCCAGCTTGTGTTTTGGGTGTTCGCAAAATTCTTGTTATTTCTTTTGGGGGATCTTAGGCAGTGAAAGTAAGTGTTTTATATATTTTGTTCGGGTTTGAAATGCACGTGCAGCGCTTGAAATTATATTTTAGACTGATTCCTCTGACTATATAGTATAGTTCATTTAGATTCAGTTGAAATCCTAGTATGCCTCTGATGAGAACTTAATGCAGTACTACTTTATTTTTCTGAACATATATATATTTTTTTTTTTGCTTAGTTCCCAAGTAAACAGGTATTTGAAGCCGAAATATTTGAGGGTGCTGCAAAATGATCGATGAGTTACCGTTTCTTTACTCAATTGATCGATAATTATGTATTGCACTATTAGTGTTGCATCGTTTTCTTTTTTACGTTAAAAAAAACTGTACTAAAGTAGAACATTTCAAATGTATATAATAGATGTATTATATAGAAGAAACTGAGCATATCAAACTACCTATCGACTTTCGCATCTATCGATTTGAGGCACTATCGATAGCTTTTGCAGCGCGGAACTTGCAGGAGATTAGAGTATGTGGCTTTTGCATGCTTGAGGCGGATATTACGTGTCAAAAACTTTAATTGAATTTAGCTAATTGTTTGCTCGCTGTTATTCCAAATACATTTTGCACTTGAAGCACTTACGACCCACAATTTTCGGTCCTTAGACACTCTCCTCCTTGTTGGCGCTGCTGGTGCTGCTGCTGCCGCCCCAGAAGCGATCGAAGCGGTCTCGTGCCTTCTCCAAGACATCGACGGCAGCAGATCGGGCCGTCGAGGCAGTCGCAGTCGATGAGGACGATGAGAGGGCCGGCTCCGGCTTGCTGCTGACATCGCAGCGCACCGCCCCGCCCGGCTGAGTGGTGGGCGTCAGGGTTTTGCCGTAGACAGCGCCAGACGAGCTGCTCGCTGTGGGGCTGCCAATCGACTTCCAGGCTGTGTGTGTGTGTGGATGTGAAGGCATTGAAGGGGGGGAAATAGTTGTGGAAATAGTGTTTTGTAATGTTACGCAAAGGAACTACGCATTTGATACGCTATGTGGAAATACGCATTTTGGCTTAACGATTGTATTCTTTTTTTGTTTTTTTCAATATATATATTTTTGATTTGCGATATCTTGGCTTAATACTGAGAGAGTAGAGAGAGGGGAAAGTTGTTGCATTATATTTACGCTTGGTTTTTGAGTTTGGCATTGGCTGGTGTGGCGATTTTTTTGTATTTTGAAGATTGCTTAACGATGATTGGATTTTTGGATGATGGTTGTGAGTAGCGATACATACATATACATATACAGATACATATATTTAAATACGAGTTAATATATAAATATTTGTAAAAGCGATTTCTTATTGGTTGTTGTTTTTTTTTTTTTTTTATGTTTCTTGTGATTTCTTATGTCGACTTCATATTGGTTTTTGGTTGGATTTGTATGGAAGTTGCGTTTATTGAAGCGTGCTTAAAGGCTTACCGTCCATTTTAGCCTGTTCGGTTAGTTGTGGCGGTGCCGATTGTGGTGGTGGTGGTGGTTTTTCCACCGGAGTTGACACTTTTATCTCGCTCTGAGGTCGGCTATAGTTCTCGCCTGAAATTGTTCAAAGATGTTTGCATATTAAAGAAATTAAGAATGCCTCTTCGATTTTCAATGTCATTTGTTACCCTCTTTGACATTTTGTGTGACGGTAAATGTCTTGCCAGTGTCCAAGGGCACCGTCCAGTTCACTGGATCGGGAGAGCGCATTATAATCTGCTCTGGGGACTTGACCCTTGTAGGCTCGGGCGGCGATTTAACCAATGGCTCGTCGGGCACCTCGGGCACTGGCTGTGGACTGCAGCTAGAAATTGAAATAGCAGTCTCTCGACCGTCTTCGGCATCGTCTGTTGGCATTAAAAATATTTAAGGAAAGTTAAAAAAGAAATGTATTTGATTAGCAAAATATACATGTACTTTATTTGTGGCGCTTTATTGGTTCGTTTTTATTTTAGGCTGCTGCAGCTGTAGATTTTTTCGTTTTTTTTTTTTTCTTTTTTTTTTCATTAAGCAAACTTTGTGATCGAGTTATAGGTAGGTTAGTAGTTGTAACTTAAAATGTAAATATTTATTTGTAAAAAGAAATGTATCTGTTTTCTTAAACATAATGTAAGAACTTAGTTTTAAATTAAACTTAATTCAACTTATTCAAAATCAAAACACGAATTAAGCACAAAGCTTAAAAGGCAACCAAACTTGTTAGTAAGAATTGAATTGAAATTATAAAAAATTTTCGCTTTTGATATAAATGTAACTTTTTTATGTTATACAAAGCGCACAAGGTAAGGCAAAGGTAGAGGCATGCCACATCCAAAAGACATTTAACACAGAAATGCAGCAAATATTACAATTAATATCAATTACAAAAAAATCTACTTAGAGCACGCATTGAAATAAGGAGCAAAATAGTTTTGAGCTGATAATAAATATCGTTTTTTTATGTTTTATTTCTCAGTTTGGTTTGACAGAAGCATGTGATTGTGTAGCAGGCAACGACGACAGCGCGATAAGGTGCTATCGATAACCGATTTGTCCATTTATCGATAGCCCAACAACTCTTTTTACTTAACTAACTGAAAGTCTGTATCCCAAAATCATTTTCAATATATATTCTTCATTCCTTTATATATCATAAAAAATACCTTTTATATTGGACTATCGACCCTTCCTCACTTTACTTTATAATAATTGAAACCCTTATTTTTAGATACTTACAGAAAACGGATATGAAAACTTCTGTTATCCAAAAAAAATATATATTAAATCCACTCTAAGATAATATTAGTCAAATGTAAGCTTCATAACATTGAAGCCAATTGAATGGATTATTATTTGATTTTATGTTACTTTTTTATACATTTTTAAATTAATTTAAATTACACAACCTATGCCAGCGTAATGTGTATTATTGTTTATGTTGAGTGTTCTATTGTAAAATATATTAAATATTATTGAAAACACAAAACACATCTAAAAATACTAGACAGGCTCACTACATACACCACTAGACAAGAATAAATGAAATGAAACTAGTGGTTTTGAAAAGTAAAGGTTGATTTAAAATACTACAAATTATAGGAGGCATAGATGGAAACGATAGTTGGGCTGACTTAGACACACGACTGCAAAGACAACAAGTACAAACATTGATTACAACAACAACTAACACTTAAATAACACTTAACGCTTGTTGGTTTTTAGGCAACTTTGCAACAAATACAAGAAATTTTCGTAATTTCTCAATGCAGCCCTGTGGAATAACGGGACACAAACTGAATACCAGAACTTTTGCCAATCTCTAAAATAAATACCAATTCACTAAAATAGACACACACTGATTGATTCCACATGGCTGATCGATCAGATACAATTAACATAGAGGTAAATGTTGCCCAATTTCAATATGCCAATTCGTAAATCATAATTCTAATTTCATTACTCAACACTAATTTGTTGTACAACACAGTTTTCGACAAGGTGTCAAATGCGCAATTATTTATAATTAAATTTAGTATTTTTGTATTTATTGTTTGTTTTCTTTTTTTTTTTTTTTGGTTTTGTTTAGAAAAGTTGCAACACAAACATTTCGCGCTTCAGATGTCATTTTACAGCATTTCCAGTTTAGATAAGATTTTGATTTTGATTTTGTTTTTTTTTTTTATGGGTGTGTCAAATTTATATTGCAGAGAAATTTTTAGTTTTGATTTTCAAGTTTTGCGGACAAACTTTACTCACTTTCAGCCAATTTTCTATCCTGACCTGGTACCGTTAGCCGTTTGATGTTGATGGTGACAGGTCGGGTGGGTGCCATTGCTGTTGTTGCTGCTGTTGTTGTTGTTGGTGGTGGTGCAGCAGCTTGTACTGGCTGCTGTTGCTGTTGGTGTTGCTGTTGTAACTGTTGTTGTAGCTGTTGCTGTCTCTGCTTGTTTTGCTGATGCTTCGCACTATTTGCACTAATCTCGCTACCAGCACCGACTTGACTAATGCAACTAATATTCGATCTATCTTTGTCTTTCTTACGCATTTGGAGTTGTTGCTGTTGCTGTTGCTGTTGCAGTTGCTGTTTAGCTGCCGGCTTCTTGTTGTTGCTTTTGTTGTAGCTCTTGCATTGTGATATATGTGACTGATTGGCATGATTAGCATGAGCTGAGGCTGCTGTACGGGCGCTTGATGCTGATGTTGCTGTAGCTGCGGCTGCTGCTGCGGTTGCTGCTGTTGGCGCTGCGGCTACTTTACCGTTAGGCGGTGGTAGGGAACTACTTTTAATGCGGGATTGGAATGTTGTGGATAGGGTGGCTATAAAAACATTTTTTTTTTTTTTTGCGATATTGTTTTTACGATTTTGATTTTGGCGTCGGGTTCGGTTTTAAGTTGTCATATTTTAGTTTTTTGTTTTTAGACCAAAACAAAAGGCACATGAAAAAACAAATTTGAATATGAATTTCTGTTTAAAATGTATATTTAAATTTTTCGTTAACGGCGAATTGAAAATGCAACTCAAGTAAAGGCAAATAATTGTTCAAATAGTAATAAATTTAATAAAAATTTATAAAAAATAAAAGACGCGTTTTTATAATCTCCCTTTTGTTAGTTTATGTTGATAAGTACACAAACGGGTTAGTCTACTTAAAATAAAACTACCATTCATCACTTTTTGTTAGTTAATTGAAACATACAGATTAATAAATTGCATTAGCTTAAGATAACTTAATTGTTAAGTAAAGAAAATTAGTCCAGAATTATCAGCAGAGTTGTCTTAACGTTGTTAATTACCCATGTTAACTGTTTTATTCATTTCATTTGGAAGTAAAATTGAAAATAACCTTGCAAACATTTGATATATTAAAAACTCAATAGATATATTCGACAAAAAAAAAATCACTGTGTAGAACAATTTTTAATAAAATATTATTGGAACTGTCTATCTATCATGTGCAGATACATATCAGAGTTAATAATAATTATATATAAATTAAATAAAATATAAGCACTTCGTTTATGCCTGATATCTGCAAAGGTATATTACGACTTTGGTAGGCCAAAGATGACTTTGCTTTTGTATTACGGATAAGTAACATAATATAATTAATATATCGTACACAAATATTATTTTCACAAACATCAAAGCCAACAACAGATTATTGTTATTAGCGCTCACACTTATTGCAAAACTTATAAATTTATTTTTATTTTTATTTATTTTTTTTTTCAAAATGAACTGGGTTAGATTCACAACACTCACATATCAGTCAATTCTCAGCCGTTTTTCAACACTGAATATATTAGTATTTAAGGGTATTAGTATGTAGTATTATTAAAAGTTTAGTTTGATTTTATTTATAGTATTATTAGTTTTGTTAGTATTTTGTTCACTCAACATGCTAAACTATAGAATGTTTATTCGAAAGACCAATCAAACGCTTCATTACAGAACAATAAATAATAATCGAGGTAAAAATCAAAGAAAAAATATAATACGAATAAATTAACCGCAAGACCAGAGACTAAGCTAACAGTGAATTATGAACGTACCTTTTATATATTGGTTTAGATATATATATATTTTTCTTTGCTATATTTTTTTTTATTTTTTTTTTTATTTAGACACTTAACTATGTAAATATCCAGTTGAAGTATGTTTCGAAATGAACGTACAAACTTGCGGTGTGTGATTTAATACTAAAACTAAAGTTAAATTAATTGCAAATGAAACTAATCAACAAAGTCTAAACAAGACTAATCATAACTAATTATATATACATATATAAATATATATATATGCATATATATGTATCTATATATGTACATAGATGCAAATCAGGAATAAATTAATTTGAAAATAATAATCAACTCAAAATAAAACACAAGGCAATGAACGAACGCACGCAACTAGACTGCGCGTGCGTATCGGAGTATATATATACATATAGATATATATCTTTTTTTTTTGTTCATAGTTGTGGATGGATCTGCGCAACGTTTGGCTACTTACATGGGCGTGGCTTACGTTCAGTTCCAGCCGATGCAGTTGGTACTTTTTTACGGTTCGTCGGCGCCTGACTCGCCGAGCGTATCTGACGCTTAGGTGACTCATTCTCAGCGAGGACCGCGCCAGGACCCACAGATTGAGAGCGTGCTGAACCACGCAAAACGAAGATGAAGAGATGTGGTTTTTGGTATTGATACATTTGTTTTTTGTTTAATTGTTTTTCGGTTTGTTTCGATGACAAAAGTATGAGTTTTTTAATTTGTTTAAATAATGAAGGTGAATATGAAGTATGTACTACATAGTTTGTGAAGAGTTCAGTACAAGCACTACAAAATATATTTACTAATCCTAGCATTATCACAGACATATATATATTTCCCGGCACATTGAAAATCCAATTTAAAGTTTATTTCAGGTAATAGTCTAATATATATACAGGATGAATATGACAGAGAGAAATATAATAGCATTGTAATGGGAAACACATTTATATTTATAAAAGCTCATTTTGTAGCTTTTCCTCGAATTCGTTATCCTTATTTTCTAAACGAAACAAAAGTAATTTATTTTTAACTAAAGTTCTGTAGCTTTACGTCGTATTCTTTTGAATATCCTAAACTCATTTTTATCTGGATTATTTTTTCTATTTTCAATTATTGAAGATCTCTTCATAGAAAAATAATTTTAATTTATTTGCTTATGATTAGTTTTGTACCCTTAAACTGATTTCCTCAACATTCCTCAACATTAAACACTCTCTTATCGTTCAAATGTATATGTATATAAATATGTACAGACATTCTATACAAAAAACATATATTTTTATGTTAAATAAACATCGCAATAAACAAATTCTTAAAAACAAATTTAAAAACTTTCTTTTAAAGCAAACTACTTTAAAATCAAGTTTTGTGCACAAATCCCATCAATCAAAATGTTTATTCAGTGCACTTCAAGAGTAGATTGAAAATTCGTTGGCAAACAAAAAAATCCAACGGAAAATCCATTGAGTTAAAAGCAAATCAAACACTTTAAGCATTAAAGCAAACTATTTGTTGAAAAGAAATGTAAAATAAAATGAAAATCTTGTTAACTGGCGTATACTTATTTTGTTGGGCGTGTACAATTGAGACCTGTATCGTTTGGCAGATACTTAAAAGTGCTCTGTGTTAACTATGTATAAATTTATTTGCTTAGAAATAAATTTGCTATTAAAGTGTTGTTGTGTAGACCTTTTGCTACAGTCAGAATTACAGCTAGTGTACGTATAATGTAAACTGGCAACTACTTACTTTTGAGGACCTTCTTGGGGCTGCCCTTTTGAGGGCTACCCTTCTGCGGCGAACCGTGACGCGAGAGAGCCGTTTTTTTAGGACTTCCGCGTTGCGATTCTGACTCACGTTTGGTCATAGCTGGCATCAGCTTCTCCCGCGTGGGTGAAGGCAGCAAGGCTCCCTCCTCAACATCTGCTAAAATAAATGTGAAATTGAATTAGGGAACCGCAGCTACAAATTTGAACCAAAAACGAATCGATTGACAAAGAGCCGACAAAAAATTTAACTTTTGGACTTTGAGTATTGTTAAATACACTAAAGTTTCTTTAGGTACTCTGAAAATGTGTACTTATACGTATTCTCCGTTTCATATACTCCAATTCATCATAAGTATATTTTGCAGAGCATCGCCAATTCTCATCTGACGTATTAAAATTTCTTCGGAAACTTACCCGGACCCGTGGTGCGCTCCAAGTGATGGCGTATATTGCTAAATCGTGCTGGCAGTGCTGAAATTTCATCCTTATTATCAATCAAATAGGCTTGGCCAGGAACTCGTGGCTTTAGTGGCTGTGTTGGCTTTTGCAATGGCGTTGATTTTTTATTATTCTCCTGCTCCTTCTCCTCTTTGGTGATAGGTCTGCTAAATTCAATTAATTAGTCGCAAGTTTAAATTGATTAATCTTTCGACTAACCTGTGCACAGTAGATGCTAAGGACAGAGCTGATAGTGAGCTGCGCTTGGAAACCTGATCCCAGAGATCCCGTTGCTTCTTATACAACTCGGGATCGATCTCTATGCCCCAGCCGCGACACTGTGTAATCATAGAATTGTAAGATGTATATTCAATTACCGATCTATCTGTTGTAGTCACCTTGTATTCGCCGGCCTTCTTGCGCAGCTCAACCATATCCTTGAACCACAAATCTAAATTCGCTTTCGAAGCCGTCGGTGCGCTGCCATTCATGACCACCAACTGGTCCTGTTTGCTGTCCTCTTTGGCATCGGCGAAGCCAAAGTTCTCCTTTTTCGTAATGAAGTGATTGAGACGCTCCTGATCGATCGTTTGCGAAAACGGACGTGTTGCAATTTTGCGCTCCACAAAATTCACTTGTCTGTGTGTGGAAAACACGTTGGCAATCAGAATATGTGATAGAAAATAACAATAATATTCAGATGAATGTTAGTGGCAAGTGCGACACGTTTTGCAGCTGGTGGGTGGGTCAATGATGTGGGTGGGTCTATGATGTCTGGCCTTGGATGTTATAGATTTGGTTGATGGCATCACTGGCTGGTACAAGCTCATGAGCATATGAGAGATATTGATGTTGAGAGATTGAGAAATAAAAGCTTATTAAATTGTTATCATACTTCTCGTGTGTTTTTCTATCATCCGTATCGCTAACCAAAGGTTCCAGCTCATGCAGTTTAGCTGAAAGCACACAGATAAAAGATTTCAACAACTCTGTACACTCTAAAACAAAGAGCAATTCATTTATTTTTTTTTCTTTCGTTATTAACATAGAGATAAATAAAAATTAAATAAACATGTACGAGATTTAATTAGCTTCAAGTGTTAACTAAAGGACATAGGTATTCTTGAAGTGAACCAAAAAATAAAATGTTAATAAATATTTGCAAAAGTGTCTGGCTGAAAAATAGGAAGAATAAAAGACTTTAACTGAGAATTTCGTGAGTCTTTGTACAGCAAATCAAATGAGCCACAAGGCGCTGGGTTCGTGGTGGTTCAGTGGGTTGTGAGTGTTTTAGTAGTGGTTAGTCGTGATTCTGGCTAAACTAGCACAAAGTTCAGAGTTCTCAATAAATAAACGTTAAAACAAAACTCAAATAATATATGAAAAAATTTGCATATCTTTTTCTAAGCATTTTGTTTGAATAAAAATAGGAAACTGAAACTTTATATACAATTTGCTTGCATGTCTCGAAGCGTGTTTGCTTGACGTGGGGGCCTTGGGGTCACTTTTTGGAATATAGAACGAAATTCGAACCAATTTTGTTTTTAATATACATACAAAAATATAAACATTTCGATTTTAATGCAGCGCAGTGTATATATATAATATTTAAGTAATTTGTAATTCATATTTATATAAAAGTTTTTTTTTTTGTTTTGTTTTGTTTTGTTTTCTTGAAGCACTACGGCCAATCAATTTTCAGGCTGCACTAAAAAAGCTCTTCAAGCTCAAGGTATAAAGGCAAGACTTAAAAGCTTTGCATTGGAAGCCACTTGATCATTATTGCAAATGATATATAGTATATAAATATATGTATATATATTTATAAGGTGTCTGTAAGATTATGTAAAATTTTTGTTATGGATATACAATTCGATTTTGGCTTACGTTTTTTGATTGTCTTACCTAGCCTCTTGGCTTTTACTGTAAATTTGAGTTATGAAAAATGTGTCTGTATTTTTTAAATAAATTTTTAATTTTGATTCACACATATAAAATGAAAATAAAATATATATAAGTGTTGTAATATATTTCAATATATGTATAGTACAGCTCTGCCTATATTTATATTTATGCTGATCTATTAATTCATAAATAATTAAAAAATTAAAATAAAAAAATAAATATTTAAAAGAATAAAAGTCTTAGACTTCTCCTACTGAAGCACTTGCTACACCATTGATCTTCTTCAGCTAGCTATTAGACTCGTATTACACCTCTTGATATGTACGATTAATGCTGATATAATGTAGATGATAAATAATGCATAATACTAATTCGATTTTGTCGTTTCTGGCATGCAACTCAACTAAAGCCAAAAGAACTCCTACGCTTTATACAAACTAAAAATGTCAATAAACAAATTAAAGGATATTTAAACGTAAAAGTTAACACACAACCTGCGACAGCATGCTCCGACTATACTTAGCTACCATTATCGTAAAATTGCATTGATACGTGCGGCACATAAACGGTCCCGTTTTTTATAGTGTAATTTGGATAAGCCAAGCAATTTGGGTTTCAGTTCCACTAAATTAAGTACCGATCAATGAAATTTTACGGCTTAGCATCAACAGAAATGAACATGTCAGGTAATTTACCATGTAGTAGATGTATTAAATTTTTTATTTTTTTGTTGTTTTGTATTTTTTTTTTTTTATTTTAACTAATAAAAATGAATTTAGTTCAACACTTACGTCAGCTTTATATTTTTTTATATTTACTTTTTTGCTATAAAGATATTCTTGTGTGAGTGTTTGTTTATTGTTCTTTTGGAAAAAAATTTAGCATAATTTCGTTCTATATAGAAATAGATATTGAGACTTCGAAAGAGAGAGAAAGAGTAAAGATTGCTAACTGCTTGAAAACATATAATTATTAATGTCAAAAGCGTTAAACAAAAATATGCCTTAAAAAATGTAATCCAAAGAAAGATTTGTGTGTACCTATAAACAATTTTTGACTAAAATTAATAAAAAGATTTGTACTTAAAAAGGTTTATTTCAAGGGTGACTTAATCTTAAGTGTTTGACATACGTATACATATATATATATATATATATATACATATGTACATGTATACATATATACGATATACAACTATTAATATTTATTCTGGTTGGATGAAAAGCAAAAGTGAACGACGACGTATACATAAAAAACATGAAAATCGTTTGATATTTGTAATCAAAATTGCTTAAAAATTTATAGCATTTTCTTATTATTATATTTTATTTTTGGCAGTGTTGTAAAGTTTAATGTTTAAGCTACATGAAATTTACCAACACTAGTCAACGCATCGAAATATTAGGCATGAAATACTTGTAAATAGTTATTTTTTCTTTTTTTTTTTTCTTTTTTAATTTTAGGCTATTTCAGAAAATATATGTTTTATTTTGATCTTCAAAAATAAAGAAATGAATAGATATATACTATGTAGAACTCTTTAAATACTGCGCGCTCAGAAGTTACTTTTTAGTAAGAGTTAGTTAAAATTTAAATGGATTTTAATTTCTTTAGTTGTTGAAAATTAGTAATAATCAAATCAAATGTAAAAATTATTCGTTTTAGTACGCTCGATTGGTTAATTTGTTGTTGTTTTTGGTAAGTAGATACATATACGAGATATTGAAAGAAACTATGCGCTAATAGGATATAGTATATATAAATATGTAATTTGTATTATAAGTATGTAAATGCTTAGCGACGACATATTGCTGTCGCACCTTCTTTCTGATTTGTTGTACGTTTTTTATGCACCGTTGGCATGCCGTTGGCACCTATCGTTTGATATTGATGTGTGTGTTGTGGCTGTTGACCCGATCGGATCGCCCCCAATGATATTGACTTTCTTGGATAATCGCCGGCCGCGGCTCGGGCCGCCGTCGTCGAATCTTTGCCCTTAATGCGTCGGTCATTGGGCCAAACGAATTGCAGGCGATACTCAGTGCTCAATTTTGTGATGGTCTTTTTCAATAGGCCATTTGACTCACCCGCCTGCGAAAGAGAAGAGCAGAATCACAAGAGACGAGAAGACCAAAGAAAACAAATGAGGAAGACAAACGAGAAAGAGAGAGAAAAAAGAGAAAGAGAAAAAGAGAGAAAGCAATTGCATTGACGCATTGAGTGTTCAATTAAATTCAATCATTATTAGCATTAGCATTAGTAATAGTATTATTGTTAGTATTAATCAATTTAAATATGTTCAATTACGGAACGATCACAGCACAGTTAACAAGTTGAGAAAAATACAGAGAAAGAGAGCGTGTTAGTTGGAACAAGAGAGAAAAGAGGAAGAGAAAGAGAAAAATACACAAAGTACAAGTATAATTTGTAAATTTTGATATTAAATACTAATTGATTTAAACTCTTCAATAACTACTCTTAAACTAAATATAATATAATATAACCAAAACAAATCAGAATTTGCAGCTTTCGCATAACCGTTTTGTATACTAGATTTCATCAAATTTATACAATAATATATATTCAAATTAATTTCAATAAACTATTGCCCAAGAAAACCATGAAGCACTTGTAAAGATGATTTCATATTTAAACCATTAACGAAATCTTCTAGGTACTTAATCATGAGTATATGCAGTAAAACCCTCATGCAAACGAAATCACAGAACATAAATGGCAGCTACTTAAATATATGTACAAAACATTTATCAAGTATATATATAGTTATATGGCGGAAAAATAAAAATCGATAAACAGCAGTAAAGGCGACTTATGCAAATGCTGAAGAGTTTTGCAGATTAAAAATTTACATTCAGGTCGAGTGTATGTGTGCCTATCCGACTGTCTGTCTGCCTGTCTGTCTGTCTGTCTGTCTGTCTGTCTGTCTGTCTGTCGGATTGACTAACTGACGCTGTGGCAGTCAACTTAATGGCCAACACATACAGCGAGATGTGTGTTGGCTGTTACTACATAAGTTTCTTATAGCTGCAATGGCGAGACAAAAACAAGTTACGAATGTAACGACATGTGGTACATACACATGCACACACACACACACACACACATACATATACATATACATATAATAGAGAATATGTGAAGGCTCAGCAGGAAAATGGACTTTAGGTGGGGCGAGTAAATCACGATAGACAGCGACAGTGAAAAAATACTAATAGAAATTGTTGCGCATCGCTGAGTGCTCGGTTCCAATGGCTGGTCCATTGGACCCTTGAATCGCACCCTATCTCAAATCGGTATTGGCGACAGTTCCTTTTCATACTCATATATTTTCTTTCTTTTCTAGCTTGTGCCACCATGACAAGGCATAAAATCATGCTGGTTAGCAATTTTGTCGGCTGACAACCATGTGGACGTGTCGCAATTGAGATAGGGCGTTGCCATTGCAGCTTATCGCAGTACACATATGTATATATAACATATATGTAAGTTTCTAAGTATATAAATAGCCATGAGGAAGGATTAAAGAAGACTTTCTAAGTAGGGATAGATGGAATTTATTTGAGTGGTACTTTGGTAAATAGTTCAAAATAAAATTTGAAAAAATCTGTTTGATTGTCAATGACAATAGCTGCAAAATTTAATTACTACCCAAAAATATAAAATATTATTGTTGCAAAAACCTTGCTTAAGTGAAAAACGTACGAATTAATAAGCAAATAATCTGTAGGTAAATTTAATATTGAGTTTAATTTAGTTGCAAATTTTATATCCATATTTTTTTGTGAGATCTATGACTTGAACATTTCGTTAATCTTTCATGTTCTTGCTGACTTGATAGTTGATTATTATTATCTTATTATTTATAATATTATTATAATATATTACTTGTCACTCTTTTTAAATCCTAAAAAATCACATTATAAAGAGCCTTTTGATTCTTGGAATGTGTGAAATTGAATTCTACTATAGCTTTTAGATCCTACTTAAACTCTTCAAACTCGCTTTTTGCACTTGAGTTCTCACTTGAGTTCTCTATTCGCTCAATAAGATTTTATCAAAATAACTTTGAATAAATAATTCTACCTTTTTTCAATGAAATTTATCTTACAAATAAATAAATGTATAATTTATTTAACTTTCTCAACCAACCGACACACATAGATTTTTGAACAATTTAAAGTAAGAGCTTTCTAAGAAGATAACAGATATTATTCTCACTCTAGACAGTGCTATCTTCAGCTATAGTCATTGGATTTCAAGACCTTAATTGCAAGAAACATGCACAACATATATGTATAAATGACGAGCAAAATTAACATCTTAACTGCAGACACACATAGGAATATTTGGAAATATATATAAATACGTATACAAAATCTAATATATTGATCGATCATCATTATATGCGTATCACATTAGCTACAGCATCCAATTGACAATTGTGTACCTGTTTAGTTGTAGTTCCATCGACCTCCGTTGCAATGGGATAGGCGCGGCCATTGGGCACTACGGGTGGTCCTTCCGATTTGCTGCGGCGCGAAGGTGTGCCGCGCTCCTCCGACTGCAAGCGGCATGAGAGAGTGAGAGAATGTGAAGAGAGGGGAAGAGAGAAAGAGAGACACACACAAGTTAATTAGCAGCTCATTAATATTACGCATACGACATGCTGACGCACATGATCAGGTAGCACAACAGCAGCGGAGCCTGGCGCCCAAGTGAAACCCAATTAATTATGTATTATCAGGGTGTGTAATAAAAAACACACACACGTACATACATATATAATCAAATAAAGGTGTACATATGTATGTATGTGGAATGTGTCCTTGTGTGCAACATGTGCGCATTTTTAATTAGCATTGGCAAAGCGACCAACCGCACAACCAGCAAGCCACATTCGGGCCTTTTTATGTGGCATTAGAAACCACTGAGTGTGGCTTTTGGCCACAAACACACGTATACACACATATATATGCACGTATTTCTGCATAAACGAATTAACCTCAATGTCAAACTATGCAAAAAGTCAACCTGCGCACATCTAATATTTTTAAATAGAACTTTTATCAAAAGAGTATATTGCCTTCCCCAAGGTGCATTACTAACTGACTATTAGATACCTTAGAATCCAGATATTACATGCTGACTATTCTGTTGGTTATTGCAAAATAAAGTAAGTCAACGATTAATCAAAAATAGAATAACTATCGCTAGATATATATAGATTAAGATTTGAAAGTCATGTGATAATGTGACATTGGCAATATTCTACATTTTTTTAGTGTTAAAAGTTGGCTATATTGTTAACTGTATATGTGTAAATCATAATCTCAGTTAAGCCTAAACGAACAAATCGATTGAGCTTTGCTTACATTTAATCTATGATGGCTGTTGCATAAATCTGCTTAACACCATTATACCCTTAAGTGAGTTTAAGAATAAAAAAAAAAGAGAAGCGTTTTTTTTTTTATTTCCTCACATTTCTTTTTGCACGTAGGCCTCACTTGAAACTTCAACAGCGCATGAATTTTTACGTTGGCTGCTGCTCAATTTTGATAGAACCCACAAATGTGCACACAACCACTTGGACTTTATTTAATTTAATTTATTTATTCAAAAATAAATACAAGCTTATAAGAGTTTTAAATGCATACAAATATTAAAGGTTTCTAGTTGAGATTTTCATCAGTTTATGAAAATTGAATTTGTGTTCCTTATTCATAAATATCAAATTAAGATTTAGATTTATTTCCTTATATTTATTTGAGCATCTTCTGCTGATTTTATTGCACAACAATTTTTTAATATTTCCATCTTATTAAATCAAAAATAAATTTTATTAATATATGTATGCTTGAGACACCTAAAACCAAATTTATTGAGACAACATCTGGCACCAGACCACTGTTCGCAATACTTGTGCTAGCATCATGCATTTCGCAAGGTCAAATCAAAGGTGAGTTGTACACATTGTTATATATAATATATGTATATGTACATATATATTTGTAGGAGGTACTTACCCTCGCCGAACGGTGCGCACTGGCATCTCGACGTGCGTCTGTATATTCGGATCCTATAATAAACTCGTGCGATTTATATGCTAATTCGGGGCATTTTTTTCGACGTGGCAATGGCGGCTCATTTGTTGGACCTGTTTTGGGAGAGGCGGCGTACACAATGACAAATGGTTAGAATAGATAATATATTGGAATCAATATGTTTCCATGACAAAGCCAGATAAGTGGACAATAGTCAGGCCGCATGGATAAGAATTTGCTCGATACGCACCAACAAATTGACTTGGATTTGGAGCTGGCGCCCGGCGCACAACCTCTGGCCTTGAATTGCCCGTAAATTCATGCCAACGATAAGTGCTCCTATACTCCGAATGGAGCTGCTGGGAAATAAGAGAAGAATATTTAATCAATAAGAGTGAATCTCAACTGTGTCATTAATTAAAGTCAGGGATATGATAAACTATAATATATCATATATTATATAATATAATATATAATGTTTACATATAATGTTTATAGATACTATATATAATATATATATATATATGTAAAATGAAATCTTCGTAAATTTGTTGAGAATCTTTAAACCTTGAATATTTTGTTCTCTTGCAATTCTAGTGCAATTAAAAGTTGTTCTGCTTTTGATGCCAGCATATATATCTATGTACACATACACATACACACTCATAGAGTGATATATGACTGCCTTATTCTAACTTATATGCATGTACATACACACAAGTAAAGCTTAATGGCATTTAAGTATAACACAATTGGAAAATTTTATTATATTTGCTTAATTATTCAGTATATTTATATGTTTATTAGTTTATTTCGTTACTTATTTATTTTTTTCTAGATTGTTTATTTAATGCAAACAAATAAATTAATTAAAAGCATTTTAATTAATGACAATCGCACAGAATTCATTAAAAAGTATTTACTAAATACACATTCTACACACACAAACAATTTTTTTTTTCATTGTCCCTTTAAATATCATGCTTTTTCAACAGTATGCTAAATAAAACAATTAGACAAACGCAACGCCCACAGACAACATCAACAATATTTATCTGTGTATGTACGCACACCATCAAGGAAACAATTCAATGAAATGTGTATATTTTTATATATGTATACGAATATATATAGTCATGCATTGCAATTGGCCAGTTTTGGCTAGCAGTTCGGGCGCATGGCCAAACTGTGGTTGTCGCATTTGCAATGCAGCAATAGAAATAGTTAGTGCATGTCCTTTTTCAACTGCTGCAGCAAACATTTGATAATTGCAACTAGAAGAGGCAGAAAAGTGGCGAAGAAGAACTTGCTGGTAGAAAATCCATAGCTCGTAGCCAATTTGTACAGTGAAGAGTGAAGCTTTATGGCTATGACAAAGGCAAAGGCGTTCGTACGTTTCGTATCGATTGAAGCTCAGCAACTGCAACGCGGACTAAGGACATTTTCGATTATAAACTAACTGTAAATTGTGTCGGCAAATGTTGCAAGTGGCAGACAAAAAAAACACATAGACAGACAGTCGGTTAGTTGGACAGTTTCTAGAGTTA
The DNA here is from genome assembly GCA_035045845.1 of Drosophila buzzatii. Taxonomy (NCBI): domain Eukaryota; kingdom Metazoa; phylum Arthropoda; class Insecta; order Diptera; family Drosophilidae; genus Drosophila; species Drosophila buzzatii. Next base: position 410,425 of record JAWNOS010000198.1, read on the forward strand.
ATTATGGCGTAAATTTAGTTTTCGTTTTGTTTTTGTTTTCCGAACCAACTTGGCCAAGTGTCCTTTCCTAGTTATCTGTCTTGGCAGTTGCTTATGGAATGCGCATTGTTTCTTGACGGTCTTACAGCGTTCCATTTCAGTGGCACAGTACAAATAATTACCACTCGGCACGCAAAGCGAAAGACATCTGCGAGGCATTATTCATGCAGAACTCAGCCCAGGGAACCAGCCATTGTTTCATTTAAATTTTTAAGTAGGTCTCGGCGCTTAACAGCTAATCGTGGCATTGCAAATGACTGCCCAAAAGCCACTCAATCAATTTGGCCAGCAGCTTTAACACAATTCATTAATGCATTAAATTACAATATTTAACAAGCTTAAGGGCTTATTTCTTAAATACTTGAAGTGCTTGAATTAATAAAACGATTTATTGTAATAATAAATGCAAATTCTTAGGAGTATATAAAAAGTGGACTATGTATTGAAAGTGAATATAACGTAAAAGGGTTAAAAATAAGTTTTAAAGAAAGCTAAATTCAAATGTCTCTGGTCTGCTTCTGCCTTCTCAGTCCATCGACTAGTTTCGGACTCGTATAGAATAATAATTTAGTAAAGTCATATGTGTTATTTATTTACATAGCTCGCACATAGCTGTTAAGCTCGTTTGAATTTTCATGCTCTATTACTGAGATCTCCCGAAGAAAAAAAAAAGCAGACCCAGTCGCTCATCTTCTAAGCAAGAGCCTTCTTTTCTCTTTTATTTTCGGCGGAGCGCCTTTCGTTAAACTATTCGTATGATTCTCTTTTAATCGAACATCGAACGAACGAACATCGTTTAGGTGGCGTTACGATTGATGCTCGCTCAATGAGACTTAGTAAGTGAGCAAATAATTCAAACAGTCTGCACACAGTCCTCTCAGCGAGAGAACCTTCGCTTAAATTAACTCAAAAGAAACGGTATGGGAAACCATGGAAAAAAAGAATTATAATAGAAACAAATAAACAAATATGTTTATCGCGAACTTTTTTTTTTTTTTATTTATTTATTTAAGCGTTGAACCCATACATTGCAAATCTAGAAACTTAACAACCCATTATATATACTGTAATATAGGGCCTAACCTTCTGTTGTACACAGAAGGACTTATAACTATTTAAATTATTTTTAATTTAATTATACTTTTAATTTAGTTCATATTTTTGGCGAATCCCAAGCGTTTTACTTGCCTTAGTGGTCTCACAGGGAGCAGCGAACTACAGATATTTGTGAGCTCTGATTATTTTTATTAAAAATAACGCTAAATTACTCTGAACTTTTTACTAGTTATTCACTTTTTAATAAGACCCTTTACTGCATATCTTACATCTCTCATGCCTCTACATTAACTTTAACAACTATTATATTTTCTATCTTTTTCCGATATCATAAGGTGCAACCACAACTATTAATTTGATCCAAAATACAGTTTGTAGCCTTATTTAATGAACCCGTAACGCCCACGCAATTAACCTAATTGGCAGCAAGCCCTTTAAAACCGTCTAGACAGACGCTTGACATATTTTCTAGGCCGGCTAGCCAATGAACAGCCACTAAAAAGTTCATTAAAAATCAATTCCTCAGACAATAAATAACTTTAACAAACCATTTTCAATGCATTTCCTAGCCCCAAGGGAACTGGCTTTAGGGTGTGGGTGAAAGCCAACACCGCAGTAAAGTATTTTTGTGGAAACGCAACTCATGCATAATGGAAAGGATGAACACTTTAATCGATTAATTGAAGGTGTGCGAGTGTATGCATGCCGCCCTTAAGCTACCTTTGTCATTCGAATTGGCAGCGGGTGTGGTGCAGCGCGTTGGCACGTGGCAGCAACAGCTGCCCCTACTTATGGCACATACTTTTTTATGCTGCAGCCATTTATCATGTCAAGGATGAGGGAAACCTGCGGCAGGCAGCGCATAAATTTTTCAGCTGATTTATGTGCGTTGCACCAAATTGATTGCAGCTTCAAAATGCAAAACGTGTTTTTCTCTAATATTGCATAAATATTTGAACACATTTTATCTTTGCGGTGCGAAAATAGCTTATTTAAAATACATTTTGTGCGAGTTTTCGCGATGTTCTTTTAGGCCGCGGAATAAATTTGTTTTTCCCCATTGTGGTTCAACACAGTTTCCCAGCTGCTCTATGGAACTGCACAAAAAAATAAAATGAATTCAATTGGATATTGAAGTTCTTGTTCGCGTGGGCAATTGTCGTTTCTGCGAGCGCATTGACATTAAAGCCCTGATAAGCCTGCTGACAGGAGCTCGCTTCCATTGATTAAACTTTTTAATTAATTTCATTAAAGTTGAGCTGAACGTAAGGCTGACAATGATTGAGCAGGCTTCATATTTGCATATGTGATTTCTCATTAAGATAGTTAATTGAATTGTGACTGTCATTATGCCAGAGTTTTATAATTGCAAATTATAAGCAGATTAACTTTAGCTCTTTAAGAGAGTCAACATTAAAATGTATACTACCAAATCAGAAACATAAACGGTAATCAAAGATATCTACTAGACGAAATCACCAACTCTAATAGCTACTTATTTTACACAATTCTTAAGGATTTCCCTCAAAAATCTTTGCAATTTGTTATTGGCCATATAATACTTTAATAGCCAACACTTTCAGCAGGACCATATTTCATGGTTCTCTGAAATGTACAATTTACGATAGTAAAAGTACATGAACAGCACAATTTACGATGTAAATATGTCTCTATATATGTATGTATTTATGTATATAGAATGATGTGCTATGATGGCAAGAATCTAGTTCAATAATTTTCAAAGCACACTTGCAGGCGTCAGCTTACACTGCGCCATAATCCCTGGACAACAATTGCACTAAGCTACACGTGTTAGATATCTAAAACCGCAAACTATGTATATACATACATACACACATGCATACGTATGTATATACATACGTACAAATTGTATACATATAGAGAATATCGTGTACGTGTTTAATCTACCCAAAGGGACCTTAAGGTTTTATGCGAACGCATGACACCTCGCCATTATCGTCTGGCAGCCTGCCTGAGGTCTTTTGAATTGCGTGAAGTGCAAGGAAAATGAAGCACAAACAAGCGCATAAAATTTCATTTTCCAAAAGGGGTTTCTTTTGTCTTTTGTCCTGGATTGCACAATAAGTTTTTTAGTTATCATAAGACTGTATAAGTACTGTACGAATATTCCGTGATTAAAACTGAGTACTTATGCATATACAGAAGAGATTCGGTTGAAAAACTTTAGTTAAAACAGTTATATTATAAAACTATTTTAGTTATATTTATTAAACTATTTTCTATTTTTAATATATTGGTTTTTGTTTAAAATAATTTTAAATATTCATAGCAGGGGAAATATAATTTTAAAATAATTCTATAGATTTTTATATAGCTATCAATTAAATATGAATAGACGAAATATTATTTAAAAACATTTAATCGTGTTTTTTAGTGTGCAATAAATCGAATTAAGTATTTGCGAACAAGAACTGATCAGGCAGCCCATGTGTACGGGGTTTTCCCCTTTTTCATTTTCATTTTCAATTTTTTCCATTTTTCTTTTTTATTTCACGCTGCATTTTGTCATTTGACACCATTTTGTCTGGTGCAGACGACGAAACGGCAGGTGACAGCGCATAGTTGCTTTTATGGTTTCCACTGGCACAGACCAAAAACCAAACCATTCCATACACAAACATCTGGTGAACGCCCCATCTCTTCATGGGGGGCTGCCATGCTGTCTGGCATGTGGCATGCAGTATGCGTGCCTCTGGGCCGCTGCTGCGGTTTAGTTTGCTCGATTGCTCAACTAACCGCGCAATACAATCAGACCACGTGTGTGTCTGTGTATATACATATGTACGTGTGTGTGTCTGTCTGTTTGTTGCCTGCACCAGCAATTAATTCACCCAACAAGACCCCAGCCTTGTCGGAATGCTAGCTCTCTTTTTATATTCAGTGCAATTCGTTTGCCTAAATTTAAGTGCTCGGTTTTAAGATGACAGCAACGAGCCACGCCCCTAGGCTCGGTCACAAACAGATTGACTTGTAACTGGGCTGCGCTCCTTGCACTTCCAGAGCAGCGCTAATAAATTTCCCAGTTGCTCTCTGTGAGTCGTCCCTTAATGAGGCTGCCAGCGGACGCGCAACAGCACCAATGCACATTAGCAGCAGGGCGCATTGTCGGGTCGGCCGGCCAGTGTGGCCAGCTCGGTTTAATTAAATAATGTTTCTCATTTGCATTAGCACACTGTAACTGGGTACTATGACTATGTATACTGATATGGAACTTTGCATTTAGCTGTTCATAATATTTAATTCAAGCTGTGTTATTTAGTATAATAATGATTTTAAGTGATAATAATAAAAATTAAACCAATAATAATTATGATAAAATTATGATTACGAATTAAAACAAAAAGAATTGTATAAAATATAAATTGTTTCGTTATTATAAACGTATAATCATAAGCGTGTATAATTAAAAAGTAATTATATTATTTATTTTTATTTTTATTATTTAATAAATTCTGCCAGTAATTTCTTCTTTATGATATCAATTCATGGCAAATCGTTGTCAAGTACGTATCTACTAAGTCCAACTATATATAGTTATGTCTCTGTAAAAGTTAAAATTATTTCATTTAATTTAGTTAGCACATCTTTCAACAGTATTAGACAGAAAGAGTATATAATTGGCGTTTCAGTCGTTCTTTTATGTCTCTAATAAGCCCATATTGTCCATGTCCATAAATATGTATTAAATTGCAAAAAGAAAGAAGCTTACAGGCAACACAGTGTAATTTGAGAGAGAGTCAAATTAGATGCAATCAAGTTGCTATTGTTGCGGTATTTAATTAGGCACTATGAAACTCGATGTTATTACGTGACATTTTCATGGGATTAAATAAAATACGAGAAAGTCCTGCAAACTAAATAAAGAGGGCTCCACTACAAGTTAATACATATTATTACAAAATTCTAGATTTATCTTAAATTCAAGGGAATAATATTCAGTATTTTTAAAGAAAATACATAACAATTTTTATTTTGTAAAACTCTTGAGCATAGAATTTATTTGCAAGTGCATCAAGTGAACTCTTGAAAAGAAAGTTACGAAAAAGTTGTTGACAGGTAAATTGCGCAACTTTTTGCAATGGGTAAAATGTCAATAGACACAAACAGGACACACATAGCCCATGCCAGCAAGTCGAAACTCATTTGTGTATGACCGCAAATCGAGAGACATTAAACTTTTAAGACGCTTTTATTGCACATGAGCTCAACGCCCCAAACTCTTCCCGGACTCTCTCTCTCTCTCTCTAGACTTCACTCAAGCTGTCAGCCAACGTCCTGCTCTATTCAATTTGTATCCTTTTCGGCTTACGGCATTGCTCGACTGTGATTTGATGGCTTTGCGTTGACATTGCCGCTGACGGCTGATTTATTGCAAACACCCAATGGCAAAGCTCCGTCTACAGCAGCGAGCAACGTGGCGTATGCATAATATCCTCTGCACTTGCCGAGTTCATTCACCAACACTAGCCGGCTATAGGTGTTCATCCTTATGCCCAGCGATCCCAGCACGTTTTGTTTTAATACCCAGCCACGTCAGACACTTCGTATGCAAAGTGCAGTCAGATGGATTCTTCTTTCGCAGAAATTCAAATATACGGAAATAATTTTCCTTTACTGTTCAGAATTTGTCACAGAACGGTTTCCTTCATGAATTGTGAAAAATATATGCAACAGAACAAGGATTTGTTCATCTTCAAGCAAAGCAGGTGTACTAAGACTAGGAGCTATTGAAAATGGTTTAAGAGAGTTTACATACTTCAATATTTCCGATCATTCTATACAAATATATGTTATGCATATACTTAGAATATATAAAATATACTTTTATTTAAACTCGTATGAAAGGCAATATATTAAATTGCACTGTTGCTTGCTTTTAACCTGTCATGTCCGAGTGCAAAGGAAATTAGATTCAATTTTACATGAAATTAAATTTCTACTTTTTCTTAAGTTCATTATCAACTTTTATTTAGCATGTCTACATGCATGTATTATATAAATGCCACTGAGATGGCAAAACAAATAATTCGCAAATTAAAAACCACTCAAGTTATTAAGTTTGCATGTGGCAAAAGTTTCAGCTCAATAGTTTTACACATAATGCCGAAACAGAAGACAACGACAAAACTTTTCTACACTCACACACACAAAAAGACTATGCAACACTTCCGGTGCAAAATTCCAGACAGCCTCAGGAAACTTCTGCATAGACAGCAGGCACAAGCCATAGAACATTCTTAGTGCATATTTTATGAATTCTGCTACAACAACAGTAAATAACAACAGTAAGAACACTAACAATAGAAAACAAACAGCTGCACTTAATTGCATTTTGATGCCCTCTTCCCTCTCAATTACTTTAACTCAAATTCAGTCGCTCTCGCTTTCCATCTAAACTTTTATAATGAGAAGCTGTCAGTGCCTGAATAAGAGTACATATATCTATGACAGGAAGCTAAAGCTGTTGATACATTTTTCAAGTAGTTGCTTGTGATTGAAATCTTAACAATAATCATGAAATTCGATGCTTTCATGATGTGGCCTTCAAAAACATTTTGCGTCGAGTGCTGCAAGCGTTTCATTTCCATCCATTTACCGCTCGAGTGCATTTGCTGAGTGTGTCAGTGACTCAGATTGTCTGTGAGAGGATGAGTGAGGCTTTGTCCCTTGCGATTGGTGCATCCATGTGGATAACGACTCTGATGACAACAATGTGATCGATTGTATGGTCAATTCTTAGAATATCTCAAGTTTATGTGGCGTTAAAATTAATGTTTAATAGACTAAATGGTCACTCAGGAATTTTCTGTATGGTTAGTCAAGTATATAAAATCTTTCAAATAGAACTAACTTAACACTGTAAACGGTCACCAAAGTAACAAAACTCAAACTAAATTTTTGCCTAACCTTTCTTATACTCTGAATAAAAAGGAAATCATTATATAATAATCTGGTGGAAATAAACGAATAGTAGCAGATACAATAGAGAATATATATTTTTTATCAAGCCGACAAGTTGAGTCGATATAGCTTTGAATGTTTTTCTGACCGTATGAACGATCTCGTGAACCGTAAAAGCAAGAGAAATGGTAAATCTCATTTGATTTCGTATTTAAAGTCTAGATTTAATATCACAAAAGATACACAAATTTTATATTGAGTGTCTACAAATAGAGCACTCTTATTCGTTAATCGACATTCATCAAAGTAACCTATCTAAAGTTTTAAATATAGATTTCATTTATAAAATCTGTGCAATATAATGTGAACAACTTTTCAATTAAACAAAAGAAGAAAAAAACATTTTAGTTAAAGAAGCCATGGTCTTTATAATTTTGTTCGGTATAACCATCTTTATGGTAATAAAACGCCTTTCATTTTGCTCATTTTATAAAAACAAATTTTAAAAATTACATTTCAAAAGTTTATTTTTCTAACAAGAACGTTTTGCTTCCTAGTTCAGTACAAGTTTATATTTTGGGATCAGTCAATATCAGTCATTCCTGAAAATAGAGTCATATACAAATATTTCAAAAAAAAATTTTAAAGACTAATTTTCTTTACAAATTTTGTATTTTCATAAGTTTTACTTCGTTTTCTTTTGTATAAGCTCGTACCTCTTTTGGCAAGAAATGGCTCAAGGTGACACGATTCCAACATTTAAGTTGGTGCTAGTGGGTGATGGAGGCACTGGAAAATCAACGTTCATCAAGCGCCACTTGACTGGGGAGTTTGAGAGGCATTATTTGGCTACAATGGGCGTGGAAGTTCATCCATTGAAATTTCATACAAGTCGCGGACCGATGTGTTTCAATGTGTGGGATACGGCTGGGCAGGAGAAATTTGGCGGGTTGCGGGAGGGCTACTATATTCAGGCCCAATGCGCCATAATCTTTTTCGATGTGACTTCACGCACTACCTATAAAAATGTGCCGGACTGGTATCGGGACTTGAATCGCATCTGTGGCCATATACCGATTGTCCTCTGTGGCAACAAGATCGACATAAAAAACTGCAAGGTCAAGCCGAAATCAGCCGACTTTTACTGCAGAAAAAATATTCAGGTGAGACGAATGCTACTGGTGATGCTTATTATATGCTTCCCTATAAGCATTATCCGCATCAAAAAAAAAAAAAAAAATATATATATATATATATATATATATTTATATATATATATATTAATAATAATAAATAAATAAATAAAATAATATTAATTTAAATTCAGATTTCAATTGCGGTCTCTTATAAAGAGATATTGAAAATCAGCTTATATTTAGGTTCTCAAATTTCCGATCTATTCATTTCCCTACAAGACCTAACCGAACTGTGTACAATTTTCTTTTCCAGTATTTTCCGATATCAGCCAAATCGAATCGCAATTTCGAGAAACCCTTCCGCTGGTTGGCACGCGTATTGCTTGGTGATCCGCATCTGGAGTTCATCGAGATGCCGGCCCTACTACCACCAGAGGTCCACATGTCCAAAAGCTGTCAGCTCAAAATGCAACTCGAATTGGAGCAGGCGGCTAATGTGCCTATTGATGACGATGACGATGACCTCTAGTTTACGCCAAAGCCACTAAATTCTGTATGTTTCACAAATTATATTTTTAGTAACAAAAACGAAATTAAATTTCTGAGAATAGTGTACAAATTTCAGCTTTTCCATTGCTATGCCAATTTGTCAATATTACGCATACGTCTCGCTGGCATCCAATTAACTGGCTTATATAACAGCGACTGACGTAAGCGTGCGAAACGAGAACGAGACAAACATTTGCAAATGGCGTCACTTTAGCTAAATTTTTCTCTCTTTTTCTCAGTCTTTAGGATGTTCTCTGTCAGCATCCTCGACCTTTGTTTTTGGGTCAATTTTGTGAAAGTCTATTTGTGTTATTGTTGCATTATTGGCAAGAAAAAAGTTTTTTCTTAAAGCAAATCATAAATAAAATATGCATGGGGAAGTTTTTTTCTATTTTAGCTTTGACAAACGATTTATGTAGCTCGCTAGAGTACAGCATGTGCTTGGTCACAATAGCATTAGCTTATTTGATTAATGGCCAAATTGTAATCCCAGTTCTGTCGCGCGCAAACTTGCAAAAAACTTGAAACAATTGCCTTGACCTTCAAAAGTATTTTATACAATTTAATTATATTTCTATTAAGAAGTAACAGATATTTCAATATATTAATATTAATGAAAAGCATTTCCTCTGAAAAAATGTATAGTAAGCATTTTTATAGACATATATGCTAAGAGCTCTTCAGACAAGAACCTCACCTTAACATCTCTCGCTTGCATAATTTTCTGAATTTCTTTTACTCTTTTTAAATACCTACAAATGCAAATTCTCAGACGAAAATGTGGGCGGGGCAACGACTTAGGCGCTGTAAGTGCAGAAATATATTCAAATTGATTTTCAAGTTTTCCTTTACGCATTTCTTTGCTGGTGTTTGCATCCATGCAGGAAATGCGCAATCGGATGCGTTTATTCAGCGCCGATTTACTTGGAATTTATTCCACAAAAATTAAAATAAAATATATAAATATATATATATATATATATATACCAGGTGGGAATTGAAATTGCAGCTTGTCTAAAATAATATACAGTATACCAGTGTATACAGTGTACCCGTTAAGAGTGATTCAAAGAAACAATTATGAGTTGACTCAAAGCAATCCTCAGTGCACACTCAGATTTTCAATGTCATTGCAGAGATGTGATTACTATTTGAAGAAAGCAATTAACTAAGGTTGATTCAACCTATCCAATGCAACGTTAGCTAAACTCACTTCACCTACTCTTGCTAAGTCCACTATATGACCTACGCCAACCTTACTTGAACCAAACTTCAGCTGTTCAATTCTAAGTTACTCTTATCAAAGTTTATTCAACTTTAACTTCAATACGCTCAACTTAACCGCTCACATATATGTGTATATATATTTATATATATATATTTATATCATCTATTGTATTGCCTAATCCACCGACTTTTAGCCTCACTTTAACTGAACTGAACTGAACTCGTTTAGCCACACGTAAATCCTTCAATGACAGCAATTGAGAACTTCGGTTGAATGCCATTGAGACAATGCAGCATCAAATGGCCGTGCAGCAACACATATTACAACACAGTAACAATGACTAACACAGCTTCTTATATAAGTATATATTATATACATATATGTACTATAAGTAAATACGAATAGTTGAGCAAAATAATTGTGCATTGTGTGCGCTTATTGTGTCTTTATATCTATTTCTATTTCGTTGCATTGTATCAAATTGCCATTGCCAGGCAACGAACTAAGCTATATAATTTATATATATATATATATATATGTAGTTGGTATGGAATATAAGCACAATCTCGTTGTTTGTAGATGCCGCTGGCTAAGCACAACCGCTGCGAATAATCGCAATGCTGCAGTGTGTGCAACAATAACAATTCGTATGAAATTATAGCCAAAAGAGCAATGACAAATTACAACAACTAAGCAAAAACTCCAGACAATGTGCACTAATTTGTTAATAATGCAGCATAATAGTAGTTTACGCTCAGCATTCGTTTATAATCTGATACTTTGTAAAGGTTTCGCGGAGTCTAACTTGAAAAAAAGTGTTTTTTTAATTGTGTCTAAAGATATATATGATCTTTAGATCTTAATATATATGATCTTAAATCTGATATATGATTTTAAATATTATTGAATATTCTTCATATTTCATAAAGATAACAATAAAGTATAGAATATATTCTAAAAAAAAAAATAATAATAATAATAATAATAAAAAAATTGTTATTTTTTTCAAATTTTAAATGAAAAATTTTATTAAAACACGATCTGTACATTTTTTAAGAAAAAAATTTAAGAAACATAAAAAAAAATCATTAAATATAAGGTAATAAATAATTTAATTGGAAAAGTTTGAGCTACATCTTTAAGTGTCTGTGTAAAATACAAGCGTAATATATGTAATTGTAAATATTTACTAAAAAAAACGGCAGCCATATTTCTAAGCTGGCATTTACATGTAAAAAAAACTCGAATGAAAGGTAAAATGTTCAGCGTTTTACGTTCTGAAGTGTCTGTGCATGCCGAGCTATTGTAACCCCAAATACTTTTTTCTACCACACACACACACGCGCGTATTATACACTTTGAAAAATTATATAAGCTTTTTCCTGCTGCGCTTGCATTTTTCATACGCAAAGAAGAACTTTTGCTTAACAATACAAAAGCGTAAAATATTTAAGTGGCATACGGAGCGACGGAACTAAAGGAGAAGGGCATTGAGAGAGCTTGGCATTGTGCGCGAGTAGCTCGCATATATGACCTTATTTGCGTATACGTAATATTCGCAGATTTTTTACTTGGCAAATGCAGCAACCGCTGTTGGCAACTGCCATCAAATAAAACATGTTGCAATGGGTTCAACGGCAGGGGTAGCTTAATGGATTTGTAGTGTGCCCCAAACTATCAAATATTTAGAATGCAATAAACAAACTTTTTCTAAAACGCATCCAAATTTGGCATATTGACAGCGTAAAAATCTAATGCAATAGATACAATTGGCAATATCTACGCTGCATTATTTTCAATAAATCGGGATATATAGTTAAGCTATTTTTAAAATATTTCATTAGCTAATACTCATACATATCACACGTAATATTCTCACTTAGCTGGTTATCATATTTAGTTTAGCTCTTAGCTAAGCCAACCTAATTTCCGCTTAAACCTTTGCATTGGCATCCTTTCGAGCGAATTCAAAGACCTCAATTTATTGCCAGAAACCATTTGCTAGCCACATTGCAGCATTTCACAGCCCTCGAAAATATCTCATGGAATTGCTATCAACGCTGACAGCAGGCAGCCAGTTGGTTGCCAGCCAACTTGCAAAAGGGCCCACGTTGAGGGCGGGCGAGGACACCTGCCCTGTAATCCATTCACTTATGTGCGGAAATTATTATAATTGCATTAGTTCAGAGGCAGAAAATTGAAATTGAAATACGTTAGACGTTAGCCAGGGCGCCAGCCAGGGCGCCAGCCAGGACGCGACAGGATGCTGATGGATGCGGCACGTCAGCTTCACTTTACGTAATGTGCACCAGGAGATGCAGCCGCTGAGCACATGGTATGCTAACGACGACATTTTTGCTGTGCTCTTTAAAGATTGCAATTTAATTAAAAATCTAATTAAATTTTTTATTGCATTTTTTTTTTATGGCAAAAGTCAATTGCTTATAATTTCCATTAGCTAAGCAAAAAATAACAGCTCGTCATGTTAATGGAAAAACTGCTAGAGTGTGTGTGTGTGTGTGTAGTTCTAAGCACCTGATTTTACTGTACGTTTTTCATGTATTCGTGCATGTGAGTTGTTTTATAAGTTTTGACAGGCATTTCGTGCTCTGTGCAAAAACTCACTGGCAAATTTGCGTGAATCGGTTTTAATGACTGGCACAAAAATCAATAAAGCTAATGGCTTTGATTCGCACGCCAATCGCTACTCATGAAGCAAAACAGCTGTCCATAGTTAATCTCTAATTTAAATGGTTTAAAGTCAAGGATAAATGCTATAATTGTGTGAGAAATCAAAATAGAATGCGAAATTGATGCAACCTAATTGATCTTCATTTTGAAACAAGAGTATTTATATTAAATATAAAATTGCATTTTGAATTATCGATCATCGAATTGAATTTAACACAGCTGCAAGGCAATTTGTTTTTCCCTCTCTCGTTATTCTTTCGCCCTTTTGTGAATTTCGCTTTTATTGCATCGCAACAATTTTATCACTGATTACGATCGTAAAAAGAAAACAATTCAGCGAATATTAAAGACTCGTAAATTCAACAGAAAACTATATAAAAATTCAACGTAAAAATACGTTTGAAACGCGACAAATGCAGAAAAATAACAAGAAAATAAAAACTCTCTTCAATGTGGCAAAAATGTTATATGCGGTCTGCATGCGATTGCCAGATTTGTGCGCAAAATATGCAAATATTTAAATGGCAGAAACGAAAAACTATTGTACTCAAAACAAGAAAAGGATTTATCTAGAGTTTTTGAAAGTGGGAATACCCTGCAATAACATATTCCCCGTAAGTTAACAGATATTACAATATATAAACTAATAAGCCTCAATAATTATACTTTTATTAACCATGGAATTTACATTTATTTATATTTATAGTTTACCATTATATGCCATAATTATATACCTTTTAGGTAGTATAGCCCACATTCTTGACCAATTCGTAATGCCCTTCGTGAGCGTATAAAATTGTCTACCCAATAGTAAAAAGTCAGTTGGCATGCAACCCGTGTAGAGAATAAAAAAAATACAAATTTTCCCAGTTCAAAATTCTACCGAGTCAACCAAAAAATGCACACGGCATAGATTATATTCGGTCATGTTTGCAAATGAAAACAAAGAAAAGTCCATAGAACAACATATACAAAAATAAATAAAAGCCTCAAAAAGAGCAATTTGTTTCAGTTTCTTACTGAAAAATGTTTTAAAACTTCATTTGGGTATCAATTTCATACGTTGTATTATATAGTTATTACTTAATAGAACGCTTTAGCTACATATTTAATATTTTCAAATTGTTTTAAGCTTTTTTAAACAATTGTTTAAATTAAATATATACAAATCAAATATTTTTCAGTCAACAACCAGTTATTACAAATAGAGAACAAGTAAAAAGAAATAACTCCTAACTCATTTATAATTTAAGATCACTTTACATATAATATCAAAATTCTGATACAAGCTAACCTTACATGTTTAAGTACCCTTTGGACTTTGGAATAGTAACAACTGGACCACATATAATTAGAAAAGTTTCACACTCGACGCAGTGCTGTGCCGTGTTCCATGGAGATTGGCCCCATAGAGTTCGAGAAAAACTTCTGCGTTTCACTTACTCGTTATTGTCTATGGCTCTTGTGAATTTGGTCAGAGTTGAGTTGGTTCCCTTTTGGTTAGGACCCACAGCTCGTTGCAGATTAGAGAACTGTTGGATGCCAAAGGAGAGGTGGGAGGGCAAGGGACGTTTGCAAATTGCTGTGGTCAATGGCTGTGCAAACTACTTGATTCGACGCGCTTTGAATGCACAATGGAAATGTGCAGAGAATTGTCTGTTGAAATGCAAAGATTTCAATTAATGTGCGAAAACGTTATTTGAAACTAATCAGTGAAGTGTGAAACCAAGTGCTGAAATGAAAAGGCAGCTTACTGGATAGTATTTGGGTCAGTGGGGATATGGACTTAACTGAAAATCCACGGAGAAAACGCCTAAATGCCGAGGCGCAAATTAACTTTACTCAAAACAAATTAAAATTGCGACGTATACTTAAATGTAGAGAAAAATAATAAAAGCACGTTTAAAATACGAACCCCAAACATTCATTTTCACAGCCAGCTAAGCTAAGCAGCTTAATCAAGCTGACAGCTTAACATGTTTTCAGCAACTGGGACGAGTTTTGAATACAAATGGGTTTTTTCTAACCATCAACCCGTGTGGTAACTGCCTTAAATTCATTTTAGCTAAATATCTAAACACGGCTTAAGATACCCTGTTTGGTCAGTTTGCATATTGATGAGGTGGTCTGATAGTGTACACGGTACACACAAGGCAGCACAAAGGACACGTGCTGCCAACAATAACAACAAGTGTAGGCACGCTGTGTGTGTGTGTGTCATTAGATAAGTGCAACAATAGCAATGCATTTGGACTGGGCGTCGCCAGCTGACTTTGCTTCGAGTGTGTGACTAAGTGCAATAACAATATGTGAGGCAAGCGAATCGATAGGACCAGCCAGGGCATGAAGTACGCCGCAATGCCGCCCCACGCAGAGCCAAGCACGCTGTCGTAGTTGTAGTCCTCGCTGTTGTTGTTGCTACCATTAAAGTGCCGCTGGAGGTGGACGATGGTGCAATAAAAGTTTTGACTGCGCTGCGCTGATGTAATACCGCAAGACAATCTGCCTTTGCACGTCACATAGCCAGACAACAACAACAACTGAAGATATTAAAAGCCGGCAGAAGAAAAGTCTCTCATTCGGGTCTCACTCTCTTTGCAGCGAGAGTGAGAACTCTACACCTACTGCTTAGGCGCATGCGCGCGCGCTCTCTCTCACTCTCGGTCACGCTCTGGCTCTTCCTCTTTCCAACAGCTGTAACAGGAAGCGTCAGCAAAAAGAAAGCATTGCTAACTTTTCAGTGCTCGTAATTTGATGAATCAGCTGTTCTGCAAAGCGCACCCCACCGCAACCCTTACCTACCCCTTTGCAAAACCGTTACTGGAAAGCCTGGCGACGTTTTTGTGTTTCGTGCTTGTATTCTTGCTTGTCGCCGGCTCGCTCTGCCCGGCCGGTCCCGCCAGCTAACGGTGCCTCGTCGTGGTACACTTCCTTCAGGCCACATACACTACACCACATGGCTATTGATTTTTTTCCCGTTTTTTTCCGTCCCGTCTGTCCCAATGCTGACGCGTCTGGTGTTGAGCGTAATGTACATTAATTTATTCTATGCCAAGCCGAATTTTGTATTATTTTTTTCATTCCATATTTCACTTCTGCATTGCATGTTTGTTTAGGGCCAACTCCTTTTCATGACACTCCTAAGAATTGTCACTGAAAGCTGGTTAACTTGTATATGGTGCATAAAAGTGGAAATTTGTGTCGTTTTGTGATCATTCGAATGCAACTTTGGCAGTTAGAACTTATTCAAATAAATAATATCCTTCTTTTCATGCTTTCGAAATTCCGCAATTAAAGGTTTTCGGATATTTTGTGGAAATTAAATTTGTAAATAAATATTGTAATTATTCAAGATATTTTAATATTTGAATATAGATAGTTGTCATTTAACAAAAATTAAAATAATTTAATCTTGAATATCTCATTATATTCTTTTGTTTGACAGTAATTAAGAATAATATAAGTATAAATATTATGGATAATATCCCCTAGCAATTTCTTGACCGCAATTTCATTAAATCAAAAATATTTTGCACCCATAATCCCATGATATAATCCCTCAGCAGTGCAACACCCTCTTGAACAGCCATAAATTCAATTCAGTCACCCCCATTTGGTCTGCTCCCTTCATTTTCTAGTGCATTTCACCCTTCGGGGTATGCAATAAAAATCTGTCTCACATAAATCAAGCGACTTGCACAGAGATCCGCAATATAAATAAATAAAAACAGACACTCTGTGTAAGTGGGTTAAGAAACTGAAATTGAGGACCGGGCAGATAGTTATTTCTTAACTTAAATTTAGCAAGAGGAACTTATAGAAGGAGAAATGACTTTGAATGCAAAGAATCTTGAGCATGAAGAAACATTTTTATTAGAATTTTAGGTAATTAATTTTAATGTAGAATTCTTAGTAATTTAAGGAATAATGAAATGCTCTAAACTAACTTTCTATTGTTAATTCTAACTGTTAATTGTAACTTAAATGTTACTCAAATACTACAAATAATTTTAAAATATAGTATAATATATATTGTCCATCAAAAGTGACTAAGCACAAGAGATACAGTATAGCTTATCTAGTCTGAATTAACAAATCAAAAATGTAAGAAACAAAAGTATATGCTTTAAATACTAAGAGTTTATTTGTGATCGACAAATACGAAACTTTATAATACATATGTTTTGTAGTATTAGTAATCAGACTAGAGAAACTATATTGTATGTTTACTCATATGCTTGTATTCAAAGATATATTTATGTACCTTGTCAACCGGCATTGATGGGCACGCTCTGCACAGATTCCAGAATGAGCCAATCATAGGGAAATTCTTTTATTGTTGTCGAACCCAATGATCAAAATACAAATTAAATAAACACGTGCGCGTTTACTTGTTTCAATAATTTATAATTATTTTTTAGTAAATTGTTCGCGTTGTCAACTTTTATAGGCGCAACAACCGCAACTAACACATACACAGAGTAACACACGCGTAACACTGGCTCTTTCTTGCTCGCACGCTCACTCACTCACTCACTCTCTCTCTCTCTCTCTCACTCAGTCTCGCTCACAATTGCTCTTCCTCACTGTCTATACGCACACGCACCTATTTAATGCGTTGCGAAGAAAGTGCGTTTGTGTTTGTCAAGTTTTCGGTTTTATTTGCTGTCTTTCTTTTTCTTTTTAAGTGTCTGTTAGCCCGCAGCTGTGGGAGGGAGAAGAAAACGGGAAAAATGTGCGTTAGAAGAAGTATTGCATACCAGCAGGCGACGGCAAGTGCCGTTATAATGATGATCTCATACACACGCAAACAGTCGCACACAAGCACTCACGCACACGCACAAAGAGCATATATGCCTTGACGCTCAAGACACACACACAGGCAGACGTCACACAATTGAGCCAATTAATGTATAATTTACAAAGTTCGCATGTGTGTATAGGAACCTTTTCCGGTCGACTTTAGCAATTTGATATTAAATTTTTTATTTCAGACACAGAAATAGCTATTAAGACCTCTTCCCCTCCTTAAACCGTCAACCAACAAATCGATATATATTTTTCATGACAGCCGTGTACTATGCAATACTCTTCATTTGCCGCTTGTTTTACTTTTCTTTTCTTTTTTATTTATTTGTTTTTGCTGCACTAATTTGCCGTTAGTGGGCAGTGAAGCGCAACGTTTGCCGTTTACTTCAGTTGCCACTACAAAAATTTACTTAACACTGAACACACATTTTTTGCTTTCAATGCAACGTTGGTGTCGCTGCTGGTGCTAGTGCTGCTGCTTCTAGTGGCCAAATAAAAACTTATTCGATTTACCGCTAACGTTTGCAACTCGACGACGTTACGTACACGACTGAGCAGAAAGTGTGCTGCGAATTGTCGTCGGCTGTGTACGAATAGTGACAGAAGAACGCCGCCAAGCCACCCAATTGAAGCCAAAGCGTCGGCGTTGGAGTTGACGCAGGGCTTGGAAGTTGTGCAGCAGCGCGACCGGGGGCAGTGTCTTTTTGGCAGCTGTTGTATACCGCTCACTGGAAAGCTGCATAACACTATTAAAGTAAACATATGTTACACAGCCAGTGGCGTACTGTGCACATATTACAAATGCAAATATTTTAATTTACTTAAAAATTTGGATAAATAGGGATATTTATGGTAAATTTACGATTTTGTATATGCATTAATTGAAACCTTAATTCGAACAGTACTTTTAACTGTCTGGCAACGCACATCTGTTCGCGCTTACGTGCGGCCGAAACAGCTGACTGTTATATTGCAGAAACTATCGATATATTCAAATTAATTTATCGGGCATTTATTTTCCTATCAGCGGCACAACAAAATATGGAGTTGAACTGGGAAGTTGTTTTTTGTGTGGGCGTAGCGGTATTAGTACATATTCTGATAATCATATTTGTCATGGGCAAGCGGCCAAAGAGCATTGTAGGCCGTCACGTGGTAATCACCGGCGGCTCCAAGGGAATCGGCCTTTGCCTGGCCGTGGAGTGTGCAATGAAAGGAGCCAATGTCACAGTCATCGCCCGCGACGAGAAAATGTTGAGTAAGTAAAAACCAGAAAAACAAGCTGTCTAAATTTCACTGTGAAACAACTCTCTCTCTCTCTCCCCCGCTCTCTTTCTTCCTGCTTCCACAGGTGGCGCTGTGGCTTTAATGGAGGTCATACGCCAGCGTCCGGACCAAAAATTCCAATATCGCAGCTTGGACATTGGCGGTGACTACGACCAAGTAGCCAGCGTACTGAGTGAGCTGGAAGAGAGCACGGGCAACATATATGCGCTGATCAATTGTGCCGGCATGGCAATATGCGGTGTGTTCGAAGAGGTGGCCGTAGCGGATGTGCACAAGCTGATGAATGTGAACTTCTTTGGCAGCTACAATTGCACACGCTATGTGCTCCCGAAAATGAAGAAAGCCGGCGAAGGCATAATTGTGCTCACCTCCTCGCAGGCAGCCATGTTTGGCATCTATGGTTATGGACCCTATTCCGCCAGCAAATACGCGCTGCGCGCCATGGCGGAGACGATTGCAATGGAGTCACGTGTCCATGGCGTTTCAGTTACATTAGCTCTGCCCTGCGACACGAATACGCCGGGATTTGAGGAAGAGGAGAAGTCAAAACCACGCGAAACAAAAATTATTTCCGGAGGCGGCGGACTCCTTGAGCCTGAGGTCATGGCCAAGGCCATACTCAAGGATGCACTAGTAAGCCGTGACTAATATACATATTTATATGGAGATAATCGTTTTATCTTCCACAGCTAGGCAACTTTATCTCCACGGTGGGAGCTGAGAGTTGGCTGATTACTATGCTGGCCGGCGGTCTGTTGCCTTGGGATGGTTTCTTCACGAATCTGCTGCACGCTTTGATCATTGGACCAGTGCGCCTTTTCGGCTATGGCTTACACAAGTACTTTAACAGCATTATACGCAAATGTGCCAGAGAGAATGTTGCAGGAAAATCAGCTGACAATGAGGTAGATAATACGAAAGTCCAAACTTAGTAAAATCGAGAAGAGAAACATATTGACTGTCTGTGTCTTAATTCCCTGTAAAGCAGTACAAATGCAAATGCCTTTTGTCCTTAACATTTTATTCCAAAACCCCAAATTCATTTAGCTTGTATTACAAATTTTCACTATTTCATTGTTATTTTATATAAAAAACATGTTTTTAATAATATGATTGTTTTGGTCTCTTAAGTATATTATTTTGTCAATAAACTAACCAACTATTTGGTTTGATTTCCATTTTAATTTTGAGAAATATACATGCTTTATTATCAACATATTTCTCGTATTAGTAATATTGGAAAATGGGCTAACTTGACATAAAAATGCGGGAGTCTTGCGATAAGATAAGAAATGTAAACAAGTAGGCAACTTGCTCTAGCATTCAAATTCGCTACTTTAAAGTGAAGCAATATGGAAATGGAAATGTATACACAAATAAAACGAATTAAAAATTTACCATATTTTATTTAAATCAGTTGTGAAATTTGTAGAACTTATCATTTTTTAAAACACGCGCGTTCAAATAAAAACAAACTCGCTTTGAGCTATTTAGCGCTATTTGAGCATTTTGCGCTCATTAGCAGCTGAAAAAACATAATATCGATCAATTAGACTTATCGACTTACTATCATCACTATAAATAAGAGTTCTGGCGATGTAAGGTCTTTTATATTGATTGGTGCAAAAACGTGAAAATTTAATTATAACAACCTATAATTAAGATGTATATTTTGCACAGAATGTCAAATTTATGTGGTAACAAGTGCGTGCACTTGAAATTTACGTAGTTTTATTGCAAAACGCAACGAAATTTTGCTATCGTCAGCGCCTCAGTGTTAGTGATGCCACAAGTGGTGTGAAAAAAGTTCGAGCATTTTAAATATCTAAATAGTCGAATATATTCAATCATAAAAAATAAAAAAATATATATTAGTGCTACACCAAAAAAAAATAAACATTTAGACTGTCAATAACAACAATGTGTTTATTAACGCTAACAGGATGCCACGCAAACAGCTACATTAAGCCAAATAATAGCCAACAACGCAGCACAGTTAATGCCGTTGTTTGTGCGAAATAAATAGTCCCAAAATAGATATACATTTATATATGTATATCTTGTTATACTTGTTCATAAAGATGTAATTGAAAATCAATGCCAAGTGGAAATAATTACAAATAAATTTAAAATAATTTCTAAACTAAATTGTATAATGTTAGTGGTGCAATTAATACCCATTAAAAAAATTGTATACATAAACGATTGGCATAAGTGATTATAGTGTGTGCGTGACTATGAAATACCCTGTATGATAGTCTACTGAATTAGTTTTCTATTATTCAATAGTTACGTATAGTGTGAATAATTGAGTTGGGCTTCGCATGGATACTTCAATTTTTTACGGTTACAGGGTATTAACGACTACGCAACACAATGAAACGGTCAATTGATGGTCGATCGTTCGTTGGGTCAGTCAGCTGCTCACTTGCCTTTCATTTATTATTGTTCGCCCTGTCACTTTTGCAAAAACAATTATATACAATTATAGTATATACGAATTCTTGTCCTATGTGTATTCGTACTGTAACTCGATATACAATATACAATTAATTAATACTAAACCAGAATGATACAAGATGTCGTTGGCGATGTTTGCTTAACGTCTTCGCTTATCATTTTACGACATTTTGCACTTTACGTGCACCGTAACATCATCATCAACAACAACGCTTACCGCTACAGCTACAGCGGTCATTTATGTGTCCCACGTAACGAATGTGCTTACGTAGTTACAATCCCATTTACCGTTAAACATTTTCAGCTACAAATGCTTTAATTGCGTTCTTGAGTATAAATTAATTATATATTATTCAAATATATATGCATATATTTATTTTCATAATCATTTGAAAAACAAATATTTATGATATCTAAAAGTAGAGATAAAACGTGGGCGAATGACTGTAGCACACAGAATGATTTATTCTAAACAAATGTAAAGAACTGAGAGTAAAGTACACTACAGACAACAGCGTACTTAAAGATACCCTATGAGCAATGCCATTTTTTTCAATAAACAAAAGAGATAAAGAAAAGCACAAAAAATAATAAATAACTAAAAGAGTCAATTTTCTTTGCACTAAAAACAATAATATATGGTACTCACAAGTATATATGTACATATATATGTAAATAAATATATATAGCAATATAGTAATGCATGAAAACGCAATTAGTGCACTTAGCAGATTTACATAAGCTAATACTAGTTCTAGTTGTAGTTGTTTATACAACTATGCAAATGCGATTAAATTATCTCCGCGACTTTAAGCAAACTCTTGTTATCATATCAACAAGCATTTCGCCTGAGTCTATGAGCAATGTAAATGTTTATTCATAAGTTCTAAATGTTATATATAGCATAGAAATTCACTTGTACATATCTATCTATCTATACATGTGTCTATATATTATACGAATTTTGAAGATTTCACATGTCCGCTGTTGGTCACGTATGGGACTTAAGTGGCTTCCTATACTCTATCGAACAGTATGGGAATATAGACTTATGTAATATATTTAACATATGGCTTACATAGAAAGTAATTTATTGCAATACAATAATATATTACAATCACCTAAAATATTTAAATATTTTATTAAATCAGACATTATATTGCAAGAGTGATATATTAAAAATGCTATACAAAATTTAAAAAAAAAAAAAAACCATACGACGGAAGTTTATACTTTAACATCAGGGCAGTTACAATTAACAGACCTTGTGCTTCTTTTATAAACATCAAGAAAATTATGTTAACAGTGAGCATACTGTGATAATGCTAATCTATAAGCTACATATAAATGCGTCTAATTGCCTTTTAATCTTTTCAAACATCAAAATTAATCTAAAGAAGCGTAGTCAAACAATTATTTATTTAACAAGTAAATCAAGCCATCTAAACAGTTGCACTTTCTGTTGAATTTTCACATAAACAGCGTCACATAATACATAACAGTACAGGTTTAATTTCCTAAGAGTAAACATGTTTCGTGTGGACAAACTATTGCCAACTTCTGGCACTTATTTTTATCTAATCTATAGTTTCGTGAGTTGCTACTGACGTCGTTGTGACCATTATACAATAAATTTATGTCGAATGTATGTACGTATACGTATGCCGCCGACTTTCGTGAGAGAACAATGTTGCATTACCTTCTCTGATCTACCTTGGGCTGACCATATCAGCGACTTTTGACGCAGACTGTGTGCGCTTATCTGGACAGCCCAGTTGTGTACGGACTGATTTGGTGGTTTTTGCTCTGCCAGATTTGTTAATACAACGCAGACTTGTCGCTTGTCGCTGATATCGTTTGTGTGTGTATTTGGCATACACAAATAGTGCGGCGAGAACACTTGTGTTCACTGATTAATTATTTGGTTAACTCTTGTTTCAAGCAAATCCAATTCATTACTTTGCAGCAAGCCGGACGAAACGGAGACGTTGAACACAAATAGCTTTGCATGCAGCTGGTGTAGAAGATAGAGTCGACTACACGCTGACACACACGCCCAAAGATGTCACAAAATCAATCATATTTCTGGCAAACGACCAGACACAATGTATACCTAAAGCGATCCGCCAAATGGCACATGGCAATGGCCTTGATGGTGGTGCTTACATTCTCGACCATATGTGCGGCTGAATCCAATCCAGATGGTGATGAGAATGCTGCCATAATTGCCGACATACAGCAGGTAAGTGAACTTGAATATACTTCGTTAATGAGTGAGTTAAATATAATTTCTTATTTCTGCACAGAATGTTGAAGATCAATCGATAGATAAATTGGCCACGGAATCAAATGGATTACTAGAAAAAAGTTTGAATATTGAACCGGAAAGGGAGAAGAAAATCAAAGGCAGTTTTATCGATGCGTTTACCGCATCGATCTCTGTTATATTATTAACAGAGCTAGGTGATAAGACTTTCTTTATTGCTGCCATAATGGCAATGCGCCATCCTCGTTTAATTGTCTTTTTCGGTGCTATTACCGCATTGGCTCTTATGACGGTTCTCTCATGCGTATTTGGCATGGCAGCAAACTTTATTCCTAAGGTAGATATATCTGTGAGGCTTATCTGAAATGGCATACATTTATCTACTTAACTTACTTATCTTTCGACAGATTTACACGTATTATATATCTACTGCATTATTTTTAATATTTGGTCTAAAAATGTTGTATGATGGTTACAAAATGAAGCCGACCGATGCCCAAGAGGAGCTCGAGGAGGTGCAAAGCGATTTGCGTAAGCGCGAGGATGAGGTAAGTCCAGCAGATACCATGAGTCTATAGTAGTTTTAACGAAATTTAACTGTAGCCATTAATTACTGTAGTTCGTAAACGCTAAAAACACAATTTTGTAATATTATTTAAACACCAACGCTTTGTTTTTAATTGATTTTAATTGTACTTGTGCTTATTGTAAATAGCTACGCTTGTACTTAATGATTGGCAATATTCCTTTTTATTAATATTTATATTTTCCCATTTCAATAACGATAATAATAACAACAAAAGGAAAAATAAGTAGAGGGGTTCACTTCATTTGCCCGTTTGACACGTTTGCCTTGTAAAAAGCTTTCGTTTTATTAGTGAAAACGTTTATAGTCTTAACTCATTTTGCCTCTATCTCTTAGCAAACACTTCAACAACTTGAACGTTGTCGAAACTAATTGAATGCGAAATTCTCCTCCTTCGTAGTATAATTATAGCTAAATTGCATGCTAATTGTACGACCCAATCATAATAATTTATAAATTTATTAATCATTTCGAACTTGAGAAAAAAACCCAAACTAACAACGAGTCTTAAATCAAAATGTGTCAAGCTGTTGGCGCAAATGAAACTCTCGCATTGCAACACAATGTTGGGTGTATCATCATTCGGATAAATGGATTGTTTGCCATTAATCAGTCATTGACATGCAATTTTAAGTTGATTTTAAAGCTGAACTTTGTTGAGCCACATACATACAATCTATCAATATAAATATATATACATATATCCATTATTTTTATACGAAATATGCTCCTATGCACACACATACGCCTATGTGACTAATTGCACGTCGCAGTGTAAAGCAGATTGAAACTACAAACTGAGCAAACAAATTAACAAATTTTCAAGTTTCAAAGCAAATCGCTTAACCGCAAAGACAATTTTACCAGAACAAAAAATAAATAAACAAATTTATTTTGTGATTTGTATACAAAACTCAGCTAATATCAAATTTAATTATTCTTTCTTTCAACAATCTACATAAAATAAAAATTTACCAATAAACCTGTGTTAAATCCCGAATTATTATCTCGAAATGAACAACCGTCAATAAAAAAATGAAAAACAAATTGAAAACTCTTAGCTAATGCGCCGAACGACTCGCAAATATGAGGATTCGGATGCGAAGCGTAAGAATAGCAATTCGGACAAGGAGGATGCCAGCGAGCAGGCGCTCATACATGGCCGGAAGGCAAGCCTGTTGCCCAAATCGAATTCGGGCAACAGCTCTGAGATGCAGCATCGTCTGCGCAAGCCCACCAATACCAACAACAACAACAATAACAATACCACCAATAACTCAACTATTGATAAGCAAACTAGCTGTGATAAGGCTGGCAACGATGTGGACTATCACAACACCGAGGTGCTGCTCAAGGATGGAGGACGGGTTGTCGAACAACTGAAGATGACAACGTTCCACAATACTCCAACGCACTCGGACTCCGTTAACTCATCGAACCAGGCCGAACAAACCCATTGTGATTATCCACGTAGCAACAACAATCCCAATGCTACCATTGACCCCGATTCAAAACTGGAGGCGATTGAGCCACGTGCTCCACTAGCCGGACACGAAAGCATGTATAGCGTTGACGTTGAGGAGAGCGCGCTCAAAGCACGGGTTAGAGATTGAGCAACAATGTTTACAGCTGTTGTTTCATCTACGTTTCACCTGCTTTTTAATACAATCAACAACAAAAGAAAAACCCCAAAACACAATTATACACACACACGCAAACACTCCCACATACACTTACAGACATATTCATTGAGCGTTTTATTTAATTGCATATTATTTCTAACTGAATAACACATGCCATGTTGCTAGCGGTTAATGGTATTTGTCATTCGGTACTTTGCTTTGTTTCATTTTCATACTAATTCATATATTGTTGCAATTAGGCTATGCCATTGCCAAAACGTTCCGGCACACACACACACACACACACACACGCACACACACACACACGCATACTCACAGATACAAATATATAAATGCATGTGTTGTTCCTTATTCCGTTTAGTTTTGAAGTGATCGTTTGTAATAATTTCTCTTTGAGATGCACATAAATAATTGTTTAGTTTAATTTTTCAAATTTGTTCTATACTTAATTGTGCAAGTTCGTTTTGACGTTATTCCCTCCTTTATTTATCCTTTGCACACATACGTATTCTCATCCACTTAAGAGTGACCATCTTGATCAACATTTTAACATCGAGCTTTATCTTTTTAACTTTTCAGCTGGATCGTGATGTTAACACTGCGCTGGTGCATGACGCGGAGAGCGGACGTCGCAGCAAGGTGCAACGCCGAGGCGCCACCTATTTTACTATGCGCATCTTTGCCCAGGCCTTCACGATGACCTTTCTTGCCGAATGGGGCGATCGTTCGCAATTGACAACTATCATTCTAGCTGCTAGCAAGGTGAGTGTTTCACATCCAGATGCTTCAATTTGTTCACTAAATTTACGTGTTTCAAGCACATTTTATTAAATTTAGCTGTCGTGTCTATCCAATTCAAAATTTTACATTTATTATTAATTAATTCAAATTGTTCATTTTTTTCTTATCTAATTTTTGTTACCATCAAACCAATTTGATTAAATCTTCAACTTTCCGACAACGAATCGTTTCAATTACGTTACTAACTAATCTTTATTTATTTATTTTTTTCAGGACATCTATGGCGTGATTGTTGGCGGCATTCTTGGCCATTGCATTTGCACTGGTTTGGCTGTGATTGGTGGTCGCTTGGTGGCCTCCAAAATCTCGGTGCGCACTGTCACCATTGTGGGCGGCATTGTATTCATTGGCTTTGCAATTTATGCGGTGCTCATGCCGCCAGATGATCTAGTTACCAACTGATCATCTATATTAGCCTGTTGTTTGTTGAGGACTCCCCCACTTCCCGTAACAAGAGGATATATGAATTTAAAACTGTAGTTTTCGAGGAGCAACAGGCACTATCTACTAGTATTTCTGTTCATATTTGTAAATCGATGCACTTTATAGCGAGAGAGCGCCGCCAGCTAATCTAAAGTGCCTTTAGTGCTTTTCGCTTTAGCCATGACAAACAAATTTAGTTGCCAAAAAAAAGTTCTACTAGATCTTTAACCAATTAATAATTTCATTGAATTAAGTATTAAAGTTTTCCTTTGTTGTACATACGCGTGCTTGTTAACTATGTTGCCTAAGCTCCTCTTAATTAGCTCATTTAAATTCATAATTTGTGTAGCAATGTTTACTTAAAAAAAAAAAAAAACAAAAAAATGATAAAAGAAAAGAATAATATATGTTTATTGATTTTACGAAATCTCATAATGAGAATAGTAAAAGAGCAAATTGAATGCATTGGTTTTACTTTTTAATTTGTAAGCCTTTAACAGCGCTTTCTTGGCTAAAATGTTAAAGAACTGTTATTAGCATGGACTGCAAACGGTTGCATTGCAGATGCTTTTCTCTGCTCACATAACAGAATCTGTTATAAGCAGTTAAGAGCGCACTCTTTAGATAAAAGGTTTTTGCACTGATTTACTTTGTTAATGAAATCACTCTCAATAACATTGTTACCCTGAAAAACAATTTGATGAAAAAGAGTACAAATTGAATATTAGATTTGTTCATATAATTTATTTTACAAATACAATTAATCGCTTTTAAGGTACCTGTGCTTATTCGAGACGAAATTTGGTTAGGGATTATAAAATAATAAGAGTCGAAGACACACAGATGCATGCTTTTGCACTGGCATAGTTGACACGAGCCTTAAATGGTAGGGCGTGGCATTTCACTTCATTGTCTTGGGATCACGATAGATGCCCGTGAACAAGACGGCGCTAGCTTTGTGATCGTAGATCAGGAAGACGAACGGATGATTGCATTCGAATTTGGTTGGTTCGACTGGTCGAGCCGATCGGAAGCTGACCAAAACAGTGGCTGCCGACGCTGTGCTGCCCTCCTCATCGACTTTGATCTTGGCCATGTGCTTGGCATCGCCAAAGGAAAGATTCTGCTCAGTGCTGAAGTCATTGAAACTGGCGTTCGATTCAAATATCTGTTTGACGCCCATTTGACGCAGGATCTGAAATGAAATGAAGAGTCTTATTTAGTTATAGAAGATAGGGCATTAGTTCTGTTAACTTACCGGCACGAGTTCCAGGCGCTGCTCGAACTCAAATTTGGGCAGCGACACTTCGATCTCGCGCATGGAAGCTTCCCTAAGTGACGCATCTAGGGTGTCGGCATTTAGTTTGGACAGCACCTGTTCCAGTGCATCGTTATTGAAGGGTGGCAATATGATGACCATAGATATATCAGAATTCTCATTGTCCTCCTTCGTCGTTGTCTTATACGGCAGCTGCAGAACGTGGGCGCCTAGGCGCTCATCCGGGTGCAGCAGAAAGTTGCCCTTTTGCTTCATCATTGGCACAAAGGAATACTTCTCGCTGGACGTATAGAAGGGCATTTGTTGGGTCTTCTCTGCGTTAAAACGGCTGGACCATTGACCCTTGAAATAGGCAGCGTTGGCCAACACCAATTGAGTTTTTGAATCGATGTCGCCAGAGCCAATCATGTCCTTGATCTGATCGTGGGTGACATTCGCAATCCATGCGTTGATCTGCTGACGTGTCTGCTCCACATTATCATGGATATTCAACTGCACAATCTCATCGTGCAGACGCGAATCAAGACAGTCGGCCAGCTTGATCTGCTCGTCAAAGTACAGACGATCAGCGGAATCGAATTCCAGCGGCATCTCCTTGGTGCGCACCTCACGCAGCTTCTTCTCTGTCCGATAGGCACTACGCACCGCCTCCTTGTTGGACGCCCAATTCAAGCGCAGTGCATTGGTCAGCTCCTTCTCCGACTCACCGGTGGCTCCGAAATACGCCAATAGCAGGGCATGGTAGGTGCTGTAGGGTGAGAAGAACACATTCTCGTTGGGCGTCGCCTTGCGTATGGCATCCAGCATGGCCACCGAGAACTCCTGCTGACCGCGATACAAGTCATAGCGCAATGACGACATGCTGGCATCAGTTGGTGTGCCACACAGGTCAGCATTAAGCAGCGCCGGCAGCACCAGCATCATCAGTGATAAAAACACCTTCATTCTCTGTCAATATACAAGTTTAGAGAGTTTGGGATTAGTAACCTTCGCCTTGCCTAATGATACGTGAGTGGAATTCAATACCACGGCCTTGCCGGCTCTTCGCTTTATTGGCATTATAAATTTATTGGAATGTGTATAATGCCGTGAAGGAGGTACATTGACAGTAGAATCATTATTTTTAAAATATATACATATGTATTTGTATATATTTATATATATTGCCTATAGATTATAATTTAGCTATAAAAACAACTTTATTTCATTTTTATAGCATTTTTTTTGTCATTTCTCAATAAATCATATTTATTTATTTTCAAAGTAATCGACACTAGAAACATTTGTTTATTTATATTATTATTATTATTAATTTTTTTAAATTATTTTTTATTGCCTATAGTTGATTCATCTATAAAAAAATACTTTAGCTAATTTTTTAAACATTAATATGTCAATTGATTTACATTAATTTATTTTTAAAGTAAACAAATTGGTATATATTTCAAAGAAACTAACCATATGACATATTTTTGTATAAATTAATGACCACTCGATGCCGAGAATATGGCATATATGTACATATGTATATTCAGTTATAACTTGGCTTGTTTTATTAAAGCTACAAAAATAGTTTTATTATTCGTTCTGTATTGATTTCTCAATTTATTCTGATTTAGTTTGAAATTAAACAAATTGATCAAGTTTTCCTTCAAACAATCGGAATAAGAATATCGAATGCTCATATTTATGTTATTTCCACATATTTAGTTAAAGTTATTCTATTTGGCATTTTTTTTATTTTTTATTTTTTTTATTATTATTTATTTATTTATTTATTTATTTATTTATTTTTTTTTTTTGTTCGTTCATTATCTTTTGTGCGCTCAATTTCTCAATTCAGTTTAACGTAAGTCAATTGAAAAAGATTTCAATTTAACCCGATCGAAATGGGAAGAATGGCATATGTACATATGTAGTTAATCGAATTTAAATCTTTGTTGTTCCTTTCCAAGATTAAGCCCATTAATTATTCTGTATATTCTCTTGTTAATTTCATGGCACCCTGCAACTTAATGTCATTTCGATTATATACAAAGCAGATCGAATGACTAGCAATTCTGTGACGGCTGACATGATCATGGGAAAAACGTGCCTCGATAATGCTCTTTAGTATTCGTCACGTACAAAGATCGTTCAGCCCATAAAATCGCCTTTATTTATGCAAACGGCTAAATGCCGGCAAATTGGTTAGTTATTAAAAAATACCCTTTATGTTAGCTGACTCATCCACTGCGATGCTCCCCAAAGCAGCGACAGTCAATTTATCTCAATCCCACTTTCAGCCAATTGCAACATCTCGCTTTCAAGCTGACGGCCGGAAAGTGAAAGTTTGCCTGCAAACGAATTCGCAACAACAAAGCCGTCAGTGTTGTTGCTGTTGTTATTGTATAGTTGCTGCATTCGGCAGAGCATGAAAAAGAGAACGACTTTGTCTTTTCGCCGTGCTTTCGCAGCTGACTGCGCGACGTCATAGTTGCGTGATTTGCCGACGCAATGAGAAACAAAAAACCCAAACAAAAACAGAAAAAAATTAACATTTTCATAAACCAGTTTAAGTCCACACGATTGTGTGCATTTTTAAATACATACATATGTACATACATACATATGTATGCGTGATTCATAAATTGTTAACATTTCAACGCTTACGCGCTCTTCTTTGACCCTGTATTGGCGATTTTGTAATTGGATTTGTTTTCTTTCTCTCTTTCTCTCTCTCTCTCCCCCTCTCAATCATATTACTGTTTGCCTTTTGCGCGCAGCTTACCAACACACGCGTAACCTCCACTTACGCCTGCGCTACCCACACTGGCAAAAAAAAAAAAAACAACTAGTTTGCAGGGAATTTCCAATTGGAGTTGACGCAAAGTATTGAACATGCCAATGCATAATTTTTACGCGATAATTGTTGTCAATGCAGAAACAGCTACAAATATAATTTATATTAAGTGATTTTCCCAAGAAATAACTGTACACTATTGGAAACAGCTTATACAATAACTTTGAGCTTACATTGATAAGGTTATTCTATTTAAATAAGCAATGGAATTTCCTAATCTTAAGCCTCGAGGGTAAAACCAAACACTGACGTGTATACATACCTATATACTGATTAAGCTATATATGTAAAAATTAATTTGCAGGACAACACCTATCATACGGCCATTATAATGAATGAAAATACAAATCAAGTTAACTTCACTTTAATTTCTTTACAACAATAGCGAATTGTGCTTGCGTGTGACAATAACAACAAAATAATTTCGAAATCACTTATTTAGTGGAGCAAAGTTGGATAGAGTGCACATAATTCAGCAGAGTTTGCACAATTATTAATAGCAATTACGAAAATGCTCAATAAACGTATGTAAAGTGGCTCTCGATTTTTGAAAAACCGGTCGCATATAAGATAATAATAAGTTCCAATTGACTTTTACCTTTTTTTGGCTGATAAG
Organism: Drosophila buzzatii; assembly: GCA_035045845.1. Classification (NCBI taxonomy): domain Eukaryota; kingdom Metazoa; phylum Arthropoda; class Insecta; order Diptera; family Drosophilidae; genus Drosophila; species Drosophila buzzatii. Next base: position 442,079 of record JAWNOS010000198.1, read on the forward strand.
CTTTATTCACTTGATGCGCACTCACAAAAAAACACAACTTACTTAAACGCCTTGAACATTTACACTGAGCTTGTTGATGAGCGCGGCTCAAATTATATTCCGATATGACGAACGATTTAATAGTTCTACTCGATAACATTAATCGATTCACTAGTGATACAATTGTTAAATAAATATTTTTGCGATATTTTTCACTTAGCTATAATATCAAAATATTTTTAAACAATTTGGATGATCGTTTTATGTTCATATAATTTTTGCCGATAATATAAAAGTGGCGGCGCATCGATACCTCTTCAACATGTAGATGGGGACTACCTTCGAGATGTGCCTACAACAACTGAACACAATCGAAAAGAAGTATTTTCGTTTTAGTATTTTTATTTGGGCGTTTTATTTAAAATATAAAACTGTTATAATGCCATATATGTTAGAGTGTCGTTCAAACTTAAAATTACAAGATACTGTAATTAAACATTTTATGAGATATAAATTTGATAAATCAAATATAGATGTATTCTTTTATTTACTAAACTTCACATGAAAGTATATTTACTGAACTACTGAACTAGATTTTTATATTTAATGAAAATCGTATGTATACAAGTAAAAATAGGTTACCATCAACTGTACTGTCCATAAATGTCTGTTACTAGCCAGCTCATTATATATATTCATCAATATAGTGATTTACCCTTTTATTAGTCATCAGAGCAAATATAATAAGATCTGGGGCTTGGTTCTCGCTTTTACCTATTTCTTAAAATGTGTGACCATTTTCATTAATATTTGTAAGCAAACAAATAAGAGGCAGTACGATATTACAAGTACAATTCGACATACACTTGCCAGAAGAAATATGCGTGCAAGCTAAATACAAAGCTTTGATTATGAAAAATCTAGCTATATTATTTTGGACAACATTATTTTATTATAACATTTTTTTTATGAATACATACAGCTTATCCAAGTTCAAAGCTTATAAAATTAACTACTATGAAGTCATATATTGGATGACTATATCTTAAGAAATTTTCTTATATCTGGAATAACCCCGGCTTGTCTAAATATACCCTACCGTACATATATTAAAAAGAAACTGTTCGTTTAGAAGAGTCTATTGCAAGTTTAATCAAAATATCAGTAATAGCGATTAGAAGGCAATGTTTTTATTCAAGATTTTTAATAATATAAAAACAGTATTATTATGCAAGTACTGTGGCATTACGTTCGCTATAAATGCTGTAGAGCGATGCTCGAATGAATGCATCACTCTTCTCCACAAATCCATCCAAATGGGTCCACAAGAACCAGAATGTGAGCGAGAACAGTAAAATCTTGCTAACCCAGTCGAGTATATAGAGGCGACGCAACACTATTTTCGCATAGGGCAACGTGGCGTCACTCTCGCCCAGTATGTAGGTGCGCATACCCCGTATGTAATTGCTGATATAAGTCTCCCAGTTGACCTGGCTAACCGAGGTGTCGAACAGTTCTTGGTCCGTGGCATTTAGTGTGTGGCTCAACTCTTGAAATTTCTCATTTCTAAAGTCCCAGTCTTTTGTTGTGTAGTACTGCAGCAGCTTCAGCCCGGTGGATATTTTCCGCTGAACGTTAACCAAGCTGAAAGGAGAGAGCTTAGACGTGAACTGAATGTACAGGCAGAAGGGAGACTCCACTTACAAGGGCTTCTGGCCAAAGAGCAGCAGCCAAAAGTCTATGAAATAGGCAGGCAGATAGTGAAAGAAGATGACGCAAAATAGATGATGATAATAGTTTCGTTTGATGGACCCGCCCGGATACCAGAGTGCAAAGCTGAGCGGAGTTTCGTAGAAAAACTTGCGACCCGTCTCAATGCTCTCGCCCCAGGACATCAGTGCCTTGCTGGAGATGCACAGATTGCAGAACTCCACTTGACTCTGTTGGCTGGCCTTCGATTCGGCACTCGCTTTGCCCCGCTGATAGCCGCATAATATCATGCCGTTGATGGCCTTGTCGACGGGGATTACCGTAGATGCGAAATCTGGATTGCAGTGCATAGAACGAATGACGCCGCGTGCGGCGCCAATCATCAGACCGGTTGGCCCATTCACGCCCTCAATCCATCCTGGCATGGGCTCGTGTATGGCCGCCGTTACTGCAAAAGTGTAGAAGCCACAACAATAGCAATTTGCCAGAAACCAGTTGGCGGGACCTACATACCAATGGAAGGCCTTGTGACGATTACAGGTAGCTTTTTGTTATATCTGCAAATTAGATCTTCCGACAGTGCCTTGCTGTAAGCGTACGTGTTGGGCAATCCATTAAGCAATCTGCAAATGGAAACGTAAGTGAGCATGGAGTTCTCTGTCAGCAGTCAGCGTGATTCGTGTATACTTGGGAGTTATTTCCGCTAGGGCCGCATCGTCCATTGTCTCGACCATATGAATGACGTCGAACGGATTCTGTGGCGCCGGGTAGGCGCGCTCCTCTAGCACGCTCTCGTTGCACTGGCAATACGAGGTGGACACATGGACCAGTGCCTGCAAGTTGGCCATTTTTTCGGCCAGTTGCAGCACCTTCAGCACGCCCAGCACATTCATGTTGACCATCGGGCGCAGCGGCTGGTCGAAGCGCACATTGGCCGCACAGTGGAACACAATCTCCACATTGGAGGCGAGTGTGTTGATGTCATTGGGGTCCACGCCAAGGTCCGGCTCCAGCACATCGCCCTTTACAACGCGCACTTTATTAACGATGTCGGGATTCTTCTCCAACAGCTTGCTGAAAATCTGCAAAAATTAACAGTTAAACAGTTACCGCCGTTGGGTCATTAATTAAAAGACACAATTACTTCAAATGCGCTAAGCTACTGTGTGTATACATATATGTATAAATAATTGTTGTTGTTGTTGTTGTTGTTGCTGTGTGTAACTGAAGTTGGCCAAGAGCTGGCGGGTTACGTGGAGCAGCTGCTTAGATTCGCCTAATGGGCCATGTCTGTGTGCGCGCAGTGACAGAAATGAATAGTCATTGTAATTTTGGATTTTTTCGACACCAATATTGACTACCTTGACTTATAAATGTCTGAGTATATGTGTGTGTTGGCTTACAATTTGATGTCTTGCATTCTCTTGTCTATTTTACTGTGCTATAATTCTGGTAATTTGAAATTTAAGTGCTACCATTTCTTTAAATGAAGGACAACCTTTTATTGCCCCAACCACATAGCTCAATAGAACTACCAATGCCCAAACTGACCTTGACTGTATGTCTAAGTGCGTGAGCCAGAATTAGTAAGAGACATATTTTCAACTCTCTCAAGTCGCGTCTTCTTGTGACGGTCAAGTTTCGTCATGGTTCTTGGGAATAACCCACGATAAATACCTCGATTACAGCTAATTAAATGTACTAATTATAATTACGTGCTAAGCCGTCTATTGTATTTAAGCGGAAAACGCTTGCATAAGAACAGAAACTACTCATTCGTGATGTATCAGATACACATGGAAGTAATGCGAAGACAACAAACCACAGTTTCAATTAGTATCGAGCCGCCAATGTGTCATAAGGGCAAACAGCAAAACTTTTATTTATTTTCAATTTATAATTTAATTTGATATGCCGTATAATATATAAATTTAATATAACCTAATGTAATCAAGATAATATAAATGTGTAAAAATAAATACTATATATAAATCAAATAGATATGTATAAAGGTATAAACAGAGTCTTCAGACGTACAGAGGAATGGACAAACAAACGGACGGACAGATGGACAGACGAACTGATGGATTGACAGATTGACAGACAGACCCATATGCCAATGTATACTCTGCTCTCTTCGTCAGTAACTCTGTATGTGCTTACAGTTAAAAATAAATAAAAGATAACTTTTTATTAAAACTCAATTATGCACAAAACCGGTATTAAAATATATATATATTGGATAATTCAAGTAATAAAATTTTATTGAATTTGTTTTAATTTCTAAATTTGCTTATTTCATTTTATTTAATAATTGTATAATTTGTCATTTTGTTTAGTACATACTCAGGAAGATTAATCATTATTAATTAATAATAATAATAAAATTAATTAATTAGATTTCATAGTTTAAATAATTAATTTATTGTCTGCCATTTATTATTGTCATGACTGTATAAAGGCAATGGGCTACAGTCGTGAACACGACTGTAGCTCGTAAACAAATATTTACTAAACATGAATTTACGCAATGGAAATAAATATAAAATATATGCATTTTTTAATGTCAGTCTTGCTATAAAAAAATTATAAATAATAAATAAATTAAGAGTTCATAATTTAAAAAATAATAACTTTTCTGATTAATATAAGCCACTAGTGTTAGGGATTTTTTAAATGGTATCATTAAATTTTAAATGTTCTTGATAAAATAAACAAAGAAATAAAATGAAATAAAAATTACATGATTGCGGCATTCGCATGCGTTAGTAAATGTGATGTGTGGCTATTATTTAGGCCATGACTGTATGACTCAGTCGAGTCTGCAACTGAGTCAAATGCATTTGTTAAAAATTAATAAAGAAAAAGAAAATGATGTTTCAGTTATTAGTATAGCTATTCACTTCTACTTCAATTTTCTTTAATTGAACTTATTAATTTCTAGCAAAAAATATATCAAAAAAATTCTAAAATAAATTTGATTAAAAAACATTTTTAGCTTCGCATGCACATGATGTGTGCCTATTTTTCAAGCCACGACTGTGTTAACTTTCGATTACATCTAACTTAACCGCGCATTCGTGAGAATGAAGGAGGGAGGTGCAATGGCATTTAAAATGAAACCATTGAATTATGTGGATGTGGTTGATGGGTGTCGCTCTTGGCTGCCATTGAACAATCATTGAATGAATGAATGAATGACTGAAATGAATTGCAATTGGACTTACGACACATTTGAAGTATTGCTCCTTCCGCACCGTTGGTTCGACGCCCTTCTTTGTGCGAATCAGTAGATAGATGGCACTTAGATCCGAGCAGCTGCGCAAAAGCTTCTCAACTAGAACTTTGCCCATGAAGCCAGTGGCACCTGTTATCAATATCGTTTTGCCGGCATAATAAGTCGCTATTTCAGAGACGCCAGAATCGGCGGCATTATTCATTAACTCCATGCTGCTGCCGAGCTCTGTGTGCTGCAAGATACAAATATTCTGTTAGATTGCTGTTGTTGTATTTGCAAATTAAGATTTGAAATGAGGCTCACTTGTGTGAGTGTTTGTTTAGCCCAGTTACTCGGTAAATATTCTATTTCAATGTCAGCTTTTACGAAATATCCAAGCCACAGCAACAACAACAACAACAACAACAAAAACAAGTCATGCAACTGGGCGTAATTGGCGTGAAGGGATTTTGGAATCTGTTTACTCTTTTGTTTCCCAGCCACAGCAACAGCCACCAAATTGTTGTACGCTTATGTGGCCAAATAAGCGGCGTTAGGTTTAAAGACCTGTGTTAATACAGCGGCTCATTCATTTGTTTGCTTTTCATTTTTTTCATACTTTATTTTTATTTTATTTAATTTTTTTGCACCATAATTTGTGAGTCAGTGGATTAAGGTATTTGGGTTTAATTTGAAAGAAAGTCAGCTATATGTAGTAGAAATGGGGTCATAAAGTTCTCTGAAATGAAGCGTTAGGTTTAATGAGATATTAAAACTAGATGGTCTAAACTATTGCAATGACTATAATAGTTTTATGCACAGTTTGCTCTCCCTCTCTCACACACACACTCGAAGCTAAGAGGTTAAATATATGTCTAATTCATACGCCGTGTTGGCCAGGCCATGGAATTTGAGCTGCTTTGTTTGAGCATTATTACAATAGCCGTGCGCACTGACTGACCAATTCGTTATTCGTTGATGCAATATACCAAACGCTCAAAGACGCTTGCATTGACTTCCTAGCAAAACAAAAGACTTCGAACACAAACTTGATTGCCTGCAGCCTGGTTGTGCGATATGCATCTACTATTGCAATATTTGCCATTAATATTAGTGGCTGCTTGTCTGGTATTTTGCAGATTTTTTAGCAAACGAGCACACACAAACACACACACAACACACATACAACAAGCTTCTCACGCCACTGGCTTGGGCTAGATCAACAATACAAATGGATTTTCACGTAATATTCACAAATTCAAACAGCCGCCAGTCGGACACGCAAATTAAGACACAAACAGTTAAAAACATTTTTTTTTTTTAGTTTTTTTTAATATTTGTTTTTATTTACTTTTTCATTGTGAACATTTAGTATTTGTCTTGCAATTGTTTTTGGGTTTATTTTTTAATTTTTATAGCTTTTTGTTTTTTTGGTGTCGCCAAGTTTTGTAAATTGTTTAGTTCAACATAAGTGGGCTGGTTCACAATGGCATAGTTCACAGTAGCTGCACGCGGGTTATGCTTAAGGACTGAAATCAGTGAGCACTTAACACTTAATTAGCGCACGCTTAACAAATACAGAAGATCTTGACATTATGTTTTCTTTAACAATTTACGCTGAGCAGCTGAAATTGAAATAGAATCCGCGACTGAAACCGAAACTCACTTTTGAAAAATGTTGTCGTGTTTTTTATTGTATTTGTCTGGTTGGCTGCTTAAGAAAATAGTTTGAATTGAATCAGTTGAATACTCAGCAGCGACTGAATTCAAAGCGGGCAATTGGCTTGAAGTTATACTCGTCGTAAAGGAAATTCAACGTCGTCACCTCACTCACACACAGAAACACGCACGCACGCAGACACAAGCACAGACCCACGTACGGACAGACATGATTTGCGGTTCGCTCATACGTGTGCAGCAACAGGTGTGTGTGTGTGTTTATTTACCTGTATGTTATGTCTATTAAAATGCACTTGTATCGCTTGTATTGGATGCCAACGTTCCGGGTAGTCCCAAAAGTGTTTTAAGGCCTGGCTCACTCACTCACGCTCTGCACGCAGCGAAAAGCTCTACAACTAATTGCATTGCATTTGTTTTTGTTGCTATAAAAAACAATTAAAAGCCAATTGGGAATGTCTATATAAGTGCAAGGGCAGCGGATTGTGTCAAGCCAGTGAGCAAGTTGTCTAAATTGAGACAACAAAAAAATCCCAGAAAAAGGACAGGCCTCAGCTGCAGTCAAGGCCAGCAAGTCGAGTCGAGTCGAGTGAAGCTTGATGCGACCCTAAAAGTGCACGTCATTCGGTTCGCAAGAGATCAGCATAAGTATATACATACATATATGAATATATGTTTACGTGTGAGTGCATATTTAACACATACATTCAACCAAACTGCATTTGGGATAAAAATTCATTTTGGAACCAGCTCCATGGCAAAATAAAATTAAAATAAGAAAAAAAATCAACAACTGCATTGAACACAAAGAAAAAAGTTGTGCGACTGGTTGGCTGGCTAGCTAGCCTGTCTTTTAACTGAAGCAATGTTCCCTGCTTCCCTCATCCTGCTACTGCACACCTGCACGCTTTCAGGATGGGCTCTTGACTTTCGCAATAGCTCGACCAAAACAGAAAAAACCAGAAATCAACAATGACGACCTTGAGCAACTTATATTAATTTGGCATCCGTTACGTTTTCATTTTCAATTGCTGTTGGCCCTTGGATCGTTAATAAATGAGTATTCTTTAGATCACGATGACATAATTTGCTCTGTTTTTGGAGAGGGAAGAAGCTAACAGTGAGAGGGAAACTGCGGGGGAACAGCATCTAACAGTCGTACTAAGTGATTCTGTAAACTTATGAATTTGGCTTTCAAAGACTTCTCACCCGACTGCAAATTGTTGATTTAAAAATCGTTTGGTTTTCTTAATTCTGTATACCCTGTAGATATTAGAAACAGATAAAATATTAAGGTAGAGGTAATTGTAATGTGCTGAAAGAATTTGAGCTCATAGATAATATAGATGACTATAAATATATATATATCATGATGATACATACAACAAAATTGATATAAGTATTAGGTCTAGAATTAAAGTTAGTTTAGATCCACATCTGTACATCTCCCAACGCACAACATGAGATACATATACACTTAACATTCCATTCCATTCCATTTTATGAATGGGATGTATTTTCGTATATGGAAATCATTAAGTTGAGCCTTTATTATCATCATATATTTATGCCAACAAATTATCAACAGAAAACTATGACTAATAAGCTTAGGGTATTTCCCAGTCAGGCAATTCCAACTATTGTAAAAATACTCGTTTTGTTTTTGTAATCAAATGATGCGGAAAACTTGTTGTTTATTTGAACTGGCTAAATATTTTGCTAAATTATAGAGTATATTACTGAATTTTTAAGTAATAATTTAATAATTCTATTTTATTTGTTAAAAATTTTATCATAAAACGTATTTAAAATTTTGCTAGATTAATCAATTTTTCCAGCAATTAGTTCGATTAATATCTGAAAAATAAATTGGAAAAGTATAGTATCTGAGCATTACGTAGAGATCAAGCCACCTGCAAATTTGTAATTAATTGTCGATTTAATCGATAATTCAGAAAGATTAAACGTTTGACCTCAGGTTATGCAGAAAGATTTTGAAATTTGTGTTAATTTTTTCAGATATTTCATCTGTTAGTTAATTAGGAAAATAGAAATAGGTAATTGGTAATTGTTTAAATTACCAGTTAAGGCAACGTACATTATAGTTTATAGATATAGCAATAGGATAAATAGAGGCGTGCGCTTTTAAGTTACAAATATACATTTTCTACAGTTAACACTCAAGACTCTTAAGCTAATATGTGCCTATAAATGCATTACTGCTTTCCTGGTATTTACTGACATTTACCCACTTACGCAGACATTAACGACTTTTTAATTAGGTGCGGACTCGAGGCAACGCCTCAACTCAACTGTTTTCCATTCACAGGTAAACTAAAAATGACATCCATGTTCATTTAATATGGATCACATGGGAAAACGAGTTTACAATTCACTTACGATTTATCACAATCCAGATCGAATTACTGCTGATCGAAAAGGAATCGAAATACAGGAAATTTGCGTTGACGAATTTAGAATAGAAATATTTGTTGTTTATTTAATTTTATTTGTTATTATTATTAGTTTATTTTATTATAGTAGTATTATATAAAAAAATATATATATGTATTCAAAAGTATACATACTTTATTTATTTATTTATTTTTTATTTTTATATTTGTTCTTATTTATCAAATATACGTATATATAAATAGTACATCAAAAAATTTTTTTATGCGATCTCATTTTAATTTCATATTTATTTTTAAATTAAATTAAGTAAATAAATAAATCAACTAAATATATATATATATCAAATTGAAATCAAATTGAAAATTATAATTTTTGAAAACAAAATTCAAATATAATTCATATAATCGTAAGCAAAGGTTATTAAATAACATTTCCATTAATTTATAAGAATGGCATAGAAAGGCATTGCATAAATAATTGTGGTTGAATAGAGGCTCTTTGTTTAAAAGAACTTGAAACTGTTTGATTCATTAATTTGTGAAATTCTTTTTGAACTATACGAGGCTGTTTCGGTCTGTTGCTGTTATTATTGTGAAATTATTAAGCTAATTTATTTGTAATTTTGAATTATTGTAACACAATCAAAAATATTACTTTGATTTAAGTCAATCTTATTGATAATTACTATTATAAAGAAATATATAACTTGCAATTGAAATTGGAATTCGACCATTCGTAAACTTATTAAAATTCATTGAGTGTTTATTGCACACCCTCATGAAATGATATAAACAACAGTTTTACTCTCAGCGAGAAACCTGTTAATTGGAAAACAACAATTCAGCCATGCCGACTGCAGCTGTGACTAAGTATTACAAAATAGTTGTCTGAACGCCAACAAATACGGAAAACTAAGCACTATATTTACTTTTTAAATTATTATCTATTTAACAAAGATGCAGCAATGTGCTGACTACATAATTATGTTGTGCTTAAACATTAAATGTAAACACAAAACCCAGCTCAATTGAAGGTCATAGTTTACAATGCCTAGGCGGAGAGTTCATAGCTAGCATAGAATATACTGACAGAATAACTGTAACAACAGGCCTATTTTCAACTAACAAGAGCAAGAAAACTTCAAGATTCCAATATATCTAAACTATCTATATTTTGTCATTGTTGCAATATAAAGGAAGCTTTTAACTTTTTGATGGCCTTTTACAAATTTTAAATGAGACTTGGATTTTAGGATCAGTTAAAAATGTCTTTTAAATGCATTAAAAAATTCTCACAAAGACAAGTTAAATATATATTAATAAAAAATAAAAACATTAAAATCAAATAAAATGAAAATAATTATTATAATAATTATACCCTGAACCCATTGAAAATGGGAATTCAGGGTATAATGGTTTTGTGAAAATGTATGTAACAGGCAGAAGGAGACGTCGCAGACCCCATAAAGTATATATATTCTTGATCAGCATAAAAAAATAAGTTGAATGAGCCCTGTCCGTCTGTCCGTCCGTCCGTCCGTCCGTCCGTCCGTCCGTCCGTCCGTCCGTCCGTCCGTCCGTCCGTCCGTCCGTCCGTCCGTCCGTCCGTATGAACGTCGAGATTTCGGAAACTACAAGAGCTAGAGAGCTGAAATTTCACATGAACACTCATATGTTAGCTACGCAGTACGAGTTTATTTTATTTTTTCGATAACTCATCCCATTTCCAAATTATCGATAAAAAATCGAAAATTCGTTTCAATTTTTTTGGTTTTTTGAGCATAGCTTCTACACCGTTTTAGTTAAAGACTTCGAATTTGTATATTTAGATAGATATTATGAATACGCAGATTATGTAATTTTTGGATTTTGGATGCCACGCCCCCTTCGCCCACAAATTGCAAAAAACGCATTTCAAATACTAGAGACTTGAAATTTGGCACATATGCACATTTAGATATTCTTAATCTACTCTGAAAATTTCATCAAGATCATGCATATAGAAATGGAGTTATAAGCGCTCAAAGTTCAGTCCAACCCACCCCCAAGCCGCTGCAGCAACTGCGCGGTTAGCAGAGCTCGCGCTCATGCGATCGTAAAGAAGAAGAGTATCACTTTTTTTTGCAGGGTTCAGGGGATCTCGTAGTCGAGCCGTCTCGACTAGAGCCTTCTTACTTGTTTTAATAATGGCTTATCATAAATTTAAATTAAAATGCACACAGTTAGCAAGTCAAATGCCTAGAAACAAAAATGAGGAAGAAATGTTCCAAAAATTATTTGAAATTTCAGCACATCAGGCTTCAACTAAATGCCAAATGATCTGTCCAGATGAATAGATTGCAATAAATTTGGCTTTAAGAATTGGGAAATGGAACACTGATTGTTGAAGTCGATTAATTAACAATGCAGAGCACACAAGTAAAACACGTTTGTTTAGTTCCATTGACGTTTGATCTATGTGTATATTAATGGCCACACTTCTCCATACTCGCCCACGTATTGAAAAAAGCATATTAGTTTTATGCGATATCTGGCTTGCTAGCGTCGCTATAGCCATTTGAAATTTTGAATACATAATCCAAATATTACAAAATATATAATATAATTATATATATCTACATCACTTATGCTCGTCATCTCCATTGATTTACTGAAAGTATTCCACAGTTTGGAATCTAAGCCCCAAAATTTAACAATAAATTTGTAGAGACTGACTGGCTCAGGGCCCGACAATTGAAAAAAAAAAGATATATTCCAAAGCATTCTGGCTACAATTTGTAGTTTTACACAAACGGTATCCGAATGAAATCGTAAAATATTGATTTTGGTCTACATTTAACTGCATTTGAATTGTTGACGAGGTATAATGCAGTCAGTAGCATCCGACTTTTATATTTGTATTTATATACATAAATATTTTTATTAGCACGCCTCCCATTGTTGATATTGTATAGAATATGTTATGAATTCATTCAGGTATTTGCAAATTCAATAAAGCGTTTGCATTAGCTATGCTATACAGTTTGTAGACCAACCAATTACATTACCTATGTATATGATGCGGTTTGTCCACCTAAATATATAAATGTATCGATTTTAAAGAGTACAAAAAAATGTAATGTGTTTCTTTAGAGATAATGAAGGCATTGATATCAAAATAAATCCATATTGCAAGCATATAATAATAAATTAAATTAAGTATGATTTATTGATTTCAAATTTGAAAAATTATAATTTGTATTATTTATTTAAGTTTGTATTATAATATTTTGGCAAAGTGTTCAGTATGAGTGTCACGCTAGAAAATAAAACGAGACATTTTACTGACATTGCCAGTTACGTATCGAGCCGCATAACACTCAAGCTATGACTGGAATCAACTTTTGAACCAGTTTTCAATGTGATTATTTCCTTATGGATAATAAAAAACACATTCCATTCAGTTCTTAAAATACGCTCACTTAAACGGGACGACACTTTCCAATATTTAAATAAAGACTTTACTATTTATGTGACGAAGCTGTTAAACGTATATTATATTTTTTACTTTAACAAAACAAATTAAATTATACCATTTTTTGTTGAATTACTATTTAGGAAATTAAATAAATGTTTGAACAACTTTTGAAGAAAGCGAGGGCCATTTATTGAGTACAAAGTTGTAGTCAAAGTTGTGATTCCGTTAGTAGCTGCGTCCAAACAATGTATAGAACTTGGGCTTGTTCTTGCAGCTGGGATTGACGCACTTGTCGCTATCGGTAATCTTTGACGGCTGTTCGAAAGGTATGCACAGAGATTTCGCACCCATGGACGGTGCACCGGGCTCGGCCTCGTTTTCTTCGCCACGTGCACTATCTGCTTTGATTTTATCCTCGCAGGGAGTGTCGCCACAGAAGGGAGCTAGGAGCAAGTTCTTCTTTTCCAGTTGCCCGCAGAATTCGGCCCAAGACTTGACGATCTTCGTGTGGGACACCAGATCCAATTGCGCTTTCTTGAGCATACTTTCGTGAATGGTTTCCAGGAGAGCAGGAATCTTCTTTTCCACGTCGGTCATGGCGATGGTTAGCTTCTCACCGGTATCACGACGCACTGCAACAATTTGCTTCGCTTGCATATCCTTGGGACCCAGCTCGATGCGTATTGGCACACCTTTGAGCTCCCAGTGGTTGAACTTCCAGCCAGGCGAGTAATTGTCGCGGTAGTCGCCTTCACAGCGCACACCAGCGCCGCTTAGACGGCGTTCCAACTCTTTGCAGGCGCCCAGCAGATCAGCGCGCTCCTCGTCCTTAGTGCTCACCGTAATGCCGCATGGAACAACAATAGCCTGCACACATGCCACATGCGGCGGCAGTACTAGACCCTGATTATCGGCATGCACCATAATCATAACACCAATGGTGCGTGTAGTGATACCCCACGAATTCTGATGCACATATGTTTTCTGCTGCGTTTCTGGGTCCTCGTAGACAATCTCAAACATCTTGGAGAAGTTTTGACCCAAGTGGTGACTGGTCGCACCCTGTATAGCACGGCCGGAAGCCGAAATGAACGCCTCCACTGTGGTTGTATAGTCACCGCCAGCGAACTTCTCCTTTTCGGTCTTGCGTCCCTTCACCACAGGTATGGCCAACAGGTCAGTATAGATCTGAGCATAGAGATCTAAGATGTCTAGGACTTCCTTATCGGCCTCCTCCTTGGTAGCAAATGCCGTGTGACCCTCCTGCCATAGGAACTCACGAGTGCGCAGGAATGGCTGGGGATGCTTGAATTCCCAGCGCTAAAATAAAAGAAGATAAATAAAGTGATTAGGATTTGGGAATTATATGCGATTGCATTTCAAACTATTTACCACAACATTATTCCACTGATTGAGGCGGATGGGCAAATCTCTATAAGATTGTATCCACTTAGCGTAGGCGGGATACATAACCGTTTCGGAGGTGGGACGCACGGCAATGGGTTCGGCCAAGTCTGAATCTCCCGATTTGGTTACCCACGCCACTTCCGGAGCAAAATCCGCAATATGATCCTTCTCACGTTCTAGCGCAGCTTTCGACACAAAGATTGGGAAGTAGCACTCCTTGACGCCCCTGCGCGTGATTTCCGCATCAAACCAATTCTTGATCGCCTTCCAAATCGCAAAGGACCAGTGACGCAGTATATAGCAGCCGGAAACGTCGTAGTATTCTATCAGTTCACCTTTCGTTATCACCTGCGAGTACCAGTCCGGCAGATTATCTTCCTTAGTGGCTTCCAGTCCTAGTCGGGTTTGCTTCTTCACACCACTTGAAGCATCCGGTTTAGGTGCAACTGCTGCGGCCGCTTTCTTGACTGGCTTAGCCGCCTTTTGCTGTGGCTCTTTGGCTGACTTCTTTGCAGAGCCGCCGCCACCACCACGACCAGCAACGGGGAAATCTGTGCCGGTGACCTCCTTGTACTTGGCTTTCAGTTCCAACAGCTTACGAACTTCTTCATCAATAATCTCTTTGGCAGCATTGCTGCTCTTGGCGGCACGCACCTTCTCGCCCTGAGCATTGATGTCCAACGTCAATTGATCACTTTCTGACGCAGCCACCGCCGCTTTAACCTCAACCTTAGCGTCAGGTGTCCAATCTTTGCCGCTTAGCTTTTTGTACTCCGCCTTCAGGGATAGCAACTTTTGTACCTCCGGATCGATTGCTGCCTTGGCTGCCTTTGCCGACTTCAGCTCACGTATTTTATCGCCCTGCTCTTTAATGCTTGACAAAATGCTGGCAACATCCCCACCACTGCTGGAGTTCTCAGCTGTCAGATCAATGGTAGCGATTGGGGTAGAAATGGGCGCTACAGTGCCTGGCTTCCACTCCTGACCTGTAAGACTCTTATAATCGGTCTTCAGAGCCAAAAGCAGCTTGACTTCGTTATCGATCAGAGATTTTTCCGACTTGGCAGACTTTAATTGTCTAATCTTATCGCCCTGCTGCGCGATCTTGTTCAGCAGTGTGGCCACGGCACTGGCAGACGCAGGTTCCGGTGATTTCTCCTGCTTAACTTTGACGGCTGCCGGCGCTGTCGTACCCGGTTTCCAATCGCTGCCGCTGAGCTTCTTATACTCTGCTTTTAAGCTAAGCAGCGTCTTTACGGCTGCATCGATGCTAGCCTTATCAGCCTTGGACGCCTTCAGTTCACGCACTTTGTCGCCTTGACTTGAGATTTGAGCCAGCACTGCGGAAATGTCTGAGGAGGCCGGGGCTGAACCCGCAGCTACTGGTGCTAGTGCTGCTGCTGCAGCTGCTGCAACCACGGTTCCTGGCTTCCAATCCTGTCCAGTTAACGTTTTATATTGCGCTTTGAGCTCCAGCAGTTGCTTGACAGCCACATCAATCTCTGGCTTCGCTGCCTTTCTGCTCTTCAGCTCGCGCACTAAATCGCCCTGCTTCACAATGCTCTCATTGACGCTGGCTGCATCGCCGCTGGCAGCAGCTGGAGCAGCACTTGTCGGTGCCATAGCTGTTGGTGCCTCTTGGCCAGGCTTCCAATCCTTGCCACTGGCTGCCTTGTAGTCGGCTTTCAGGCTCAACAGTTGCTTGACCGCAACGTCGATTTGGTCCTTTGATGCCTTTTTGGCCTTTAGCTCACGGACTAGATCGCCCTGCTTAACAATTTGTTTATCCAAGTCAGCAACTTTATTCGATGCAACGTTGGCAGTTTTATTGTTGGTCGCCTGCAAACGAAAGAATCAGTTAAATAATATGAAAAAAGTGCACTCGAAAGTATATTCCATTTCATTTTTGAATACGTGTCAGCCATGTAATGTTTCAACTTCCAAAAACAAACCAATTTCGTATTCTTCTTCTTCTTCCCCCCACGTTCAGCGAATGGTAACAGAAGCAAAGACAGTCCAATCGCAAGCACTGACTAAAAAGAACTGGTTTGCCCTTCTCACTTCACATTAGAGATGCGCGGCAAATTAATGAACAAATGAACCAGTGGGCCCGTGAACCTAGTGAATGACTGACCAAAAATGAATCGGAGAAACTACTGCACTTCTGATTTTTGCTTTGAGCCAAATTTTCGAATTTGTGGAAGTTATGTTATGAATCATGTTCATATTCTCTTTTATTTTTACTAATAGCTGCATAAAACAGGTAATGGTGGGAAACCTTATCGTGGTTTCAAGCAGCAACCTGGTGGTAAAATAGAATCTTCAATAATGTTACCATTAGAAACTCTAAATTTAACGAGTAATTTATTGCTAAACTCTCCTAATGATTTACCATACTCTATCTATACTAACTGTTCAGTTTTTCTCTTACTTGGAGAATTATTTCTAATACCCAAAAGATATGATTAGTCTAAGCGTTGCTGATCATACTCGGAAATCTAAAATTCGATCACTCTCAATAATAATTATCTTCAATTGTAGATTATTTATCAATTCTACTTACATTTCCTTTGGCAACTGGCGTTGGAGCTGTATTGATCTTCAGGCCAGATGAGGGCATATCTTTCGTATGGCCATCGGGAATGGAGAAGAGTATGATGGGTGAGGCGACATTGGTGTACGGACTGGGCGGGGCATAGGCGTTGTCTACCTTAAAGAAGCCGCGACGCTGCAGCTGAATGATGTCGCCTTTTTTGCATTTCTTGAGCTCCGGATCGCCAAGCATTTGAACCTCTTCACGCGTCTTGTGGCCAATGTATTGTTTGAAGTCCTCATCCTTGCCCAGAACCGCTTTGCTAATAATATTATCAAAGTAAACACAAAACGTGGGAGGATATGCAGAGGGATCGTCCTCTACTGACAGCCAGGTGAGCTTCAGCGTCTTCTTGAAGTCCTTGTTGTCCAAATTGAGCGCGGCATCGACGGAGGTAATTACGCCACTGCTATCCCTGTGGACTTTCTTGATGAGCAAATTGCCCCAGTTAATGAATGTGGCATTTTCGTTCTCTTTGAGAGCTTCAGCATCCACATAGTCAATGTATATGCGAGGACCCAGCGTGACGGTTTTCGTGCCAAGCTTTTCATCCTTGGGATGCACTGGCACTTGAACCTGTTCTAGCTTGGCACCGGCCACATTTATAATGACGCGCTTCTCATGATCCAGCGCGGTGTAACGAGGTGCAATGGGATCAATAACCTTCTTGTTAAAGGCCCAGATCTTGTCCCAATTCATAAAGACTACAGATTTGCTGCTGCCCTGGGCAATAATAAACTCCCTGAGTCCCTCGACTGTCATGCCGCGTCTGATAATACCGCGCACCGTTGGGAAACGTGGATCATCCCAGCCATCGACCAATCCAGACTCCACGAACCAAGTAAGCTTCCGCTTCGACAGGACTGTATTCGTCATATTGAGCCGACTGTATTCCCATATGTATGGTTTGCGCAGCTTGAGTGCATCAATAAACCAATAGAACTGATCGTCACGATCGTGGTACTCCATGGTACGCAGCGTGTGCGTCACATTCTCAATGGCATCCACAATGGGGCAGGCAAAGTCGTATGTGGGATAGACCCTGGAGGGATGAGAAACAAAAGTCATTATATTTGTATACCCTCGCTCTATGAGCTCACTCACTTGTATTTGGTTCCTGTGCGCGGATGTGGTTCGTTTTTGCAGCGATAAATTGTCGGATCGCGCATGCATCCGTTGGGCGAGGACATGTCAATCTTGGCACGCACGCAGCACTTCTGACCAGCATCGGTGCCCTGCACCATCTGCTGCCACATGGCCAGATTCTTCTCAACAGCTAAAGAAATTAATTTAATTATGAACGGGAAAATATTATATACATTAATTATCCTTACAATTTGAGCGATTTTGTGATTCGATGCGCTGTTCGCGTTCCAGCTTCATTTGCTCGGGCGGCGTATCATCCACATAGGCGGTCCCATCCTTCAACATTTGAACACAATAGTCGAGCATGAGATCAAAGTAGTTGGAGGTGTGCGTAAAGACATCCGGCTTGATCTGCAACAGTTCCAGATCTCCGAGAATGACATTTTCGAATTCCACAGTCTCTTTGGCAGGATTGGTGTCGTCGAAGCGCATGATTAGCTTGCCCTGGAAAGCCAACGCGTAGTACTGATTGAGCAGTGCCGCCTTGGCGTGTCCAATGTGCAAATATCCAGAGGCCTCGGGTGGGAAACGCACTACAACCTTGCCCATCTCAGCACCAGGCAGCTCGACAAATTTGCCCTCCTGCTTGCGCTCACCGGTTTTTGTCGCGGCCTCATTGGTGCTACGCTTTACACGTGCCTCCTCCGGCAGGGATTGCAGCACCTTCTGAATTAGCGGCTGTGCACTGATCAGATCATACCAGCGCTGCACGTGCTGTGGAATGCCCTTTGCGGAGAGGAATTCGTACCGGGAGTGCATTTCATTGAAAAGGGCGAAGTCAGCTATGGTCAACTTGTTGGCGACCAGATACGTGACAGGCGCAATGGACTTGTCTAGGAAAGACATGGCCCAGGAGATGTCATCCTCGCATGTCAGCGAGAAAGATAGCCAGTGATCGATTTGTGTGCGTTCAATGGCCGTTTCGCCATATAGCTTATAATCCGGTGCAGCACGTGCCAACGCCCGCAAAACATCATTGTTTGAGTGGCAAACCAGGACACGATTGTCTGGAAACTGCAGCGAAGTCTCCTTGCTCCAAATAATTTCCACCGGCACTGATGCGTTGATCAAATGAGCCGTTGCCAAGCCACCTGATGGTGTATGGAAGATTTTATTAATCAGTGCATAATATAAAACTGATGCAATAGACGGATATATTTGGTTCATAAATAGATCCATATACATATACAAATGCAGGCCGTAGCACATTTAACCATAACCTCACAATATTGCCAACAGTTTTGATTAATTGGTAATTGACACTACTTACTGATGGGTGGATTATTAACGTTTGCCTTTAATTTAATAGACATTGTGCCTATTTATAAATTCGAATGCAAACTGATCGCAAAATTATGAAATTGGTCGACTTATATACAACTGCACGGCAAGCTGCCACCACTTCGGTTTTATTGTGATGAATGAGGAACTAAATGATCGAACTGAAATTGAACATACCACAAAATGAACCAGAGTAAATGAGCAGTGATATTCCCCGTATTCATGTTTATGTCCATGTGAAGAACTTTTTGCAAAAGTAAGATATAAAATTTTACAAGTTGCTGGAAAAATTGTACAAAAATATTTGTATAGCTATAATTGATAAATTGTAAACAAAAGTGTAGCACCTTATAAACAGTCGACCAAAATTGTTATCGATAAGAAATCATTTTGCCATTCACGGTATATTGCGGTACAGCTGTTTGTGTACTGTCGTTGCAACTGTTGAAATCTGTTGAAGAAGCAATTTTCCTATACGATTTAGTGAAAAATTAGGATTTTGTTAATAATTGTGGTATTTTAAGCCACACACGTAGTAAAAGCACATATTTGCAACACTTGAAATGGTAAGTAAAATTGGATTCAAGACAATTTCGCTTGGACAAATGTAAAAAGTCAGATTTGAAAGTTAATCTGCTGCGCTGGCCAGCGCAACACACCTGAGTCACCTTCTCGTATAGAAAAGTGCATATGGCCGCCGCCTGCAATGAATTTGGAATGAATGTTTTTTAATATTGCGTGTGGTTTCGTTTCAGATGCTTTTTATGCTGCTATTCAGTCGTCAAGGCAAACTCCGGTTGCAAAAATGGTATATGGCATATCCAGACAAGACCAAAAAGAAGATAACACGTGAACTGGTCACGACAATATTAGCCCGTAAGCCCAAGATGTGCTCCTTTCTGGAGTGGAAAGACTGCAAAATTGTCTACAAACGGTATACATACATTCATGAGTAATCATAGATTTATGCTAAACACAATAAACTAATTCAATTGCAGCTATGCTAGTTTATATTTCTGCTGCGCTATCGAGCAGAACGACAACGAGTTGCTAACCTTGGAGATAATTCATCGTTATGTCGAGCTATTGGATAAGTATTTTGGCAGTGTAAGCTATTTTCATGATTATATTATATATCTGGTGTTTCATTAAAAATTTACTTAATATGCAGGTCTGTGAATTGGATATCATTTTCAATTTTGAGAAAGCGTATTTCATATTGGACGAATTGTTGATTGGCGGCGAAATTCAGGAGACATCGAAGAAGAATGTCCTTAAGGCGATTGCCTCACAGGATCTGCTACAAGAGGTCAGTACACCCGAGATATATGAACTCTAATGCCTAGCATTGTGTGTGTATATAAGTGTATCTATTTATAATAATGCCGGAGATCTATTGATTGTTCTATCAATTTTTTTTTATTATTTTTATCTCGTTAATGTTTTGTTATATCATACAGTTATATTAATGTCATTTCATGCATATCACTCGGTACATAGACGTTTCAAATTCTACTATTTAATTATTATTTTGACTTCCTATACTTTTTCTCTAATTTATGCAAACGAAACTAATTGAAACTATATCTATATACATATATACATTTGATTGAATTTAATGATATTGAACACCAAAAACCAAACAGCAAGAAGAGTTCTTTTACTCACTGCAATAGATATCTACTTATGCAATTTACCTATCTTTATATATTCAGTGAAACTGTTCTTAAGCTTAAGTTTAAATGATTTGTAAACTGATACACATATATTTTTATGATTTGCCTTTACTTGTCATTGCATGTCTCATGCGCTTCTCAATTTTTATAATGTTCCGACAAAAACAAACTTGCCAACAAGATAAATAAGAAAGAACAAAAATATTCAAAGCAAAGATAAGAGAAGCCCAAACAACTAATTGTGAGAATGAATTGAATGCGTTTTAATCACAATGTTGAGCGCTTGCCATAATTGTAAACATTCAATGTAGTTCCGTCCATTTAGAGTATATATATATATATATCTGTATTGCCATTCAAATGTAGTACAATTTGTGGTAGTCAAATTTGTGTATTGTTTCCTACAACTAAACATTATCGAGAAGGTATCAAGTTATTTGTTTTGCATGATCTTTGTAGTGTTGTAATTACATTACCCAATCGAACTTAATCAACAACAACAGCAACTAACTAACAGTTCTACACTTACATTTACCTAAAAAGGAACTTATTTAACTGCATATCTAAATGTGTAACCATAATACCCTCTCTCTTGTATTACTATTATTAACGCTTACCCTACCCGCCACTGCATATATCGATGTTACAGGACTTCAATGAGTATTTAAACTAATCAGAGTTACCAAAAAAAGAAACATTAAAACGAAAACAAAAATAAACTACTTTGTAAAAAGAAAATATATATAAAAAAAAACAAAAACAACCAAAAAAATTAATTTTACCAAACAATAAGTATCAGTTAGTGGATCTACTGATCCTCGGAGAAACATAATGTAGTCAGATTCTATACTTTTCTTTGTGAAGGATTAGCGTGAAAGTCTATTGATTAACAAACTGAAGGCTGTAAATATTGCTAAGCTTTTTCCAACTGTGGTCGGCTGCACTTACACACATAGGATTTTGTTCGCTGCAATGCGTAGCTTGTCAACTGTCCCGCCCCGCTCGACACGCCCCGTGCGCTTACAATGCATACGCCTATATATAATATATGTACATGCATGTACACATACAGACTGTGTACATGGGCAAACAAATTCACCCACCTATACACACACACATACACCGCAACAACTGAGCTGTGCTGTTTACTTCACACACACACACACACACACACTCATATATATGGACACAAGTAACTGTTCACACAGACACACCCACACACTGTCACAACTGAGCTGTGCCGTTTTCTGCCTTTAATAACATTGCAATACATGAAACAAAACAAAATTGAAATAACACAAACACACACATACACAGACACTGCTCTTTTATCTATTGTATCTACTCTTCTCGTTCTTATTGTTCTTATTCTCTGTACTCCAGGACGAAGCTGTTGAGGGCACTTTAAGAGACATTGGACTACTCTAAAAGAAAGCCAAATACTTAGAATGTAGTTGATATACACACATACGCATACAAGCACGCAAGCCTTTATAGAACACACACACTCCAATACACACACACACACACGCACACACACAGACACACACGTACACACGCATACATACATAAGTACTTAGCAGCAGCAATTTAGTGCACAACACACACACACACTTTTATAAATTCACAGTGTATGTTAATAATATAAAAACAAACAACAAAATCTTATTAGTGCGCATTAAAGTTAAATTCAATTTCGTAAGCATAAACAACAAAGTGCAATTAGTATTTTCACATATAGAGGCTAAAATTTAATTCAAACATGTAGCGCATCCAGCAGTCGGTGCGGCGGTGAGTCTAATACAAGTATATGGGCGTTGTCGTCCTTTCATCCTTAGTCTTGAATAAAGTTCATGCAACATTTACTTAACTCTTCTCATAAGCGTTTAATAGTTTAATAAAAAAAAAAGTATCATTCCGAGATCAATAAGAAAGCAATATTGTTTTGTTTTATTTTTATTCTCTACTTCTAAATGGGCAATAATAGTTGAAACTAGGGAATATAAATGCAATATATAGAAAAATTTAAGATTTGAAATAAAACGAATAAAAATATTTTTAAAAAAATTATGCAGAAACTGAATTGAAATATGAAATGTAAAAAATGTTAAGTAGTTAATAATAAATAATATATACATTTAAATATATTTAATACAGCAACAATAGTTTATATACAACATATATTTAACTCTCTATCTATATATACATATGTGTGTTGTACATTTTAGCCAAATTCCTGTGTTTTGTATTTCAATAAAAAAAAAAAAATCGAGATATTAAAAAAAAAAACACCAATTGTATGTATGTATTTGTATGTAAAAAAAGTATGTATTTAATATGCTTAGAGGTAAGGTTGGAACGGTGATCGTTGTATTTAAATCTTTTTATTATTATTATTATGACTTTTATTTCTCGTGTATTGATGTTTTTGGTAATATCTTGATTGTTTGCTCGAGTCACTATGCTGCCTTTAACCCTTATTCTTCCACTCTCTCCCCTTAAGACCATTCTCTGCGCTATCCTGCTTTGTCAAAAAAATAAATAAATAAATAAAAATAGATAAAAACTATCGATAAGTTTTAACCTGTTTCTAAATCGTCCCTTAGCTTATTTGTAATTTTGATCTAAATTTTTGTATTTAAATATTTTTTTTTTTTTTGCAAATTGAAACATTTTTATATTGTTGTAGCATTTTCTTATATATTAATTTTAATTACTGTATTGGAAATTCACAAGTGAAATACTCCGAATACACATAATGAAAAGAACGCATTTCCATTTTACAGGATGAAACACCACAAAGTTTCTTTGACGATCATGGCCTTGGCTAATTAGCAACAAATGCGAATCCCTTTACCATTTAAGTCGCCTTAATGTATGCGTGTATTCAACATAACCGAAAAAGTATATATTGTCTATTGTCTTATATTAATTTATCAATGATTATACAATTTAGCAGCAACACAATTTTATACACATAAATCGCTGCTACAATGTATTTTGCAAACTATTCCCTTTACAAACGCTTGGCAAATTTTATTTGTAACACATTAAAAAAAAGAAAATAACTAAAAATAAATTTTTTTTAAATTAATTCAAAGGCTAAATTTAATTTGCCCAACACTAAAAAAAAAATAGAAAAAACGATCGAGAATCGATACTTTTAAAGCTATATGTATTTACAAATAGGAAACCTGCGTGCTCAACTAAAAGAATATATAGACATATATCTTCATCTACATAAATATATATTAACATGTACATTTCATAGTTACGCACAAAATAAATTACCCTCATGCATCATGTTTAACTGCTGACAAACATTTGTTACACATTATTAATAAATAAATGCTAATACAAAATATTCATTTGTAGAAAACGGTTTTTTATTTGAATTCATGGTCACACTTGACAATATCAAGCAAACGATGTGAGTGCAAATAATGTGTGTCTCGGCTAGAAAGTGTTGCAATCTCTACTTAAATCGTATTTGACGAAACAGCGGAGTTAATCGTTGCTTTAAATTTAATTCGAACCGTTAATGTAGTGATGAAATAATTTGAAGGAATTTCCTTTGATAATTACACATTTTAGATTTTTCGTATTCTTTGATGTCTCAATACGTATTCCCAATTTGCCTCAGCCACTAACCATACAAATTAGTGCTTCAGTGCATGAAATGTCTTCTTTGCCTCCTGTCCAAAAGGAGCGACTCGATATTTTTAATCGATTACCGATTCAAACTTTCTTCACCGTTTGCCAAAAAATAAAAGATAAAAAGAAAAAATACAAAAACATAACGGGAAGAGCAAATGAGTGACTGACTGACAGGGAGTATAAAATGAACACAAAGAGACGGTGAGCGAGAGAACGGGCGCATTCGAGAGAAATTTGAGCAAATTGGGCAGCGCGCTCCCGCTATTTTCCCACTGTTGTTGGTGGGACTTTCCGCTGCGGCCGCCAAAAATTTCAACACGACGAATTTATGGCCAGCTACTGAGTAGCGAAGCAGGCGAGCGTTGAATAATTTTCGGCCCAGTCAGAGCGCACCATCGTCTTCAGCGAAGCACAAGCACACACAACCCACTAGGTGTGTGCTCTTTTGTACGTTACGGGGGCACTGCCACACACAGAGAAGAATTTTCATTTTCACATACCACACACAACAAAGTGGAAAAAAATGTACAAGAAAAGAAGAAAAACTTGAAAATCTTGCACATTCGAATTGTGAAAACTTTCCATTCAATGATAAAAAAAAAAAGCCAAACAATCGCAGTGCAAACAATAAACCAATTAAAACGCGAAACGTAACCGAAAATAATCGAAAATCAAGTGCGAAAAATTCCGAAAGCCTGCTCAAAAAGGGCGCAAGTAAAACGAAAAATAATTATTGTTAACCGCAATCGCATCACAGCAGCAGCAACATCAGTGAAAATTCTTAGCTCCCCGCAGCGGAGATGTGTAAACGAAAATGAAAATGAAAATTACAAATTATTGTCGAAATTTGCACTGGCAGCTGCAGCAATTTCAATTTTGCAAATTGCCGTCGTCAACGTTGTCCAGCAAAAATATATGGTACATAAAATTTGTATCTGCGCGAGTGTCTGCCTTAGTGCGTGTGTGTGTATGTGTGTGAATGTGCGTGCGTGTATGTATGTGTGTTAACGTGAAAATTACGCTGTCATATGTGCAAAGTTCATCAGCGCTCGTTAAGCATTTAATACAGCTAACACAACTCAAACTTTCCCCAATGCAATTCTTAAAAGTTTTGCTTTGTTTCCAAGTTTTGGACAATTCAAAAGTATATGTGCAATAAAAGCCACGCTGTCAAGGACTTTGCCATTTAATGTGTGTGTGTGTGTGTGCGTGAATGTGTGGGTGTGTGTGTGTCTTCGTCGTTTATCTGTTTGTGTGTGGGTGTGTATATGTGTGTCTGTGAGCCAAGGATGAACGATGTTGGCAGCCGCAGAACAGGAGCAACCGTGGCACCAAGAAAAAAATTCTCTATCTAGTGCGATTAGTTCATGCGGCTCGAAAAGAGCGAAGCGCGCAACGTTCGGGAGTGAGAGAAAGCGAGAGAGAGAGAGAGAGAGAGAGTGAGAGCGAGAGCTGAGCGATAGAGAGAGTGAAAGAAAAGGAGAGTGAGGTTGGAAGTGGGAGTGGGCAATGGCAATGGGCGCTACAAGCACGGGCTGTGGGTGAAAAGTGTTACGGTTGCTGCTTGCTCTATACATACATATGTATGCATGCAAACACACATGAACATATACATAGACATATGTACATGTGTAGCAATACACACACAGGCACATAATCATTTCTATGTGCGAACTGCCTCAACGTCAATAATTTTTGTTAATTTCAATAACATTTCGCACTCACAAAATTGATGCGGCATTAACCCCACTAATGCCAAATGCCAGCACCAACGACAGCAACATTTGTTGCAAAATTCATTCCATTGTGTTCGACAGTTCTTTGTTCCCTTTTCTGGCGCTTGTTCGTAGTAGTGATTTATCCTTAAACTTGGCCACTTTTTGCACACACAGTTTCGTTTCGGCTTTTGTGTGGTGAATTGTACTGCGCATGCCATTGGGTGACCAGGACATGAACATGAACATGAACCTCCCACGTCGTCGACACTGGCGACAGGCCTTTGTGCCTGGCTTATATAGTTATACTTATGCTTGTGTATGCGTATGTGTGTGTCGAATAGATTGGATATATTTATAAAGAGTGTGGCTGCTCTTGCTGGTCCTTTTCATATTGTCATAAAGCAGAAAATTTCAAGTGTGGCGTCTATTATTAGGATTTGTGTGAGTTAATGGTCAAGCTCTGGCGATTGTCCTTGAGTGAATGGAGCTTGATGTGCGTGGGTGTCGATGAGGCACTAATACATATATATCTCTATACATGTTCATACACATATGTATATAAGTACGTTGCTGCGACTATGCCGTCATCATCATTAACATCATCCACATCAATATAACTTGTAGCCGCATCTGTTTATTCAACTTGCATACTTATCGGGGCATTTGCTAAGCAATGCCTGTGAATTGCAAACGCATTTTCATTCAATTCTGGAATCTAAAACTTTCAATGCAATTTCAATCGGCAGCCCAATTCTGTCACTCTCTCGCTCTCTACTGCTTCATGCTGTTTTTCTACTCGCTTGCACTCGCTGTCGTTCGTGCTCGGTCTCTCTCTTGACACGCTGTTGATATCATATTTTTGCCAATTTTATTATTATATGATGTCTACTACTTTCCTACAAGTGTGATAAGTGTGTGTGTGTGGTGAATAAAGCTACACTCAAATAACGGGTATTGCTGCTCAGCAGTGCAAACTCACCACACAAAGCACACACATTCTAGATGCTAGGCACTCTCGCGCACGCTCGCCCTCTCACTCGCGTTCGCTCTCACGCTCTGGCTGTGGTGGGCTGCCGACACAACTCCCGCTCATGCATATTATGTTATCTCGAAACTTTTATTGCCTGTCGTTTGGGGGTGCGGCGCCCACGTAGCGAAAAGGAGGCAGCGCCAAGGAGGAAAACACGCTCCAACTGCGGGCCTTCAGAATTTAGAGACCATTCCAACCTTTTCGCTGCTGTTGTGAACGTTGAACGCCGCTTCTGACGATGCAAGAAATAAAAAAATAAAAAACGCGAATAAATAAATAAATACAAGCTACAAAAATATTATAAAATATTTCGAGCTTTTGAGTGAGCATTGTGTGTAATTTGTGTTCTTTTTTCTTTAAAGCAGAGCTTGAAGCAACACTAACAGTTAATTGTAAATAAGTAACAAAGAAATATAACAACAAACACTCCACCAAACTCGAAACAAATTATTTATAAATATACAAATAAACAACAAAATAAATAAATAAAGATAAACGAAAAAGAAAACAAAACAATAGAAAACTACAATGATCTACAATCTAAAAACTAACAGCTATTATTAAATATAAATTACATCGTAGCCTTCAATCGGAATCTAAATCTATACTAAAGGAAAAGTAAAGTTGTTGCTGCTTAATAGAATTAAGAAGGTGCGAGCGCAGAGGCGCCAAATTCCGGCAAAGAAATGTCTGGATAAGAACAACAACCAGTTGATCAATGGATGAAAATGCAGCCGTCGTCGTCATTTTTGTCGTCGTCGTCGTTGTCCATTTGTCATCGCGTTTGTCAGCCTCAGCAGGAGCAGCAGCAGCAGCAGCAGCAGCAGGCGGTGCCAGAGTCGGAGCCGCTGCCACACGAACAACAACAACAACAAGTGCAACAGCAACAGCAACCTCAACAACAGCAACAGAAACACCAAAGGGCAGCAGCAGCAGCAGCAATAGCCGCAGCAGTCCAGCAGCAGCAGCAGTTGGCGTTACAAGTTACGCAGCTCTCAAGTCACTCCTTTTTTTGTACGCCCATATTGCTGGAGGCGCCACCACAGGTGAAGCTGCCGCTGCTCAAATTAAGCCCAAGCGCTCTGCCACTGCCTCAACTGGCTGCGGCTTAGTAAGCACCAGTTACTACAGTTAATTGGCCAAACTATTCTAAAGGCGCGCAGATGCATATGCAGCCTGCCGTGCCCATCTAAGCAAACGCAACAAATAAACAAAGGAACAACAAACACCAAATTAACAAAGCACAAACGCCTTTCAACGACAACAACAACAACAATAATAGTCATCAGCAAAGCGTAGCACAAAGCACAAAGTCTCGTGTCATTCTTAAACAAACATAGCAAACATTTACAACAGCAGTAACAGCAACAGCAACAGCAACAGCAACAGCAACAGTAGCAACAACAACAAAACAACGCCAACAACTTTAAACGGTCCCACGCGATTTTTCAACAGGCGCCAGCGAAAGCCGCCTGAAAACTGTAAACTTTAGCAGCAGCTGACAAAAACAAAATGGCGGATGGGCATTCATTTGTGAAGAAGACATTTCATAAGCCAACTTACTGTCACCACTGCTCGGATTTATTGTGGGGCCTCATTCAGCAGGGCTATATTTGCGAAGGTAAGTGCGATCACTAAAGCATTCAGAAACTACCTTAAAATTCAATTTTAATGATGTAATGAATAGGTAGGGAAATGTTAAGATTAAGCATCAGTATGAGAATGTTTTAAATAATAAACAGTGCGGTATTTGGAGTTGGATTTCTAAGAGTGGGACTGCCGGTCTACCTGTGCCCGTTCTCCCTTTGTTCGATTTCCCTCCGCTCACTCTTCTCGCTCGCTCACTTACAGCACATAAGCATCTGAAGAATAAAATCATTCTTAAATCGAAACCAAGAGCGAGCAATTGTAGTTTTGTTGACAATTTCAATTGCGAAGAATCCAAAAGTAGCTTATGAAATGTTTTTGACATCACCACATTACATTTATAATATTTTATTTATTTTTGGCAAAAATAGTACGATCCATTTTTTAACAATTTTAATAAAATTAGCAAAATCACTTTAATAGGATTGTATTATTATACTTTCTCAAAGGGTTTAGTTATGTTATAACATTAAAAATACTTGAATTTTTGCCCAATAGGACGGTCCCAGACTATTCCAACAAAGTAAAGTAAAGTAATGTTTATTTATTTTTGAACATACATTACAGGCTCTATGCCGAAAATACTTATAGAAATCCTTCAGAATTTGCGATCATCACCATCGTGAACAGTCCAATTACATATAGTGTATATAATTTATTTGAATTGAGTTATGATCGCACAAGAAATCTCAGTGGACAATTATTATAATTATTAGAAAAACAAAATCTAAACTAGCGCAGGCTATAGCTAGGTTTCATTGAAATACTTGAGAAAATAGAATTCTAATGCAATTAAAGTCGATAAATTTAAGAACCGTTATGATTGAGACTTATACACACTTATATACGGTTTAAGAACTTGAATCTTCCCATAGAACATTTAGAATCTCCCAATGTATTCACAAATTAAGAGAAGTCAACTTTTTGCTCCATACCTGAGCAGCTTTACTTGTTTTTTGACAATAGAGAAAATTTCCATTTATAATAAATATACATATATTGTATAGCTCTATATATAGAACGCAGTAAACTATTCCCACATATGAGAAACTTTAATATATGCAACGGATATTATATTATAGATAGATCTTACGGGTCTTAATTATTCAAATTTGACGAAATTGTTTTGTTTTGCTTTGTTTTGTTTCGTTTGTTGATCGCAGATCACTTATGGCCTTTAGTCAGTTGCGAGCTGCCAAGTTCAATTTAATGGACACTAAACGGGCAAATCGAAAGCGCAAATCAGAGAAAAGTGGCCCCAATATTCTATAAAAACACATTTGTCTAGTTTTGTTAATACATTTTCGAATTGCCATCATAATGTGGACTGAAATCGTGTGATTTTTACAAGCTGCATCCGCACGCTCTCCACATGACCGAAATGCACGCTAATAATTATCAGCGTCATCATCATCATTATCATCATCGTTACTGCTGTTTCTATTTGTGGCGAGAAGTGTGCGCATTTGAACTTTCCCAAAAACAAAAAGATTGTTCAACCAGCAGCTGGCAGCATCATGACGTGAGCCCGGCCAACGACGTCACAGACACAGCAACGGCCGTGCGGGGCCATTGGCAATTGCTGTTGGGGTCTATTGGGGCTGCGGCTGGCCACGAGAATCTATCAAACTGGGGCCAGGCCGGACAAGCCAATCGCCATATCGCTGCTGCTGCTGTTGCCTCTCCCAATGGGAAGCGCGTTAGGCGCCGCGCCGCGTGCGTTAATTTGTTTATTTGTGCTGTTTCGGCTATTATTATAATTATTGCATAGAGCGTTTTCTTTCTATTTTTCGTATACCCAAAGATTTCCCAACGAATTCACTTTGCCAGCTGCAAAAGTATTCATATATACATGTATATGCGTCTATATATTATATATATAAATAATGTCCGCTTAAGTAGCTGCAACCAGTCCTAGATTTATTTACATATATAAAGATTGACGAGGTACACACAATCGTACAATTGCTTTTCGACAGCGTCAGCTAAAAATAATCTCTCACTGGCATGTTTTAAAAACAATTATACTTATGTAGTTTTAGCCTGTCAATTCCAATAAAGAACAATTAGAGTCTAGAGTGTTTAATAGGCCATAATGCGATCAGATACAAATCAAAACTTTCTGTAGTTATATATATACATACATATACATATATTAAAATATGCAATTGACTTTAAAATTGAATGCAGTAATATTCATTAAAAATATAAAATATATTTGATCAATAAAAGTAAACTATTTTGCTTCCTGAAACTCGAAATTAATTATCACAGAGATTGTATATATGACGTAATATATGTAATATATAGAAACAAACAAACGATATATATGTATATATAAATATGCATATTTATTTATAGACAAATGCAAGTGAATTTTGCATATGTGTTCGGCTCTCAGCCATTCGTTTGAAATGTATTTTTAGAGCAAACTGTTTGGTTTTTTTTTTGTAGCATAACCCCAGGCGTTGCTCTCATTCGAAAGCGTGCGAAGGCGTTGTGCGCTGCACTAATTGAGTTTCAACATTAAATTGTGAGTGGGCGGCATATGCCATAGAGAGCGAGCGAGCGAGAGAGAGAGAGAGAGAGAGAGAGAGCAACCGAAAGATCGGATTGGCATTTGAATTAAGATTTCAATTGCAGTAGGTAGGCCAACAGGCAGGTGTGCGCGCAGCACGGCTAGAAAGAGATAGTGACTTAGAAAACGAACTGGGAACGAGTAAGAAAGAGAACGAAAGTGAGAGACAGAAAGAACTAGAAGTAACTCGCCCACACGGTTGCCAAACAGCAGCGGTTGCGCTGTTACTCGCCAAAAACTAGGTCGAGATGCACTCACAATTGCAAATACACAGAAATATATACACACACACACACACATACAGAGGCGCGCGCGTACAGGATGCGCACAGCTGCAGGCAACGTTTCAATTGGTTTTCAAGGGTTGCGGGGGCGATAGCAACTGGCAATTGCAGCAGCAAAAGCAGCGGCAGCAGCAGCAGCAGTAGCAGCAGCAGGTGACCATAAGGACCAAATTGAATGGGAAAAAGTGTGTGGGCTCGTTACAAGCCGGCTGGCCTGCTCTGCCCTGTTTAGGTCGGCCGTACCCTTGTCAGTGTGTGTGGGCCTGTTAACACATCTACACACCTACATACGCACACAGAGACAGCTGTTACCCCTGCTTCCGTTACTAGCCGATAGCAATGAAGGGCTAAAAGTGCGTCATCAATGGCCGCCATGAATGTGGCGGAACCAAAAAAACCGAGTGCCATATGCGCGAACAGAGGTGCGGACCTGCTGCCGTCTAATTGCCTTCTCCGCAACGTCGTCAGAGCTGTTCATTCATAACGCTAAATAAAAATCCAAAGCAGCAGCAACAGCAACAACAACACAACCACGCCCAACAACAACAGCAATTACAACAATAGAAAATAACAAACAAATGAACACAGATTTTGTATTTGTGTTTTTTGTTTTCTTTTCGTAAACTAGTGGGTCGTCAGTTTGGCTGGCAGAACCATCTGATTGGTGGCTATGAGAGCGGGCAGTCCTCAAGTGGCACTGCTTACGTTGCATACTAGGAAACAACAACAAAGTTGATCCAATACATTTGGCTTTGGAATCTTCGAACGTGGTCCATGGACCACAAACGGGCATACTCTATATGCCTACTTTCACTCCAGAGTTGAAAGTATTAGAATCAAAACAAATATATCGATCATTATCATTTAATTATACAAATGAAGCAAGAGCCGCGAATCTGCAGTCTGCATTCCTAAATGTACTTATTGCAATAATAATTATTTAATTTGGCTAATTTGCATTAGTTCTGAATTTGAAATAAATATATAGAAATTAGTTTAATACATATATTTAATAATTCTAAACAAAATAAATAATCATACTCAATAAATCTTTCACTTTTTTAAACTTTAATTAAATTAATCTTAATTTGCAGTTTTATATCTTTAATAATGAATAAACATTTTTTATGAAATAAGTTAAAAGCATATATAAATATATTTTCTCCTGAACTTAATTATAATAAATAATTATATAATTTTCAATTATTTTGAATCTTAAATAAATCAATAAAAATTAGTTTATATCGTAATTTATTTATTTATGGTTACTAAGAATTAATTCTAATTCAATTTTCAAAGGCCTTCAGGCAGTTAACGTTTAATATTTGAACTAATTATTAACGATTATTTAATTTCTTTTACTTTTTTAAATAAATAAAACTTAGTTTAAAATATAATATATTCGCTGTTTAATTACATGTTAAAATTCTTTTTTTTCTTTTTGTTGCATTAATTGTGAATTTCAAATAATAAAAGTTAGCCCAAACTTGTACACTTTTGAGAATTCTTTGGTCACATTTTTTACAAAAAAAAAAGATTTTAATATTTTGTACAATATGTCAAGGAAGAGAAAGCTAACTTAGACTCTATATTTACAGATAAAATGTTATATATCTAATATAGTTCGTATACTTAATATCATTAAAGAAGAAACAATTAATGCAAAAAATGCACCAACAGACATCTGAATAAAATTGTGAACTATGTAGAGTAACTAGAGTAAAGATAATAATAATCCAGCTTATAAATATAAATGACGGACAGGGTATGCAAATCCAATCTCTTTCAAGTGGCGCAGCTGGCGGCAATGTCGGCGTCAACAGCGGCGTCGACATCGCGCGTTGATAGCCATTCGCGCTATATATCCTTGACTGTTGCCTTGTATGTGCTTACGTATTTGCTCCAAAGAGCTATGCGTGTGACTCTGTGGGTGTGTGTGTGTGCGACACTCTCGCACAGCAAATGCTGTAGCTGCGCGCATTTGGCTGAAACGAATTGAGTTTATTTCATTTGAAGCTCAACAAATTACATTTATGGTAAACTAAAGCGTTATGCTATTTCGATTGATGAACTATAAATAGAACGCAAATGCAATTTGACAAACTATTGAATTATGAATTGGTGGCACTCGCCTGCCACATCTGTATATATATTCGTGTGTATTTGTGTATGCGCTGGTTGGCATTTCCAATAAAATGCTATCGAGTTCGAATGTTGCGCATACGTCATGTTGGTCGTGGTCAGGGCCAAGTGGTCACAAATTTAGAATCGAATACGCATTATATACATAAATACATAGATATTTATATATTTGTGTTATTCATGCGTCACATTGATCCAATCATTTCCATATTTATTTATGGTTTCATCTATTTTCGAGAGAGTTAGCTGTCAGGAAGTTAGATTCTAAATTGATTTCCTGTCGAAAGCAAATTTCTATAACTCATGTCTATGTTCTATGCAAATATCAGTTTTAATTGTTGCTATTGTACTACGCATGTCAACTTGTGCCCATTCAATTGCCACAGCTAACACACACACTCACACATACAGTCAGTATGGATACACACATAGAGTGTGTGCTCTTGTGGCTTCGCAAACATTTTTTGCCACCTCTCACACACTCCTACATACAACCAAACCTATATACACACATATATATGTATATATATATATATTTTTTTTTAAGCATCGTCTTCGAGTTTAACTTCTGTGAGTACTTTTAGACGATTTGGCTTTAGGTTTCCTTTGTTATTGTTGTTCTAAAAGTAAGCACGCACACACATACACTCTCAAACAATGACGATAACGCGCCCTTGCTAAGCAAAAGCAAAAGATGAAAAAGTAAAAGTGTGTTGAGTTTCATGAATTTCCCAGCCAGACTGAAGAATAACATTAGAAAATTTCCCATGCGTCCTCAACGCGCTTATCTTCTCTGTTAGCACACACACACACACAACACACACACACCCATGGTATACATAATGCCAATGAAAATGCAAACCAAAAAGAATACAACTATAAATACATGCATTTATAATATATTGATATATGTATAGATATGTATATACATAAGTATCGAAAGTTGACTTCCACTCGACATGCTCTAAATCATAAAAGTAGCTGGGGCCACGTGCTCCACTCGACTCAAATGATATAGATATGAGAAACGTATGCCTGCTGCTTGCTTAAAATATGTATAATATTATGTTTCATAAACATACAGACTCGCACTCACGCACATACACTGGTACACTCGCACACTCGCACACTCTCTCGTCGATTGAGAGGCTGCAGTTGATTTCGTGCCAGCCTCACGTTTGGCCAAAAATTTATAATCCACTTGGAACATGCAACATGCGCCGTAAACGCTTCAAGTACT
This sequence comes from Drosophila buzzatii, assembly GCA_035045845.1. Taxonomy (NCBI): domain Eukaryota; kingdom Metazoa; phylum Arthropoda; class Insecta; order Diptera; family Drosophilidae; genus Drosophila; species Drosophila buzzatii. The sequence goes on from JAWNOS010000198.1 coordinate 476,931, forward strand.
CATTTATTTATATACATAGCTAAACGACTACAACAGCAACAACTCATGAGTTCATTCATGACGTCAGGGCGTCAGCGTCAGCGGCAGCGTCAGGTCAGCGGCCTAATTCGACTCATAGCCAAACACATACAAGCCACATGAACTCAAATGCATATCTACAAATAAATGTATGCGTGTGTGTGTGTGTGTAGCCCCAAATGCATACATACATATGTACGGGCATACAGTGGCATGTATTCAATTATGAATTTATTTAGCTGCACATAATGTACTATTCTATGTACATACATACCTACATACATAATTACCTATGTATGCATATAATTAGGTAGATATATATAAACATAAAGTGTGTGTAAAATATTCACGCAATGCTAAAAATAAAATTTTTATTTCTATGTTGGACTACACACACAGATCTAGCCAAAAATACATAGGACACCACACACGCACATGCATACATACAAAAATATATTCGTATACATATGTAGCTGCGCTGCACTCAGCGCATGTATTCGTGTAGTTTTGCCACTCAAGACGCTGGCAGCGCAGCTTCGGTCACAGGCTGCGAGCTGTTGCTACTTCCATTCAGGCACCAATACAGGCGCAGGTAGAGAGTGTTGGAGGAAGTAGAAGCGGGAGAGGATGAGAGCGCTTTGTTTGCCCTACAGTATTGTTTTCGCTTTTGTCCATGGTTCTCTCTCTCTCTCTCTCTCTCTCTCTCTCTCGATATGCAGCTTTTGCTCCTCTTCCTTCGGTTAGCCACTTAGCATTCGCTTCCATTTTAATTCAACTCGCTTTTGCGTGTGTGTGTGTGTGCATCTGCATTCAAGTGCTTTTGTCCATGCATGTGTGTATGTGTAGTTCTGTGGGTGTGTGTGGCTGTGCATAAGCCTTCAATGAAAATTGTGCCCATGAACTCAAGAGCCAGCATGGGCTATCACTATGAATGGCGAGTAATGGTTGACTGACGATGACGTAGCATTGTCCACAAACCCAAGCATATAATGTGCATTTCAGGGCACATACCTTCAAACATGTACAGCGAAACACAATAAACGAACAACGGCTAACGCATTAGCCTAGCCTAAGGGTCAAAAGTTCTTATGGAATTACATTTATATTTAACTACATAAATATGAACCATGAATTCCAGTCTTCCTTTCTTTAAAGTTAATTTACCAACAATAAAATATTAGCCATTAACGATACTCCTCTATTAAGCATTTTATACTGTAATTGTTACCATAAAGAGTTCTAAGAATATGTAGTAATTTATTTCATTTTTAGATTTGGTTACCTAATAGATATCAGGACACTAATCTCTTCAGTTTAAGCGTTGAATCCTTACAATGCAAATGTAGTAGCTTAACAGCACATTTAGAAAATATAATAAAGAGCCTAACCTTCTGATATGCACAAGAAGACATAAATATTCAAAATATGAGTAGCTTAAAATTAACTAATATATTTAGCAAAACCCAAGATTCCACCAAATAAAAAACAATAACTGAGTTCATTTAAAGCAGATCTGACTGTATGTATATACTACATATGCATAGCTGTTCATGCATAGTTTGGCTCACATCAGGGTGTAAAATTATGGGGCTCACAGGCATATATGGACATACATACAACTATGTACATACATATATAGCTGTTTCATTTAGATAAGCACTGACATTACATAGTTAGAGAGAACGTTGCCTTTATTTGCTATTGAATGACACTTTCATGACTTCCCCGTTTTGCTTCTCTCTTTTGTAGTTTGCAACTTTATTATACACGAACGATGTGTCACGAGCGTAGTAACGCCCTGTTCCGGCATTGCGCCATGCATTATAAAGGTGAGTACACTATCATATATATATATACATAGGCATGTATATATGTATATACTATATATATATATGCATGCTGCATATCTGCTTTTCATTGAATAACTTGACAACTGTCATCTCATTGGACAGAATCCCGTCGCCCATTGTTGGTCGGAACCAACCCATCACAAGAGAAAATTCTGCACCGTATGCCGTAAGAGATTGGATGAAACACCAGCGGTGCATTGTTTAGGTAAGCCAGCGTTCCCCAGCGACCGACAAGAGAAATGGTTAGAGGCCCGCTCCTGTCCCGGTTTGAGGGCTGTCTGTTAATTTAAAATGCATTTCATAACCAATTCCTGTCCATGTCAAACATGTATTCAATTTATTTATAACTTTATGCATTTTTCATATCATTTTCGTCAGAGCATAGTGCAAAATACTCTTTGATATATTTATTATAATTTACTTCTATATTGATTATAATTTGCTTAAATTTAAATGGAATCATGAGATCATGAATCATGAGATCATGAGATCATATTTAACTAAATAATTTTTTAATTTTATAGTTACAGAAATGTGATATATAATTAAATAATTTATTTATATTTCGTCTTCAAACAAATTTTTAAAAATTAAATTCACTTTTATCTTTATTGAAATATACAGAATTATTGTCTTCAAATATAAATTTCAATTTCAATTTAAATGTGATATATAATTAAATAATTTATTTATATTTCATCTTCAAACAAATTTTTAAAAATTAAATTCACTTTTATCTTAATTGAAATATACAGAATTATTGTCTTCTAATTTACTTTTAAATTCTTATTTAATATTATTATAACAACATAATTGAATCCACTTCACAGTTTGCGAATATTTCGCGCATACCGAGTGCCAAGATTTTGCAGTGCCCGATTGCACAGAGAATGCAACATACGTGCCAGGCAAGGAATTGCTTAATGTGAGGCATCAAGTGAGTATTGAATAATAGATGATGCAGATTGCAGATTTGAGAAATATGATATGATTCACAGCATCATTGGCGGGAGGGTAATCTTCCATCAACGTCCAAATGCGCCTACTGCAAGAAAACGTGTTGGTCATCGGAATGCCTCACAGGTGAGCAAAGGCTTATATAAAATATTACTCATACAATAGATTACCCTTTCTAAAATCAACTCGTTCGGCTTTCTGCCTTTCAGGCTATCGCTGCGAGTGGTGTGGCATGACCACGCACGCTGGATGTCGCATGTACCTGTCAACCGAATGTAATTTTGGTATTCTACAACCTATCTACTTACCTCCGCATTCAGTGTCGATACCACGCACAGAGGTGCCCATCGAGGCGATCATAGGCGTCCAGGTCAAATCAAAGACGTCGCTTGTACGCGACTATTCTTGTCGTAAGTACCAAACTGGCTTAATTTCTAGCGAACGTACCCCACATTCGATCGCAACAAACGACATGGCCTAAATGCGGCCGCCAATGGGCCAACAGCTCACTCACAGCTCACCCAAACTCACCCAATCAGCTGCATCAGCTCTCGATGTTGTGCACATTTGAATGTATTCTTAGCTCCATGGACTATCATCTCAACTTCAAGCCTCATCCTACTCTTCTCACACTGTTATACTATCGCAAACAGTTTTCGTCTTGTTCCGTCTTCCTCTTTTTGTTTTCAAAATTCGTCTACAGCTGCGGTTTATTTCCTCATTTTGTTCACTCTGTCTGTTTGTCGATCGTTTATTTTCATTTCGATCTATTCATTTATTAAGTTTTTCTTGTGTTATTTTAAACGTTTCTTTTTTGGTTTGGTTTGGCAGCCAGCCCGGAGCTCGGTGCCGAGGCCGCGGCTGGTGAAGTTGGTGCATCGGGTTCGTGTCTCAAGGAGCTCCTCGAGCTCCACAGACAGCGTCTTGAGCAATCGAAACAACATTTTTTACTTTCAACGCCGCCCACGCCTACATCCTGTGGGTCCATCTCCCTCTGTGTCTCACCTACGCCTTCGTTGACAGTGGGCGACACGAGCAACTCGCTAGCCGGTGGCTACCAGGATCCGGATGAACCAGATGCCGAGGAGGATGATTACGAACAGCAGTGCAACACGACGGAGCATGATAGCGCCTTTCAGCTGACCACCGCATCCAGTAATATGGCCCCAGGGCCACTGCAAAAATCTCCGTCGGCCAACTCCTCGTTGCATCTGCTCTACACGAGTCTGTTCCGCAAACTGAACCATCCCCGACGACGAGGTCGACGTCGCGGCGCTTCAAACAGTGAACAGGACGACGACGACGATGATGATGTGGATGGCGGAGTCTGTGATATTAGCGGCGGGGACCTCAGCGACGATTACGATCATTGCGATGTCTCGCTGCGCAAGCGCTGCTCGCGTCGATCGCCGCGTGACGTCAGCGAGACGGATTACCATGGCGACGTGGAGCTGGAGACGGCGCCGCGGGAAAGCTGCTACGAGACGTCCGATACTGGTGGTGAACTCACCAATACGGACGATCTCGACTCCAGCATGAATCTGATTAGCAACCTTAGCTATAATAGTAGTAATAGTAACACCTCTAACACCTCCGAGCAGCGCAAGAATCAAGTGCGTTCCACTGCCACAGACACAGCCGCAGCCGCAGCCAAGGGCAAGGGCCCCACCCCTGGTCCGCCCGCGGCTGTTGCTGCTCATGCCTTAAGCGTGCTCGCTGGCCGCAACCCAAAGACTGCAGCTCTCTTGAAAGCCAAGCCCAAGCCCAAGCCCATACTCAATGCGCCCAAGCATAAAGGCGGATCGGTGAGCTCTCCCAATTCCAGCGACTGCTCCTCGGCATCTCCCGCACCGACCTCGGCTGCCCTGCAGCTCTCACCTGTGGGTCGCAGCAAGTCGTTCCAGGAGCCGGGCATCGCCCGCACTAAGAAATACGGCCGCGGTCTGTTCCAGCGTCGCCGATCCAAGCGCTCACCCAAGGGCGGCGTTAAGAGCAACTACAGTCTGGACAGGCTATCGCAGAACATTGAGATAACCATACAGGATGAGGATGGCAACTATCAGCCATACGATGACAACTACCATATGTTGTCCGCGGCTCGTTTGCCACTCGATACGGATGCCGATGGCTACGATGATGTGGAGTACGAGGATTTGTATCTGGACGATCGGCCGCATAGCGTTGGCGGCGTTGCTGGACTGAGTGGCGAAGACATCGCTGGCGATATCAGCGATGGCGCCGCCAGCAGTCGGTCCCGTGCCAGCGATGCCGATGGCCAGGCACAGGGTCACGTGCTTGGCCGTCTGCTGCGGCGCGTGCGCGGCCTGTCCGCCGGCTGGCGCAAGCCACGTTACCAGAAGCGCAGAGGTGATTAGCGTACCGCTATCTTTGTACTCGTTTTGTAATCTCTCTCTAACAGCAACAGCCACCGACTGCCGTATACTCTCAGTACTCAGTGCTCGATTGGCTTAAGTTTGATTTCGATTCTTGGTTCTTGTTTCTAGTTATTGAGCTAACAATCTGTTTTAGTTTCCGATTGTTTTTTAACCTACTTTAATTAACAACTAACTGAACTAATCATCACACGATCGCACCATATCGCATCCCATTACATATATCGCCGAATCGCCACAATCGATCACAATCAATTAACCCCGACCATAACACAGATATAGCACACTGCATGATCACCTCCAGCTAACACTCAGTTTGATTCATTGATGGCAATTGACACTAACGTTCTTTTGTAACTCTGTGCTCATTTAGCACGCAGTATATCGGAGGAGTTTAGCAGCGGAGATGCGCCCCGCTTTAAGGACGAGGAATCCCTGGGCAAGGGCGAGTCCTCGCATGGCATGAACGCACAAGGCGGTGCTGGCAGCAGCAGCGGGGGCGGAGGCGTAGCTCCTGGCACTAGCGCTAGTGGCACTGGCACAGGTGGCTCTTCCACATACTATCGACCCGACTCCACGGGACACAAGTCCGATAAGGACAGAGAGAAAAAGGAAAAGGAACGCGAAGAGAAGGATATAGGTGAGTTTTACAAACGTAATCCTGACCTACAATAAACATTTCCATCTTCACGTCACAGAGATGATCAAGGTGTTTGATGGCAACAACTCATTCCGACGCCAGCAGTACCGTGCGATCATCGTTCAGCGTACATACACGCTGGAGCAATTATTGACCACCGCCTTGCGAGCTTTTCACATTACACGCGATCCACAGGCCTTTTATCTAACCGATCTGTATGCGCCCGCTGGTATGGAAGACGCACCGCTGCAGGATCCGACGCCCGTATTGAATCTGACACACTTGGAAGGCAAGCGACCAGCCATGTACTTGAGGTTTCACGACAGGGACAGAGGACATGTGCGCGTGTATCCTGGCAAATTGCAATGCTCACTGGAAGATCCATATGTCAATGTTCCTGTAGATAATACAACTGTTATCAAGGACTTGATACGCGATGCACTCGACAAATTCGGTCTACAAGATAACCAAATACAGGACTACAGGTAAGTGAAATCAAAGTCAGAAATATCAGTTTGTTAACTCACAATCGGTCTTCAGATGCTCGGAAGTGTTGCTCGATCGCGGCGTTACCGAGCGCATACTCTCGTGGAACGAACGCCCGTGGGACATAATGAAGCATCTGGGCAAGGATTCCATACGTCAAATGGAATTGATGCGCTTCTACATGCAGCATAAACAGGATCCACATGGACCAAACATTGCGCTCTTCGTTGGCAATCTACCCACAGGATTGTCGCAGCGTAACTACGAGCAAATTTTAAACAAATATGTGACTGATGAGAACAAGTTCATCAGCATTGGACCTATTTACTATGAGTACGGTTCGGTAGTGTTAACATTCGAAGATGCTCAGAAGGCGGTAAGTCTTAATAACTGCAAAGTACTTTTGATACTTATCTATTTTTGTGTTTTACTGATCAGGTTCGCGCTTTCTACAATCTACGTGAAACGATCATTGAGGATAAAAAGCTATTGGTCTTGCTATTGCCAAATATTGAACCCAGCATGGTACCCTCCGATGTCAGACCACTGTTGGTCTTTGTGAATGTCAAATCCGGCGGCTGTCAAGGTCTGGAACTAATATCGAGCTTTCGAAAATTACTTAACCCGTATCAGGTCTTTGACTTGGACAACGGAGGTCCGTTACCCGGGTAAGCAATAACTGAAATTGAATACCTTTGCGAGGAGCTACGATGTGTTGAGGATGAGTTATCTAATGTCCTTACATTTTTAGGCTCTACGTTTTCCGTCAAATCACCAACTACAAGATCTTGGTATGCGGCGGCGATGGCACCATTGGCTGGGTGCTGCAGTGCTTGGATAACGTCGGCCAAGACTCTGAATGCTCTAGTCCGCCGTGCGCCATTGTGCCATTGGGTACAGGTAAGTAGCCAGCCTTCACTTTCCACACCTGATTCCTGTTACCTAAGCTAAACTCTTGCCAGGCAACGATCTGGCACGCGTTTTATGTTGGGGCTCCGGCTACACTGGTGGCGAGGATCCCTTAAATATGCTGCGCGATGTCATCGAGGCCGAGGAGATACGATTGGATCGCTGGACCGTCGTCTTCCATCCGGAAGACAAGCCCGAAGAGCCGGCTATGAAGGCGCCCTCACAAACCACTGGTAAGAAGAAGAAGGCGCACCAAGCACATTTATCGCAACAAACAAATCAGCATCATCAATTACCGGCTCTGACATCGAGTGATATATCAGGTCATTTGATGTTTCAAAATTTTGATATTGTTTATTATGCGTTTCACTGTCTAATTTAACTAATGCCCCCATCCACAATCCCAAGGCCAACATCCTTGTAAAAAAAAAAACAGCAATAGCTCTCGACTTCATGTTGTAATTTTATATGTGCTTATAAATACTGCTTAAATAATGATACAAATATCAACAAAGATATTTAGTGCAAATATATACATATACGTATATATTTAATATTTATCCGTGAATATTTTTGCAAACCAAAGGAAACAGGCTTTTCTATTAAGATTCCCCTTAAATCCTTCGAAAAAGTTGCAAAAATATCTCATATTAAATAGAGTCAAGCCACCCGATTAGAGCTTTAGCTGCCAGATAGTAGTTAATAATAAACTCCAAACCTCCCGATATAAACAATAAACAAATAAGCAAAGTCCGACTAGACTGCGCCGCCAAATTTGTTAGCTGATGATAAATGCTGTAGTTTGAATGTATATATCATATATTAATACTCTTAGTAGAGCTGCATGCATACGTGTTAGTTGTAGTTAGTGTTAGTTCTAACGAGAGCGAGCAATTTAAGGAGCTCAGGTAAAGTATGTGAATATGGAGTCCGGCTGCCGTCTGGAATCCGAGTCATAGCACATCGGTAAAACCGATTTATATATCCAACTCGATGTTTTGTAAATTCAATTTTCGTTGTGATGTGTCAATGTGTGCGTTTAGAGTTTTGTCCGCAAGTAACGATGCGATCAATTCGAACTAAATAAATGCTCTCGATTGTCAGGCGGTGCCCAAAACGAGGACAACTCCCAGATCTTTGTAATGAACAACTATTTTGGCATCGGCATCGATGCTGATCTCTGTCTGGACTTTCACAATGCGCGCGAGGAAAATCCCAATCAGTTCAATTCACGACTGCGCAACAAGGGCTACTATGTGAAGATGGGATTGCGTAAGATTGTGGGACGCAAAACGGTCAAGGATTTGCAAAAGGAGCTTCGCCTAGAGGTCGATGGCAAGGTCGTAGATCTGCCACCGGTCGATGGTATCATCATATTGAATATATTGAGGTAAGCTTCAAACTTACATTGCATTAATTGCTAAACTTCATTGCTAATCTTTACTCTATTCTGCTTCTTCTCTTAGCTGGGGCAGCGGCGCAAATCCCTGGGGTCCGGACAAGGATGATCAGTTCAGCACGCCCAATCACTACGATGGCATGCTGGAGGTGGTTGGAGTGACAGGCGTGGTGCACCTAGGACAGATCCAGTCGGGCATACGCACGGCCATGCGCATAGCACAGGTGTGTTAAGCATACACTCCATGAGATCGAACAAAATATATATATAAAATAACTACTTCCAGGGTGGTCACATCAAGATACACCTGAAGACCGATATGCCTGTACAGGTGGACGGTGAGCCATGGATTCAAAGCCCTGGCGACGTTGTGGTCCTCAAGTCAGCGCTCAAGGTATGTGCGAGCCAAGCATTTAATGCCTTTTGTATATAAGTTAGGATTGCATGTTTCAATTATTCAGTTATTATTGCATGAGAGCTTTCCGTTATCATTTCTTTTGTATATACATATATGTATATCATATGGACCCGATGAGTTCAAAACAAGTGCACCAAACTCTTTGTTACTGCGCGTTTTTCCAATTATTTTCCTTTTTATCGTTTTCCTACAATTTCTGCGTACGTTACTTACTGATTGTACACCTAATGAGTCAGCAACCACAGATCATACTTGACAAATCACCTTAAAAAAATTAAGCTAAGCCAGATACGAACAAGAACATTATTATAAATGAATAGAACTCAACGTTTTTTAGATAATAAAAAAATAGGAACTTTGGTAAATAAATACATTATTCAATAAGTAGTAGATTCGCTCCCATTGAATTGGATAGAATTGATGATTGAAGTTCAGCTTGATGTCCCCCTAGATATAGATTAATTTGTAATTCTAATACGAACGTCATTCTTTCGATTAGTCTTGCTTATATTTTACAAACTCATCGACATCCTCCTGGTATCTACATGTTAAACAGCTTCAAACTGAGGAAACTAGCTTAAGAATTTGTTTGTTGCAACATTTGTATGTTAAAAGTAGATCGATCTTTGTAAGAAATAATTTGATAACTGAATTGAAACTGTGTGTGTTTGTAATGATAGAAATCAAAACTGTTTGCATGCAACCATTCAACCAAACCAAGCCAAACCAAGCCAAACCAAACCAAACCAATCAAGCAACCAACAGCCACGTCCTACGTCCCAAATGCAAATATTACGGTCCAACTGAAATGATTGTCTTACTACACGTATTTTGTAATTTCATTTGTTCATCAAGTCATTCCAGCTAATTGTTGTTGATGCCAAGACAATTGCAAAATAAACCAAACCTTGTCACTGTTAGTGCGTGTCTATATTCGATATTAATTGTGTTAACATTCTCATATAATCCATATTCGAGCACCTGTCGTCCCCATAAGCCCCAGCAGACCCCATGTATATACAAATATAATGAAGTATTTCTTCAACTCTCTTTTTTGTGTATTATGCAAGATAATTGGATCATAAATCATATAAAATATATACATAAATATATATATAATTCCACATCTATTAACAATATCAGAAGGAGAGGGAAAATGTCGTCCGCATCTCTTTGATTTTTCTTAAATCTTATCCAGTAAGAATGAAAAAAAAAAAAGTAATTAGTTTCGAAGCTAACTTTGTTTCATAGTTTACTTCAATTTAATATCCATTCAGAAGTATTATATAGAAATATGAATGGCATCTGGCAAATTGGCCATATTCGATGTGTTCACCTATGAGGCCAGCAACCCAATTTGTTCTGTAAATGTTTGTTTTTTTCTTTGGGTGTGTACGTTGTTGATGTGTTGAGCTGTTGAGATATGTCGCCTTTGACCCTTGTGTGTTTTATGCTACATTCAGGCTACCATGCTGAAGAAAACGAAGAGTAAACGACGACTTACGGAGCCGCATATCTCGCCGGCTGTGTTAAGCCTCTCGGTGGCTGGCAGCACCACGGCCATACAAAATATGTCCCAACAATTGCAGCACCAACAACAGCAGCAACAGCAACAACAACAACAGCAGCAACAGCAGCAGCAGCAGCAGCAACAACAGTTGCTGCAGCAACAGCAGCCGCAGGATGCGGCCGAAAATGGCGACAAGGATATTTCAGTGCCGCCTTCAGTACACTTTGGCAGTACATAGAGTATAGCCTCGGCATATGTGTCCGGTGTACGATATTGGTTCTCCTGTTTCTTCCCATAGGCCGACATAATCCTAAACAACATACATAGAGACAGTAATGGCAGGAGGAACAACAAACCCAAATCAATAATGCCAGCCACAGAATGCATAAACACAGATCTATAGGAAACATATTCAAATACTACATACGACTACAAATTTAAGAAACAAACAAAGCAAACAAGCAACAAATATATAAATCCAAACCTCTATACAAAATCGAAATATACTATAAAATTGTGCAAGCTGAGGTTATCAAAGAATTGTGAATAAACTGGTGCAGCAATTAGACAAAATTTTGATGCAAACTCAAAACTCTTTTTATAGAATACTTCAAACCGAACCACCTAAGTAATAAGCCACCATCCTCTGACCAAGAGCAACAATAATATAAAGACCACCGCTTTTAAAAACTTGAACTAGCTGTAAAACGTAAACACACACACACACTCAAACACACACACATACACACCGTATCGCACACGTCTAAAGAGTTTCTTTAATTGATTTTTAAAATTATTTTTTGAAGCTTTTACCGATCGTTTGAAATGCGCTTAGAGTGTGCAGGGCCTAATTACAACTAAACTGCACACACTCTCACACACACACACACACACACACACAGACATAGAGAGAGACACACATACATATAACTACACTGAGCTAAAAAATGTAATCAATTTGTTTTCGATTTTGTTCATTATAAATTGCTAGAGATGCAAATGATTTACCATCTGGAATTTAGTTTATTCCAATTTTGTGCATTTTGCTTGATTTGCTAAACATATTTTAATTTTAATTTAATTTTCGTTTTAAAATTAATTACTGCCCATTAATACTTTAATTTTCAATATGTAAAAGTTTAAAAGCTAAACTAACTGAATAATTCAAGATTAATAATAATGCTAATAACATAATTTCATTTATGTTAATTCTCGTTTTTATACTCTTTCTCTCTTTTTCTCTATCTCTCTATATTACTGAACATAAATTAATATAACATTTTATGAAAAAAAAAATATAAATAAATGAATGTATAACATCTGTGACACCAACAACTACTACAACAACAATATACATTTAATCCGCTCTTAATCAATTTAATCAATTTATGCACCGGACGCCAAAAATGCAATATCTCTTCAATTTAACCTTCAAATCGAACCCAACTTGTTAATTAACTTGATTAATCGATTAATGAACCGCCTCACTTACCTAGGCCACCATGTTAAAAAAGAATAAACTTAAAATGAAACGACGCAACACGGAGCCAACTATGCTCGTCGCTGGCTCAGCAGCTCCACACCTGTCGCTGGCGCTGCCACCGAGTGTGGGTGAGGTGGGCGATGCCGCCGAGGCAGATGCGACCCCAAATAATACGGACTTCTGAATATGGTATAGCGAGCGTCTGATTTAACGTGCTCATTGCAGTGTTTACTACATCCACACAGCACCACACACAGCCACACAGCAGCCACAATCTCATTATCGATTACCATAGCAGCAGAGTGAACTAAAAAACAAATCAAAAGAAAAAAGCATACAACTTTAAATCAAAATTAACTCTTACTATATGTATATGTATGTATGTGTATTTCTATTCCTATATATGTATATGTGTCTATGTCATAGTCATATATCCATCAATACGTCTGCAATAAGTACGTTAAACTCAAACAGCTCGAAACTGAACAGTGGCTCGCGGAAGTAACTGAGAGGCAGCGCGGTCAATACTGTAACTAAATATAAAATATATTTAAAAAAGAAAACGAGAAACAAAGAAACTATTAAATACTATTTAATACTATAACTACAAGAACAACAACAAGAGCAACAACAACAACTATTACTATACTATAACTGCAGCTGGGTGCAACTGCAAGCATGAAATTTACGCATCAACTACTCAGTATCGTTTGTATTGTATGTATACGCACAGGAGATTCATAGTGTGTTACGAAAGTATGTGTGCATCCGTGCTCTCGATATGATGATATATTCAAATCTTTATTCCATACACTCGCACACACACTCTTAGATACACACACACACACACACATACTCACAGCAATAGTCTGGCAAATGTTGTAAAAAATTCAAGTTCAATTATGTTCCTTACCGTTTCGTTCCTATGTATGTATAAAAGAAATCAACGACAGATTAGTGATACCATTAATAAGAAGAAAAAAAAAACAAAACAAAACCAGCGCAAAGAGCATAGCAACATAAAATAGTACAAAATTGAATTGTTAAATAATTGTTTGTTGGAATCAAATGAGGAAAAGAAAATAATTAATCGTGACGAAAAAAAAAAACAAACACAAAAAGAAAACTAATGAATTTGGCAATTGCAGCCCTGACCGCTAGATGGCGGAACAGTGCTGCCCAGCGCTCTGGCGCAAATCACACGGAAATGTAACAAACAAACAAAAATACACTAAAAGCTAAACCATAAATGTTACAGCAGATGCGAGAAAATTTTTACGAAGCTTTTTTCTTTAAAGAAAATTGCTGCAAATTGCATAGTATGTATTGATATAAAAACTATTAGAGACGTAACAATTCGCATATTAAAAAAAATAATAATAATCGTTTGAAATTTGTACTACAAATTCGAGTGCCGTTAGCACATGCTAATCATATGACATACATACATACGCAACAGGTGCATATGTATGTGTGTTCATACGCATGTGCGTGCGATGAAATGCATGAAAATTAAGAATGAGCTAAACAAAATTCTGGATTGTGCAATTGGTATTAATTTTCTCCACTGTTGTGCATATATTATTCAATGTAAACGAATGCATTTTCTTACAGAAAAAAAAAAACAAAAACAAAAACAATGTGCCTGATTACAAAGTATTTCAGTCCGATAGCCGCCTTTGTTGGTCGGTCAGTCGGTCAGTTTTTGGGGCACGTAAGTATTTCACATGCATTTGAACATGATTGGATGTTGAACCCACTTACAAAAAGAAACAAAAAGAACAGAAAGAGAAAAGGAGAAAAAAAAACAAGATATAGATCGAAAAGAACGATAGCAGAAGAAAACAACCGGCGGAATTACAATTTCAACTTCAAAACGCTTAAAAACCATTTCTAAAAACTTTTAAACTTATTATACATTATATCTTTCGTTAAACACAAGACACACAGAGAACTAATACCGTTATCGCTCCTGAGGTTGGGGATGGGGCGTCTGTGCATGGTCTGCACTCTTGGTTATTCGCATGCACAAGCATTCCATCCCCACACACAATACACGTGAAGGCGATTGGGAATGGGAATAACCGGTTCCGTTGAGGTGGAATTCTATGCAGAGTGTTTCCAGTCGCCTTTTCCAACACACACACACACACAGACTAACCCCCAAACATTCAGCAAAAACAAAAACAGACCGTTTTTAATTCATTTACTGTTATGCTAACACGGAAATCGCATAACAGTCGCCCTCAAAACTCCAAATACAAACACACACACAAACAATCGCATTTTGTTCATGCCGACTTCTAAAGAGACATTTACACGACTTTTGCGTTCAGCAAATCACCTCGACCAGTTGCAGTTAAGGGGCTCGGTGCTTGAGGTTAATCAGATCACACCCGATTTCCGTGAATTTTCTAGCGATCGCACACGTTAATCGCCGGGACAGTCGTCTATGCAATGGACTCCAAAAATTTAATGCGCGTCAAAAATATAAATATAAATATAATAACAATAAAAAAATGGAATGAGTAATTTTCTTTTAAAATTAAATTACTATTATTTGGCTATGGTGGAGAATTCGACTTAATCTTTCCCATATTGCATAGACCACTGCGAAGCGCGACGTGCGGCGTTTCGCAAAACTTATTCGAGTTCGAAACAAGCCATTTGATTGGAGCTCGAATCGATTAGCCACTGGCACAAAAATTGCAGCTCGCAGGTGATTTGATTTCTTGCCTAATTTAAAACACAAATATACAAACAAAAGAACACAAAGTTTTTCTTACAACATTTTAGTTATGTTTCATTTATTATCTATTGAAAACATTAGTGTAAGTAAAAAACAAAACAAAAAAAGGAAAGAGTTAATATAATATGCTATTCAAAGAAATCCAAAACATAATTACCAACAACAAAAAAAAAAAAACACACAAAAAAAAAACAAAAAAAAATTAAAAATTAAAAAAAAAAACACAAAAACATACAACTAAAAATACTAATTATAGTACATACATTGATGTAGTGTTAATTTTAAGCAAAATCCAAAAAAAAAAATAAAAATAAAAAAAAAAACACAAAAACAAAATTTAAAAATCCAATAACAAACATTTAAGAGCCAACTATAAAATTGTTTCATGAACTCAAGATAACAAAACAGAACAAAATCCATACATAAATGTACAAGTAACTATTTTTCTCTATAAAACAAAAGTAAACTGCAACACTTTTTGCTCCATATTAAATTAATCTTTTTGCAGGCAGAGGATATAATTGAATGAAATAAGTATGTTATGTATATTAAAAAAATAAATAAAAATAAAAAATCAAAGCAAAATTTATCAACCCAAATTCAAAATGGAAATCGTTGCGGAAATTGTTAAACAGACTACGCATGCAAATACGGAATTTATAATGTACAATGGGAATCGCTTTAAAGTCTATGATGAACATTTTGTTGTAACGCAAAAATAATAGCGAATATCCAAATTCAAAATCCGTTTGACAGAACGAAATATTCGTGAAGCATATAAAAACAAATATGAAAAGAAAATAACTGAAAAAATAAATGTAATTGACATAACAGAATTTCAATAAATTGTTTTTATTTATTTGGGTATCAAGTAAGTATAATAATTCATCTAATAGTTATTTATAGTTAAGAAGCTCTCAAGAGTAAGGAACTTGTAAGAATACTATAGTCTTGTCTTTGTCGTTCTAACTAATCCATAGTTTTTGGATCCATAGTTTTGGATCGGAAAATTAGTAATACTTTAACATCCGACGAGTCTATAATCAAAATTTCGAAAGCTTCAATAGCTTATAGTTTCAATAACAATGAAATGGCTGGCTTAAATATGAACAGAAGAAAAGAATTACTTCGTGAACGTCATTCAAAATCGAATACTTAATTTGATTAAGTTAATAGATTAAAAATTTTATTTATGATAAAGTTGAAAAATAAAAATTTTATTTATGAATCGAATTAAAATCTTTGAGTTCAATTTTAGAAGAAATAAAACTTCACTTTACGAAATTTGAAAAGATCGAAAGAATTCAGTTCTAATGCTATGTAATTCAAAGATATCAGTACATTTTTTTAGACTTATCATTGTATTTTTCGAAAATATATTCCTTCTATTTATATTAATTAGGAACTCAACAGCATAGTAAGTCAAAATACTTTAAGAGAATTAATCAAAAACTTAGATTTTGAATATTAAGTTCAGGTAAGAAAATTGTGTTCTAGTTCTATTCATTTTTGATCATGCATACGAGCCCAAAGGATATTATTTCTATATGAATAAATATAGCGAATAATACAATTTTCCAAACGTATTCTAGCTGTTCAATGTATGTACTTACCACAGTCCCAAACGACCTTAGTTTTGAAGGAATATAGTAATAAAACAATTTAACGAATTCTCGGAATAGCGAATGCACTAAAGTTTACTTAAGATTCTAATAAGAAATTATCGTTTACATATTATACAGAATTGGAGTTGGTTAATATATATATAATACTTAAAAACTATAATTTTGATCTACCGATTTTAAGGTAATGATTACATACATACATATTTGAATATAACAATATACACTTATATAAAAGGTACTACATTATGAATGCCTGCTGGCGCATCTCAATCGTAATTATGAGTACGATTAAATGACATAATATAATTATCGTACATATCATGAGAAAAACATAAAGAATAACAAATTGTTGACTCGCCGAAAATATCAACTATTTATTGTGATCAGTGTCGGACGAAGTGCTCGAATGGATAGGGGGTGTTGAACGCCCATCGAAATTCTGCTGATTAACCAAGCGTTGCCTTTCTAAATACATGGAGACCTTTATATTTCGCACCTGATGATTATGTATAAGTTTTAGCAACGCAATGACTCCAATACCCACTGAAATGGCAAATGCTCCCCATGCGCCAAACTTTAAAGAAATTTAATAATATAAATTTTAATAGCCTAACAAGTCCATAGGGCAAAAGTAATTATGACTCACCTGAGTAGTGCCCATTTCAATATAGAATCCTGATGTATTAATCTTCTCGGTGTCGCCTCTAATAATGTTTTGTCCAGCCGATGTTTCGCACGAAGGAAAACGTTCGGTCATTCCATCGCACCAGACAATGAAACCCAACGTAATGAAAATTGCGGACAATATGGACATAGCCAGCATCCAAATGCCGAGCACAACGTCAATAAAAAGTGCAATGAAGGACTCCTCCTCCTTCATTCGAACATATCTGAAATATTCAGCAGAAATTTAATTTTAATTTGCACAATCAGGTAAGTTCCTATATTGTCTATGCTCACCGATATATTTGTACGACTGAGATGATCAGGAGAAAGACTCCGGTGATTAGTGGAAAATTGCAGAATCCATCGGAGGCCCAATGAACATCGAACATACCATCCTCCTCTCGCCATTTACCTGTTGTAAAGAGCAAGCAATGTCCACTGGATAGAAGAATAATTGGGTGTTCACATTAGTTATTCTTGGTGAAAAACTGCGCCGTTGAATACATACCAAAACTGATTGAGATTAATTGATAGCGGCAGTACAATGCATAACGATAATATAAATAGCAGAACGTGCCCAGCTATTTGACTAAGCAAAAGTACATTTGCTAACGCCATTTCAATGCATAAATTTCGCAAATATTGTTTATATATTATTCTTTGGCTTACAACAGGGTTGGCAAAACAGTAAATGTGTAAACAGTCGATGTTAAAGTAAAAATATCAAATAGCTTACAATTAAATACTAAAAATACTATAAATAGATATTAACACCAACAATGCAATGGTTAGTGATATTAATAAGTCGTGAATTCTTATTTTATTATAATATTACGCATGCACTGAACGAATAACCCTAACAATATAAACAACAAAATGCTTCACAATCAGCTGTGACTTACTACTTCTGCTACGAATAATAGAAATGAATTCATATACTGAAACTTGGTGCCATTTTTAGTACCTATGTGATGTCACAGGCTGAAAGTAAGTTATTTAATGTATATAAGATGTATAAATATAACCATCTCATTTGAACGAGCATTATTTAAATGTTTTGCCCAAAACAAACAAAAAATTTGTTTTTAATTTATTTACCTTAAAACATACATGTTGTTGAAGACTTTGCTTAGCGTTAGTATTTTATTTTTAATTCCTTTTTGGGTCAGCTTCGAGCATTGGGCAACACTGTTGCTAAAATCGTAAAAAATTGTTAAATTTGTTTACATTAAAGTGGATCTCAACAAAAGGTAAATGCAGACTTAAAAAAAAAAAAAACAATATAAACAGTTGGTGTAAACGGTTGAAATAAAAAGTTACAGATCTTGTGTAATGATCTGCTCGTGTAAAAGTAATGCAAGTGTGTGATAAATGCAAATGAAGTAGGAACAAAGAGCAATTAAAAAGATAGTAAAAATGAAACAAATTGAAAAACAAGGGTTTCACTACTTTCTCTCTCTTCTGTCTTTCACACAGATAACGCAATGAGATTGCATTAAGCAATTGTGCAAAGGTGAACATTGCAATCGAGTGTTAAACATTTATTGAAATAAATTTTACACCCACAGCAGCAAAAAAAAAAAAAAAGGAAGAACGACGGCGCTCACTAACGCACTTTCAATAGAAATCGGGTGGTGAAGCACAAGCAGCTGTGATTCAATGTTTTCTTTAGCAATGGCTTTGTAGCATTCAAAACGGCAGCCGAGCAGCAGCAGAGGGGCAAGAGCAAATGTCTGGAAGCGAACAGAACGGGAACAGGAAAAGGAACAGCAACAGCAGCAGAAACTACTAGGAGTACGACGACAAAGGTTCGGGCTATTAAATGCCATCATTATCCTGTAGCAGAAAAAAGAACGAGCTGTGTCAGCGTGGGGTTGCAAGTAGTTAACGGATAGTAGAGGCAAAACCAGGGTGGCCAGAGACTTTATTGCCAAGGTGAGTGTGATGCACTGCGATGAAACATCAATGTATATCCATGTCATAATCTCTTGCAGCATTACCTGGACGTGATACGCTTGGCTGGCGTTTGATTACATGCTAGACAACAGATCCTTTAGACTTCTTTTCGTTGTTATCTTATGCTAATTGAACCTAGATCATCAACGTGCACTGCCATTAACTTTAAATATAACATAAATAGATAACGTAATTGGTAGATTTAAACTTAAACGTAGCAGCAGAAACAGCAGCTAACATGTCCAACTCCCACTACAATAACCACCAGCAACACCACAACAACTACCAGCAGCAACCGCCGCAACACTCCAATAGCAATGGTGACGATGGGAATGAGGAGTACCACCAGCAGCAGCCGGTGCACTACTCACAGCACTATATGAATGGGCATGGCATGCGAATAAAGCCCCTGGACAGCGTCGCTGTGCCAGATATGTGCCTCTACTGCTTCGAGGTGCTTGATTGTGAGCTCAATAATATTGATGGCCCAGCTGTTCCGATGTTTAGCAACGATGCCTATCCGTTGTTTGTGACATGGAAAATTGGACGTGACAAGCGACTGCGAGGCTGTATTGGTACCTTTAGTGCCATGGAGCTGCACAATGGGCTTCGTGAATATGCCCTGACCAGTGCATTCAAGGATTCACGCTTTGCACCCATCTCGCGCGAAGAGTTGCCCCGGCTGACGGTGTCTGTTTCCATTTTGCAAAACTTTGAGGAGGCTCAGGGTCATCTGGATTGGCAATTGGGTGTCCATGGTATTCGGATTGAGTTTTACACCGAACGCGGCTCGAAGCGTACAGCCACCTACCTACCCCAAGTGGCCACAGAGCAAGGATGGGATCAACTACAAACCATCGACTCGCTATTGCGCAAGGGTGGCTATCGTGCAGTTATTACTCAGGATTTGCGCAAGTCCATCAAGCTGACACGCTATCGGTCGCAAGAGATCCAAATGCACTATAAGGAGTATCGCGAGCACTTGGAGCGTCGCGGTGTCCAGTTTGGCAAAGTTCAATGCTAACAATTAAAAAACGACTCGTCGGGACAATGATCCTGGCTGAGAGCAGGCGTGGTTTTCGTCTTGCTCCTAATATTACTGGCTATTGAGTTGACCCAGAATATGGGATTATTTACGAACGGCTTTCCCTAATCCTGAGTAACTATTTCCCTGCCGCGTCAACTTAATTCGCCCATATAAATTTTTTTACAATATATTCTTGGCCCTTTTCGGGACTGACGTGTCGTCACAGTAAGTGACATGAATTTTAACTTACTTTTCATTAAAACAAGAATTGCTTAATCTGCTAACCAAAATTCAAAGCAATATTTGGTAGTATATAAAAACTATTCATTCTATGATTAATTCTTATAAGTTCGTTATTTTACTCCATATGTGGGGCAGTTTTTATTACAAACTCAAAAATACAAAAAAATATATATAATATATATAATTTAAAAAAAAAATACTAAAAACAATTTGCATCAACAAATATATGTATGTATATTGCAAAATACCAATACAAATAATAATTCTATTTAATAGTTCAAACATAAAAAATATTTCATAGTTTTAACAATTACAACAAATTACTGTACTAATTCTATGCGCAATAAATAAATTGTCGGTTTTTTTCTGCAGAGCCGCACAAGTTAAAGCGACTTTTGAAGGTCCTTTTCAGATTAGTCAAAGGGATGATTACGAATGATTGACAAAAGTAAAATGATATATTTTATGTCGTTTTTATTACTGTGTTACATATTTTTATTTTATTTCTAAAGCATATTTGATATCTATGAGTAATTATCAGCTATATGACTACGCCTACATATGTACGTATAAGAACCGGCCTCTGGAGGTTGATCTACTTTCAGATATAGCTTTCGCATTGGCTATTTCTACGGTAAAGCTTAGGGTATGCCTTGCTAATTGAGCCATCAGGTCAAGCTAAAGTAAGTTTAAAGCAGCGAAGGATTGCTAATGGTAACGGTAATTGTGCCTGTTATAAATATATATTGTTAACAATCATTGCAAGTAGTAAATATTACTTTGTAGCATCTTATAAAACGTATGAAAAAAAACTAAGTTAATGGGCTGAATTTCAGCAATTGCAGCTAAGTTTCTGTACTGCCTATATCTGTATGCACAAGCATAAATATTTATGTTTATATTGTAAGCTGTGTTTCAATTTGATTCGCGTATAAACGTGTGGCAGTAGTATTATAGTCATCAGCGGTTATATCGCATACTTGTAAATAATGATGCAAGCGCAGAGGCTGCCAATTAAAAAACTTAACAATTTACGTATGTTTGCTTCAGCATATGTGGAATGCGGTGTGATGTGGTATGATGTAGTTTGTTGTTCAGTCTCAATGCGTGCATAGAAACTGCTCCAAGCACGGGCACTAGGTGGTCGACAGAGCACTCCACTCAAATCGTGGGTTTTTCGAGTGTGTCACGGGTAGGCAATCAGGCTCGACCAATTTCCAAACACCATCCATCTGTTCTACTGTAACCATGCTGCAGTATGGTATTTTGTGGATAACCTGACGCAGCTCGTTAGTATTGCGAGCTGTACCGCCCGTCAGTTGCCTTGAACAAGTATCCAGTGTAGTGGCATGTGCCACAACAAGAATATTGCCAGCTGCAAGAATAAATAAAATGTTTTTAAAATTGTACTCCATATGCGAATCTTTACAGATACTCACTGGTCCGCTCAAGTAGCTGCAACAGCACCTCATGATTACGCATATAGAACTGCTCCGTTGATTCCTTTAACTGAGCTGTTAAATCTGTGGCCTGTTGCACAGGCTCGTAGGTCAAATCAATATCGTATTTGAAATCAATGAGCTCTTTACTGCTTAACCAATCGGGCACACCATTGGGATACCAGGCCATCCACTCAAACAGTCCCGGCTCCAGCTTAATTTTGAGTTTTCCATTCAATTTAAGGCCCTGCAAAACACTCGTACAAGTTTGCACGCATCGGTACGAGGGCGAACAGTAAACATGATCGATTAACACATTTGCTTCTAGTAGAGCTTCACCGGTTAGACGCGCCTGGTAGACGCCCACATTTGTCAATGGCGAGTCATTTTGCCAGCCTTCAGGTCTGTTCCTACGATGCGGCAATACCTTTGGCATATTGAGATCTTTGCGCATATAGTTGCCAAACTCATCAAAGCAATAAGGAATCCAAGTGCCAAAGGTAAAATCCACACGTTCACCATGCCTCATGATATATACCTTGCGATTCTTACTTGGCTCAACATCCAAAGGATTTGGTTGCGAGTGCGGGTGCGAATGGTCCGAGTGCACGCTGAGCGTGTCATCCGGTCGGGGTGACTGCTCCGCTAGTGGCTCCACCATGATCTCATCAATGTTTTTCGATATTGAATTGGAAGACAGATTTGCCGTAATTTCAATAGTAGGCGTGTGTTGATTATGCTGAAGAGACAGATTGTTACTGTTTAAGAGCTGCACAGACGGCAATTCCAGACAGGGCTGCAAGGTCTGGCGCAAGTATTTTTCAACGCTCTGCTCTGATTCCTCAAAAGAGGAGCCTTCTATAATCTCTGGATGTTGTGCACCTACAAACAAATATTAATGACAAAATGAGAATTATGAAAGAATTATGTCTTAACTTACTTTGTTGCAACCCTCGTTGCTGCTCCTCATGCTCCGTGGATATGCTACGCCCGTCAACAATGTCTATATCTTCGGCAGAATTGATCGACGATGCTACACTTTTCGAAAGCTGAACCACACGATGTAGTGTCCAGGCATCCGATTCAGCGGTGCGCTCCGTGTAATTAACTGGCAAATGGCCAGTGCTACCTGTTAGCCAAGATATTCCCTCGGCCCAGCCGTCACCAGAACTGTCAATGCCTTCGCTGTTCAAGTAGATATAGTCGCCAATGCGCAACTCCAGCTCGTCTGTTTCATGTGGATTATGTGGATAAACTACTTTCATCACCTACAAAATGGGAGAATCAATTCAATTTCCATCGTCCAGTAGATGCGAACAGTGCTTTGTGTGCTAACTTGTTTGGTGGCGAGTCGTGGATCGCGGGAATACAAACGCAGCTCCCAATTGGATGCACAGCTGGCATCGAGGTTTTCCACAAGTGATTTTAGTGCATTGAATTGTGTCTGCGGAAACTGATAGGCGAGCGTCAGGTGCAGGCTCTTTACGTGTGGCTCGAGTGAGATGGCTACGGGTAACAAAGTGAGTTAGACCAATATCTAAGTCCAAACGCTACGTACTAGGTTCTACAACTAAATATTGATAACGGCATAATTAGTAAGTGCTAATATGTGTGTTTATATTTTCCCCAAAGATAACCAGCGCCTAAATGTGACAAGATAACAGTGCAAAAGTGAGATACTTCATTTCAACTACTAAGCATGCAAGTGTACAAATGAATAAGGAACTAAGTTGAAAGGGTTTAGACTAGATACATTAATGACGCTTACATCGACTGCTGCGAGGAATGCAGCGGGTGCCCGAGGAAACTGCTCCGCACCAAGGGAAGCAGGCAACAATGGCGTCCAGCTGTTCGTAAGTGTCGCTTATAACTGTGCTCCATTACCAATATTGTTGTCCAGCGCAAACGGTTAGTGTGTGTGCAGGCAAAAAGATAGGAAGAGAACGAAACCGTAAGCCACGCCAAAAACAGAATTCAACTGAACCGAAGCCATCGGCAACAAATAGATAACCAGATAAATAGTGCAAAACCATAATAAATGAAACAATGTAACTGCAACCAAACAAGATTTGCTATGGGGCCCGGCATACTTGAGTTGGACACCTCCTTAACATATTGTAAAGCAAGACGTTTTAAATAGTTGGCATCGTCCTCGGCAACAAAGAAGCCCATAAAGTTTTGGCTCACATAAGGCTCCAACTTAATCGGGCGATCCAGCAATGCACCCGTCATATCCACGACTTGCTTAAGCGCTTTCGACAATTGCAGAGAGCATTCGTCGGGAGCCTGGAAATGAAAAATTAATATTTAGTTATTTATTTATGTATTAACTTATTTGTTGCCTACCTTAAAGAATGATACTAGCGTTATGTGTGGCACATAATTGTGCGCCCCATTCCAGCCGCACAGTTGACGTGATTTGGACCAAAACTCTTCCAGCTGCTGTAGAAATGGTCCCGTCGGGCACGCATATATTATGTATTCACGTGGTGCGCATTCGTCCAATGTGGCATCATTAACATGAGCCAGGAGCCAATCAGATGCTATCTGTACGCCTCTATTCCCGGTTGAAGCTAAAGCTTTTTCACTTTTTGGGAGTTGGGGTAAGTTGTAAAAAATAATCAATAAATACCGTTTTGAGCGTTTTAACTTTTTAACATATCCATTCAAATATGTGCAAGCTTGATCATTACACCCCTAATACCTACGCTCTATGCTTTTGGAATCCCATTTGCAGCAAGGTCTGGAGCGGAGTTAAATGAGGTTTCATGGTTTGGCAGATACGAGTTGGTGTTTGGTTCTTGCGTGGCGGTAATGTTGCCATACTTAATTTTCTCGTGATACCTCAAACGAATGTCTACTCCACGTAATTAATTTGTTAATATTAATTACACTTTGTGTTATATTTATTTTTCTGGTTAAAATTGCTACAATTATTATTTTGTTTTTCGTTTTGGCAGTGTGACCAATGGCAAATATAATTTTAATAGGTGTAAAGTAGAGCTGGTAGTTTCCTTTTTAATCAGATTCCTTCGATAGGTTGTTTATAACATGGGATTTTATACTTTTTGATCATCATAATTGAACTAAACGGAATTAATATAATGAAATGAAAATTAGATATTTAAACATTGAATATAAATGCATCTCTTTCAAATTATAGAGCCGAAATTCAAATATTCAATCGAACAGCAATTTCTTAAAATCGCTAACACTAGTGTTAAAATGAACTTAATATGTTAAATGAGGAGTGCTCTGTTAACATTATTTCAAAGCTTATCGAATATCGGGTAGTCGCGATATCGATTAATTAGTTCATATTGACCAAAATTTTTAGAAAACAAAAAAAATTAACTGCGTAGTTGAGTAGAAATAAATTGCGATTAAACAATAAAAATACATTCTAATAAAGTAAGTTGATCCAAATGTGTCTATCGTATATTATAAAGTAAGAAATCCATCGTTACTTGAGACAATAACTCATTGAAAAATTGTGTTACGCAGCAGTAAAAACGGTATGGAAAATGCCAGTGGAGCTCAAACAGAGAAAAACATACATACATACATATAAATACTCATGTTATTGTAGTAGTGCGCAAAAACAAGTCATTTGTGGGTTCAACACGGGACGGGTGGAAAGATGTGATGGCAATTTTTCATTTTTTTTTTTTCACCGTTTTGTTTGTAGTTGTGTTTATTTGAATTGTTTTCAATGTTATTTAGCATCCTTGCATTGATAAATATGGGCGTTTTCCTTCAACTATTTATCGTTTCTTATGGATTTTGCAGCCCGTATCTTTTGACTCGATTGTACATTGTGAATTTTGTACTTAAATACATCACATCTTCTCTGTTGTCATCATCACTTTCTCCGCTGTGCCTACTTCCTATCATTCGTATTTTTTTATTATCGCTTCAATGCGGGCTCCCGCTCACCCCTCGCCTACTTCCGCGTTCACCGCTCAACGGTCAGTCATTGTTCAGTGTTCATGAGTCATGTGCGTAGTGTAAAATCAGAATTTATCTTTTAATCATCACATACCCATGTCCATGCTCATGCACATGCCAATGCTCCCATTGAAGCTCAGATTCTGCTTGTGTTGCCGTGCTGGTAATCCGAGGCGTTCAAGATAAGCGCGTAATTAGATTAAACTAAATTAGTGGGCAAGAATATTTTTAACCAACAGATCGATACAATCTATTTCAGGCGACAGCAGCTTGAAAGACAGCCAGAATATTTGAAAGCCAATAGACAAATATAAAGAAAAAAACATCGACATGGCCACCAGAAAGAAATCTTTGTTGAAAGTTATCATACTTGGTGACAGCAGCGTTGGAAAGACGTCGCTGATGAATCAATATGTAAACAAACGATTCTCTAATCAGTATAAGGCAACGATCGGAGCGGACTTTTGCACGAAAGAGGTTGTTGTTAACGACCGAGTAGTTACAATGCAGGTGAGCAAATGCCTATAACTATTGTTATTATTATTATTTTTTTTTTATATTTGTAATGGAATGTTGCACGCTTGAACTACTTTATAGATTTGGGATACGGCCGGTCAGGAGCGCTTCCAATCACTTGGCGTAGCCTTCTATCGCGGTGCGGATTGCTGTGTCCTTGTCTATGATGTGACGGCGCCCAACTCATTCAAGAATTTAGACTCTTGGCGAGATGAATTCTTAATACAGGCCAGTCCACGGGATCCAGAGCACTTCCCCTTTGTCGTTCTGGGCAATAAAGTGGATTTAGATAATCGCCAAGTGAGTATATACAAATTTTGATAATGATCGTAAGATCTAGCTTGAAGGTTAATGTATGTATGTAACGATTATTGTGTTGCTCGATACTGACTGCACTCATACAACTAATTTTAATTTGTTTATTATTCAAATTAGTTGTTTATACAGAAATATAAACATATATTTATTTTCGGTTAGCGAACACAATTCGTTCCACAATCTTATTCGTTAAGCGGAACATTCGTCAACCGAACCGATCCACCAGTTCGTTACAAATGTTGCACATAAATTGCATGCAAAATAATGCCTAAAAATACTAATGTGGTCTATACTGTCCACTATAATGTGTATTAATAATAATAATATAAATAATATCACAAAGTGTGATATATATATTCGTGATCACCACAAAAAATAAATTTATTAAGCCCTGGCCGTCCGTCCGTATGGTCGAGATTTCGGAAACTACAAAAGCTAGAGTGCTGAAATTTCTCTTTTTTCCATAACTAATCCTAAATTTTGAATATAAAATCTTTGAGCATAACTTCTACACCGTTTGAGCTAGTGCCTTCGAATTTTTATACCCTGAGCCCATTGAAAATGGGAAATCAGGGTATAATGGTTTTGTTAAATGTATGTAACAGGCAGAAGGAGGCGTGGCAGACCCCATAAAGTATATATATTCTTGATCAGGGTGACGAGAAAAGTTGATATAGCCATGTCCGTCTGTCCGTCCGTCCGTCCGTCCGTCCGTCCGTCCGTCCGTCCGTCCGTATGTATGAACGCGTCGATTTCCGAAGATACAAAAGCTAGAGAGTTCATTCTTTTTGTGTTAGGTCCGTATATTGCACGCGCAGTACGAGTTTGTTTCAGAAATTCGATAACTTGTATATTTGGAAAGTTATCGATAAACGAATTTATCGGGAACCAGTTATAAAATTCTAGCTAATTCATCTTTAGAGTTAGAGTCTCCAAGTCTTTTGCATATATATAGATACTAATTTAGTACAATTTCGATTTTTGTCAGATTTTGGATTACGGTCCCCACTTCGCCCCACCACCCCCAAATATGAAAAAAATGCATTTCAAATACTAGAGACATGCAGTTTGGTTTAGCATATAGATATGAATATCATAATCATAATCTGAAGATATCAATACGATTGTCCATCTAGAAACAGAATTATTAATCATCAAAGTTTTCTCATCAAAATCCATGCGGCGCAGCAACAAAGGCAGAGAGAGACAGCAAGACGCTTGCAATGCTTACACACATGTATACACACATACATGCATACAAGCGTAGATCAGTGTCTATGTGTGCGCATGGTTTTGCATGCGTGCAGAAACGAATCGAATAATTCTTGGAATATTATTCGATCGAAGAAGGGCTCAGGGGATTTCGTAGTCGAGCAGTCTCGACTACAGCTTTCTTACTTGTTGTAATTTTCAATTTTTTACAAGGTCCAAGGTATCTCGTAGTCGAGCCGTCTCGACTGGAGCCTTCTTACTTTTTTTTTTTTGTTTTTACGGAAAATGGTCTTTTTGCAAAATGTTTGTTATCCAATGTGTTCGTAAAGCGAGGGTCTACTGTAATTAGTAAATATTACATATTATATATTAGTAAATATGATTTCGTATTTTATTCTTTTGGTTAGTTTTTTTTCTAGCTGCTATTTTGTTTATAATCATAGATTCTTCTATCTAGTTATATATGTACATTTAACTCACAGCAATTTATTTATGCAAACATTGTGGTTTATTTCAGGTATCTACGCGCCGTGCGCAGCAGTGGTGCCAATCGAAAAACGATATACCCTATTATGAGACGTCAGCAAAAGAAGGAATTAATGTTGAGATGGCGTTTCAAACTATAGCTAAGAATGCTCTGGAACAGGAGGCGGAGGTATGTTCTGACCCATGGCTGAGTGGTTTCATTGTAATCATATATTTCGGTATTTGCAGGCTGAACTTATAAACGATTTCCCCGATCAACTGCGATTGAACTCTGAAAACAATCGTCCAAGCAACGCTGACAATTGTCAATGCTAATATAATTTAAAATATGATCAACAGCTGCAGCAACAGAATACAACGCAAAGTGCATAATTACACAATATACATTATAAATAAAATACATAACAGAATATGAGTATGAAAAGCTAATATGATGAACAACAGCAAGGTTATAAGTTTAAGTAAAACAATTTGAGCAACAGCATACATAGGTATAATAATACGATAGAATGCTAAAATGTGTGTTTACCAATCATTTAAATTACTTTTACATATTGTGCATGCCCTCCTAGTACTATTTTGTCATTAGTAAAATTATAGCACGCAACAGATGCAGCCGTTGCAAGAAACAAACATCAGAATCACCAATAACAAATTATCTTCGAAAAAAAAATTCTTGTGATTGTAAATTTAATAAAACAAAATATACATTTTTATTGTAATTAATTTTATAAACTATTCAGAACATTCGATGCGATCGGCACTTTATTGGCTCAGTTTAGCTCCGTTCTCAAAACTAATAAATTTGAGCAATAAATTCAAGAAATTCATTTCGTAAGGAGTAGAGTATTATAAATTGCTTCTGTCTGGTAATACATACACAACGTTTGTGTATATTATATATTATGTAATTTTCGTATATTTTTTATTTAACATCTTCATGCCTTTGGTTTAATTTGTATAATAAATAATGCTAAAATATACAAACATGAAGTGCGTTGATTCAAAAGATGTATGAATTCAGTGGGTCTGCTCTGAACACATACATATAAACGGTTGGAAAATGAATGAATGCTGACCAATGATTGAATTTTATATACACATTAAAAAAAAAACCTTTTCTTCCATTATTTATTATATTGAGCTCGGTCTTAGTCCAAGATTTAAGACTTTGCCTTCAGAATGTGTAGATTTTTAAATTTATATCGATCATTGAATGTGAATGATATATATATTTTTATGATATGTGAGTTTATTGGCGTGACCAAGCATTGCCAATCAATATTTAGGGGAGATAATTCTGAGGTAAATAACTTGTGAACTATTTTTACTTGGAATTGCCTTGCTAAAAATCAACATCAATAGCAATCAGTGTACACTCTTTTCTTATTATGAAAATGCAAATATTGATAAATAATTCTGTTTTACCTTATTATTTGGGTTTCGTTTTAAAGAAGGATAAATATTTAATGGCCCTAAATCAGAACGATTAAAAATCTAAATCAAACCATCAGATCAAACCATTCCTGTATATAATTTAATTTACTCAGCTGAGAGAAGTGTAATCCAAATCCATACCTAAGAAATTTTTAGTACACATATTCGAATTTGCGAGTATATTTACACATGTTCGCCACAAAGCTTCGCATTCCTGATAAAGTTTTATATATCTGCAATGTGAAAGCTCGCGGCTTAGTTTGTGAGAGAAAAGGTTTTACTTATTATTGAGCAGTTATTTCGAGTGCATTGTAGCAAAAGTGCTGGTGGAATTAAAACAGCAGATGACAGGTAGCTGAAAGTGCTTAATAATTATGTTGCATTTGCTTCCATATGTAATCCTCAGTCTAGTAGTTAAGTTTTATAAATATATATAGAGATGTAAAGTTTGTTTGTTGTGCGCTTTAGAATCGATTGCTGTTGATTCCGTGAATTCCAAGTACTCTTAAGTGAGTAATAATCATTCACGCAACGAATGAGTTAATTTTAAACAACTTCTGTGTTCCCCATTACTGATGTCATGGAGTGAGTAAAAATTACTGAAATAACGAAGTAAAATTACTAAGAAATAACAAATTATTTAAATTTTTGGTCGAGACGGCCCATCCAAAAACAATATCAAAGTATTTCCCTAATAGCATTCACTAGGGTCAGAGATGTACAGTTGCAGGAACTTCAGATATGATCTGTAGCAACAGATTTGCTTTGAACTCAAGAGAATGGAAATACATAGGCAAAGAACTGAAGAAGTAAACATTTAATAGAATCCGCCAGTACAATCCGATGAAAATGGTCATCTACTGAAATGTGCAGGCATATCCAGATTTATACATTTGACTCTCCTAGGCTAAGTGCTAAGAGCTAAATGTTGTCAGCCAAAAGATTAAATTATTATTAAAATCATTATGGCATGTGTGAAACTAAGATTTGCATACTTCAGACTTTAATGATTATTCGTAAACCCCAATGACTCGATTATTAATAATTTACTATATTTATATTTATTATTATTTTTTGTTATTAAAAAGGAATATACATTTTTAAAAACAAAAATAATAGAAATAAAAATATAGTAAATTATTAATAATCGAGTCATGGTTGTACTATTTTACTATATTTACTATTGTTCTTCTTTTATTATTATTATTACTATTCTTTATTATATGCTTTTTCTGCTATCTTTATTGGCGATATAATCTAGTTTTACATATAAATGGAACTTCACAAAATTTCAAATATAAATTTCGTGAATTCTCGTTTCCAATGTGTTCAGTATATATGTATATATGTAGAGTTATATATACTTTTCCACAAGGAATTTATGTTTCATTTTTTATACCCTGAACCCATTGAAAATGGGAATTCAGGGTATAATGGTTTTGTGAAAATGTATGTAACAGGCAGAAGGAGACATCGCAGACCCCATAAAGTATATATATTCTGGATCAGCATAAAAAAATAAGTTGAATGAGTCCTGTCCGTCTGTCCGTCCGTCCGTCCGTCCGTATGAACGTCGAGATTTCGGAAACTACAAGAGCTAGAGAGCTGAAATTTTACATGAACACTCATATGTTAGCTACGCAGTACGAGTTTATTTTGTTTTTTCGATAACTCATCCCATTTCCAAATTATCGATAAAAAATCGAAAATTCGTTTCAATTTTTTTGGTTTTTTGAGCATAGCTTCTACACCGTTTTAGCTAAAGACTTCGAATTTGTATATTTAGATAGATATTATGAATACGCAGATTATGTAATTTTTGGATTTTGGATGCCACGCCCCCTTCGCCCACAATTTGCAAAAAACGCATTTCAAATACTAGAGACTTGAAATTTGGCACATAGATACATTTTGATATTCTTAATCTACTCTGAAAATTTCATCAAGATCATGCATCTAGAAATGGAGTTATAAGCGTTCAAAGTATAGCCCAACCCACCCCCAAGCCACAGCAGCAACTGCGCGGTTAGCAGAGCTCGCGCTCATGCGATCGTAAAGAAGAAGAGTATCTCTTTTTTTGCAGGGTTCAGGGGATCTCGTAGTCGAGCCGTCTCGACTAGAGCCTTCTTACTTGTTTTTAAATTAATATTGTCTGTTTTTACTTCTACAAATTTAAGTAAATACACATAAATATATAACTCAAAATATAATATATCCATATAGTCTATGAATGATTTTTATTTAAATTTTTGGATTCTGTCGACCGATTTCAAATTCATTATCAGGTTGCATGACCAATATGTTAAATCGCATTTATAAAATCCTAGTTCTGGGAGATAGTGGTGTCGGGAAATCGACCTTGATTCAAAGTTATTTAAATGAACGATATACAAGCAGTTACCAAGCAACAATTGGAGTGGACTGCTATGTGAAGAATGTGCATATTAATGATCGTGCAGTCCCAGTTCGGGTAAGCGGCAGATCAAAATGTAATCTTTTGCATAAGTTCACAATTTACTATGCTTTAAGATTTGGGACACGGCTGGAATGGAGCGGTTCGTGTCAATCACCACAAACATGTATCGCGACTCGAATTGCTGCGTCCTCGTCTACGATGTGACTTCGTTAGACTCATTTGAGAATTTAGAAATGTGGCATACTGAATTCCTTAAGAATATCAATCCTACGGATACTGCGCGTTTTCCCTTTGTCGTGGTTGGAAATAAAGCTGATCTTAATCAATACAATGTGTGTACCAGAAATAAGGCTTAAAATTTTGAATAATAATTTTGTTGTATATTTAAGGTATCAGCTGAAGAGGTCCGGCAATGGTGTAGGTTAAACAACAATATACCTCATTTCGAGATCTCAGCAAAGGATGGCCGACGTGTGGAAGACGCTTTTAGGATAGCTACAAAATTAGCATTGGACTATGCGAAGGAAGAAGCCACAGACGAGGCCGATTTTCCTATAAACCTAGAAATGAATGACCACAAACCGCGAACAAAATGTTGTTGCAATTGAATTAGCGGATAATCAGTAAATATCTCTTTTGGGAAATATGTCTAGTTAGTTTAGATTTGAAATGTTTATTAAAAGTCTGTTCAAGTGTAAAAACTATTATGAATGAAAAGCCATGCTTCTGAAATTACTGTCCAGTTCCACATTTCTAGGAATCCTGTTTCACTCTAATCTTATAAATTGTTGTAAGCCTTCATCCAAAATATATCAAACTGAAGTTACATAGTTGCATTAATAAGTTTAAATTTATGTATTAAATAATATATAATAAAAAAAATTATAATATAAATAATAAAATGAGTTTAATTTATGTAATATATCTTTTATTGTATTTATTTATTATATATTGTATGAAATTATTTTGCATTATCGCTAGAATTAGTCTCTCCTGATTTATCATCCAATCTGCCCGCATAGAATCATTTTCAACTGTATGAAATGTAGATTTTTATCACATGAGAGTTTTTGGATTAAGTGGAGATTCAAAACTAAATATCTTGATACAAAAAATTCAATGTATTACTGTAAAGATATGAATTTACAAAAATATATGTCTTGCTGACTAATCAATGAACAGCTGAATTGAACTTCAAATTTATACTCACTATAGTTAATGAGTCTAAAGCAGTGAAATTTCTAATATTAATTCAAAATCGATGTATACATACATATGTAAGTATCTGGAATTTTTTAGTACTCATGTGAGAAATTTATATAAGTACATAGAAAAAGTATATGTTCAAATCATTTAATATAAACTTTCATCGTACAACGCTTATCAGCCACTGTTTTCTTGATATATATTAATTTATCAACGCCATAAAAGCTGAGTAGACTCAAGCAAAATTAATGATGTAATAAATGTGTATACATATAGTACATACATATATAATTAAAGCGCTTGCTGGTTGAAAAATAAAAAAATATATATACGAAAAACGTCAACATTAATGACCATATAGTTCGAGTGCAGGTAATCGATCATTTTCAGTTAAATCTTTTTTATAATCTCATACTTTTTGTATTGTTCTGAGATTTGGGACACGGCTGGAAAGGAGCGTTTCCAAACAGTCACCACAAGTATGTTTAACGGCACAAATTGTTGCAGCTTCGTCTATGATGTGACTTCGCCAAACTCATCAATCCAGAAGATCCTGATTCTTTTCCCTTTGTTGTTATTTGAAATAAAGCTGATCTTGATGAAAATAATGTGAGTGTCACAGAAATATTGTTCAAAATATTGTTTTAATGCTTTTCAATATTTCTTTTGTAGGTTTCAAGTGAAGATGCCGAACAATGCTGTAAATTGAACAATAATATACCTCATTTTAAGATCTCAGTAAAAGATGGTCGAAGCATAGCAGAAGTTTTTAAGTTAGCTGCAATGGAGTTTTCAGAGAAACAAGCCATGAGCGTTGGCAATACTTGAAAAGCTTTAATCGTCGATGGCACGAGATATTTAATTAATTTATGAGCTTTTCAAAATTTCATTTTATTATTTTTTATATAATTGTTAGCTCTTTGTTAACATGAGTACATAAACTTTTTACCCGGCTTTTGACACAAGTTGGCATGATTAAATTAAAAAAAGAGCTGCCATTTCTTTGACATCAGCTGTTTATTTGTTATTTTACGTTTCTAAACTTCACACAGTATTTTAGTGGGTGAATTTTTAGTGCAAAATGTCAGAATCCGCACCTGTTGCACCTCCTCTGCCACCATCACAACCTACTACTACCGTTAAGATCAGCCGAACAACTTTAGACAAAGATAAAACTACTGTAATGCGACTACCTAATGATGAGTGCAGCTGGGCAACGGATTACCCCGAATTGCAGAAAGGTTGTTTTCTCAGTCGTGTGTGTCAGTATACACGGCCGAAGAAATGTCAATATGCTATCATCGAGAGCATTCTACAAGTTGGTAGCCCTGATATAAACAATATGTTTGGTCTTTGTCATAAACATACAATTGCAGATAGGACCCACCTGTGGATTGACAGCGCTAAGTATGTTGCTTAATGGACAACCGACGGCTGTGGAATTGCTAGCAGATGCCAGTGCACAAAAGTATACAATAAATGGTGAAATATTCAGTGCACAATATTTATACGAATTGACGCAGAAGCATCTGAGTAGTCCAATGGCAAGCGAATTCTATGAAGGCTTTTTAGATTGTGTTCAGATTAAGGCCAAAATCAGCGCTGGAGCGTGTTTATTAGTCCCGTATCCTTTTCCAAGCAATCATTTGTCCATATATTTGATTAGTATATATTTTAAATTATTTCTATGGGCAGCACTGGTAACGCGTGTATCGCTGCTCGATATATACTAATTTTTGGTATTATTTAGTGCAAAAAGTGAAATAAGAGCAAGATACGTAGTTCGACGCTATTTTAATAATTTTATAATTGATTGTAAATCAATTGCTTTGAAGTGATTTCTAAATGGCAACTGAAGAGGAACAGGTATGTGAATACAGCCACTAAATAATTATCGGACTAACTTGTATATTTGCAGCTTAGCCAAGTAATTTTGCCGGTCAAAGAGCCGCTAGACCTCATTCGTCTCAGCTTGGATGAGAAAGTGTACGTAAAAATGCGCAATGAGCGGGAATTAAGAGGACGATTACACGCCTTTGACCAGCATTTGAATATGGTTTTAGGCGATGCGGAGGAAACAGTAACCACCGTTGAAATCGACGAAGAAACGTACGAAGAGGTGTACAAGACCACAAAGCGCACCATACCCATGTTATTTGTGCGAGGAGATGGCGTTATATTGGTCTCTCCTCCCATGCGAGTGGGTTAAAGAGGATGTGTGAAAGTGAGGGTGGACGGAGTAGATAAGAAGTCGTCACTAAGTTAATTAGGAATGCAGCATTTTTCATATATGTATTAAGATTGCTTCAAATAAAGTGCTACCCGATTGGTTCGTGTATCAATTAAAAGTATTTGTGCAAAACTTTGGTTAACCTTAAATCTAGATATAAATAATATACAGCTACGATGCCGATGTCAACCATGCGCCCTGCCAAAAATGTGGCCATCGGGCTCACTGGGCACTTATTTTGGGTTATTTAATTGATGACCAGGACGAGGTGAGTGATTAACGAATGTAAAATAAATTAAATATGCAAATTGATCAAATTTACGTTTTGCAGTTCTACGTGGTGGCACGACATGGCAAGACACGTAACTTGGCTGTTTGGTCTTTGGCTGCCTTGAGCGCAAGCAATGCCAATCTAGTGGAATTTGCGCAGCCTAAGGGTCACGAAGACCTCACGTTTCTCCTGCCACCTGGCGGCATTGACGGTGAACAAGGACTAAGGAAACGCTCCATTATAGTCACCAATCTACCTCATAAAAAGATTCAAGTGCGTTGACGCTGCAATTGCAATGACCCCATTTCATTCACAAATAAAACTTTTCGATCTGTCTTTAAATGTTATATATATATATATATATATATATATATATATATATATATATATATATATATATATATTTAATAATACAATTATAAATTATACATCTTATATTTGATTTAATCTTACGTTATTTCGCACTCATTCACAATGCCTTCTTAAACTGATCAGCATTCGCACTTCACTAGTACATTGTTTTTGAAACAGATTCATTACATGTTTCTTCTACATAGTGTATGCATATAAATGCTTACATATATGAACTTGTACCATTTTTATATCGACTGTTCGCACTATGAATTTTTGAAAAATCACAACAATAA
Organism: Drosophila buzzatii; assembly: GCA_035045845.1. Lineage (NCBI taxonomy): Eukaryota > Metazoa > Arthropoda > Insecta > Diptera > Drosophilidae > Drosophila > Drosophila buzzatii. The sequence continues at coordinate 513,386 of JAWNOS010000198.1, forward strand.
GAGTAGTACATATGTTAGAATATGCTGATTAGATAGGTATATGTATATATAGGCATATATATATAGACATATATATATATGTATAAGCATTGTATAAGTAGATATTTAGTTGCACGTATAGATAATGTCTGAATTTAGAGAGTATATAGACGACGGGTTGGTTAAATATGCATTCACATTGCTAAGCAGTTGTAGTTGGAATATGCTGAATATCATTTTAATATAGTTACGATAGTTTTATTTTGTTTTGTTTAGTTTAGTTTAGATGCCAGAGTATATTACTACATTCCGCTGTTGCCATGTTCAGAGCAGAGAGATCTTGAGATCATGTGGCCTTATAATATAGCCGTTCTTGTTCTGCCAATACTCCTGACTTTGTTTAGCACCTGTTCAGATTAAAGAACGAGCTTATCTAACAACTGCAAACGAAACCATTTGGCCAACTATTAATAGACCTGGTTAACAAACTTGATTTGAGAAAGTGTGTTCTTGCAACTGCAACTACATAGATAAATTTTACTTGTACAGGATATTTGATACGCGTTAATTTTATCAAGTGTTAAAGTTTGGATTCTACAATTTCACTATGTATTATAATTATTTAGTTATTAGATATTGATGTGTTATGCGGTTGTTTCAAAAATCGAAAGGTTGTTTGATAAATTCACAAAGTTTGCTTTTTGTTGACTTAAAAGAACATTAGAAGCTAAACGTATTTTATTAACTAAAAATTTACAAATATTAACTATAAAATAAATTATCATTCTTCTTAGTAAATAATATTAAGTGCCGTCCGTCCGTACGGCTCCCTTGCTCTCTGTATGTATGCATGTGTCTGCGAGTCTGCATGAATATGGGCATTGGATTTTTGTTTGTTGACTAGGATTTTATTCTGCACACGACATGGGCGTACAGCCGATGAGGGCAATGGGAAAGTTCTTTACATGAGTCTGCCACTGTGACGATAACTGGAAGAATTTGACGCCAGTCCACTCGGTGCCGTCGATGTAAACTGTGAGTACAATACGCATTTATTGGCATCATAAATATCTCGCTGGGGTAATAACACTTACCACGCAGTGGCACGGGATGCGACTGCTTGGGCGAGCATATTAGGCGTGCAACACCCTCAACGCACTGCTCCTTTTCGAGATCACGCTCCTTGTCCTTTTTCTTGCCCAATCGCATAACTGTAGGGGGAATTAATTTGTATTAATAAATATAATATGGTTTTTCTATTGAGAGACTTACTTTGCTTCTGCTTCTTCTCCTTGGTGGCGAAACTAACAGTCAGTCCATTGGACATATCACCCATTTGCTGTGCATTCTGTGGCAGGCGCCACACCTGCAGATTCCTAAACGTACTCTTAATGCTATTCTTGCCACCGCCCGAATCACTGCCGCGTGACATGCCGCCCTTTGACTCCTTGGCATGCATTTCGCCATGCCGCACCAGCGGCCAATAGTCCACTTGTAGCTCCACTGCTTCCGTTGTGGACAGCGCTCCACTCAAAGTCTGCGATTGCAAGGACGAGGGCGTTGTCAGTGCCTCATTGACACCCCGTTCACGATACGTCATGGTCGACGTTGGCGGTGTCTGCAGTGGTGGTGATATTCGCCCCATGCCCTGGCCCCCTTGCTGTGGCTGCTGCGATTGCTGCGGCGGCGAGCCCGATATACCGCCGTGCATGCTCGTGTTGCTCTGATTACCAATTGGTATGGGGTTGCTAGATGCGTTTGTTGAGCCGCCACTACCACCGCTGCCAGCCGTATTAGACGTGATGTTCTCCTCCAAGTCCAACGAGGCTTGCGTATCTAAGTAGCCAATGCGTACGTCCTGCAGACGAAAGGAAGAGGTATATATGTTGATACTAGGCATTCTTTAATGACTTCCGTTACTTACGCTGACAAAGGGCACAAAGATCTGACACGAGTCCTCGTCCTTATAGTTGACCATGGCTTCGGCAATTGGAATCTGTGTACATGGCCCTGCCGCATGCAGATAGCGTTGTATGCGCTGCACAAGCTCCGCAATGTCCGACTTGGCTACGGAACCCGCATCAGCCAGATTGGCCGTCAGAGCTGTGGCATTCACTGTGGTCACCGCACTTACTGCGGCAGCTGTGGCTGCCGCACGTTCGCACAACTGCGACCAATTGTCGGAGCCAAACATGGCGGCATATGCCTGATCCATTTGGCTAAGATGACGTGCCACGCTGCCGTTGCTGCTGCCCCCGCCAATGGGCACCAGATAGAACCGTAAGTGATTTAGCCAGTCGGGAGGACGAACGCCCAGCAGTTCAACATAATGCCGCAGAGTCGCACCCTGCAGCCAGTCGCCGCCAATCAGCAGTACCTTCACCGTGTGTGGTGGCTTGGCGTTCGAGTTGCAACTAATTGGGTTCGAAGCAGAGAGAGACAGAGACATAAAATGGTTGCAGCTCAACACTATTTAGGGATGTTTACTTACTACTTTTGGATCTTGGCCATAAGCGCCTGCAGCACGGCCTTGACCTCGGCCGTGTTCTGGGGCACGAATGCCGGCTTAAAGGAATTGGCAAATAATGTGACGAGCTTAGCCAGCAGAGTACTACCGCCCAGAGCCTCGGGTGGACTAATGATGGTCACCACCTCGGGTATAATATTATCATCGCCGGCAAACACACGGCTCAGCTGATCCAGCAGCAGTTTGCGCGGTTCCACATTTGTGGGCGACAGACAAGCCTCCAGTGCGGAACGTGGCTCGGCGCTCAAGCTGAGCGTGTGCTTTCGCTTGACCACCGCATTGCTGTTGTTCCCAATGCTAGCGTTGCTTGCACTACTCACAGCCATCGTGTTGCTTGACGTGCGAAAGAGACGCGAACGCTTCTCTGTCTGTGCCTGAGCCGGGCTAATGCTATTCATGTTGCCAGTGACGGAGCTAACGGGGGTCAGCTGTTGATACTGTTGCTGGCGCATGTAATCCTTGTCCCGGGGTGGACTATTCTGGGGATCGGAGTTCTGGCCATCGGTATAGCCGACATTGCCCTCATTACCGGAACTATCGTTGCCAGCGCGATCTGTGAAGGCAATAAAGAAATATTGGATAAGTTAGATAGAAATCAATATACGATTCGTAGTTTAGATATAGGGGAAATTGAGGATATTAAGTGAAGTGCACGTAAACTCGATTTATTGAAGAAGAAAAGCTATTATAATGCATGCAAGGCTGTAACTGGGAAAGTCAACAGACGTTCCCACCCCGCCCCTTTCCATGATCGACTTCCTGCACGATTGGCTCTAGCTGATGAATCGGGATACATGTGTGTGTGTGTTCATATAAAGTTCATTCCAAAGTGCTCTAGTGCGTATGTGACGTTGTTAAATTGGTAAATAAATAATAAATGCGACGCTCGTAAATATACACAGGTATAACTTTTTACTACCTCTAGCCAAACACGTATGTATGTGTGTGCTGTCATATGTATGTATGTTTGTGTATATACATACATATATAAGGTGTATGTTGGTTAAACACCTTTGGCTAGTGTATTTATTTTTATTTGTATAGCGTGTTCCACTTGAATTTTCTTAGCAATGTCGCAATTAATCTCAATTGGGAGGGCTGGGGAGGACATAACTCGTCATGCAAAGAAAAAGCTAAAAAAAACAAGCCTGGGAGATGTGGCAAATGGCCAGTAGCATTGACGCTGTGATTAAGGGTGCGTTTAATGTATTTTTAGTGTGTTATTAAGTGAAAAACAAAAACAACAAAACATTTAAAAATAAACTCATGAATTAATTGATGTATGTTGTTTCTTTTTGTTCGGCTAAAAGCGGTCGAGCATAGCATGCATAACTTATTTAATCTTTGAAAGGACAGCATGGATTCTAATTTCATATCTAGAATTACCACGGCCCATTTCTGACGTCACAATATTTACAGCACTTCTAGCTCATGCAAATACCAGCAGCAGCCGGTGCACGGTCACACTGCCAATGTAAGCGGTGCATTTTCAAGTAGGATTGCATTCGTAAGCCTTCCTCTGTATTTATGTATGTGTGAGAGCGAGCGTGTACGTGTGTGTGTGTGCGTTTGAGTTAAGTTTTGTTTGAGTGCGCGAGTAAGGGCGTGCGTAATGGGACGGCAGGCCAAGGATTTCAATTTTAAAAATAAACATAACAAATCCGAAGTAATTAATGTGTTCGTTTGCCTGCGCAAGTACAGTGCATATTGGAAATGGTCACTGCCATGCAGCACACATATAGTTGAGCTCGTAAAGACCTAGTCTGTCTGTCAGTCAATCAGTCAACTCATATATAAAACGTGCCTTGTACTTGTTTCCGATTGGATTGGGTAGGTGGTGTGGATGTGCGTGTGTGTGTGTGTGTATGCAGGAAATGGGTGTATTGTATTGTGTATTGTGTAGTTGCAACTACGAGGGTCGGGAGACGGATTCGGATAGGGATTTCGATTATATATGTGTTATACAGTTAAAGGGGTTAAGTGTGGAATTTCATAATTATTTTGTAATTTTATTTGTTGTTTTTTTTTTTTTTTTTGCTGCAGTTTACACAGACCTGGTGTTGTAGCCGAATTATTATTGTTTGTTAAATGAATGCTTTTTTGGTTTTTGTTATATTCAATATTGTAAGATGAATTGGTCAATTGGTCGCTCTTATCCGATGATCGGCGCTCAGAGTTTCCTGCAAAAGAAATTTGTACAAGCCATGCAAAATGTTTTGGTTTTTCTTTGTTTGTGTATTAAATATAAATATAGGAAACAATTAACCTTTCTAATCGAATAAGTGTCAGTACTTAGGTTGTTAATTAAAGATAAAATTGGAAAAGATAAATAAAAATACAACGGAAACTCAAAATGAAATGCAATTGTATTGCATTGCCTCCAATTACGCTCCCTTTTCATTTTTGAGCCTTTCTTCTCTCTGTGTATTGGTGTATGTATATGTATTTACATATGTGTGTACAATAATATATATAGCTGTCACAGTTGGACAAATTGTCCACTGCATTGACTGCAAGTCACAGTCCATCTGACCAATTCGCTCTCTTTCTCTCTCTTTATGTTTCTATGTGGCCTTGCAATTGTGTGTGTATCTGTGCTGCGTAATTCTGTATGTGTGTATAAAATGTGCTGCTATTTATTTGCGAATCTGTTGCCTTGACCGAAAACGGACAGAAAAAAGAATGAATTATTTGGAATGACCGAATAGATGATATCTCGCACTATTACTTTTTAGAAAAAATGGAGAAAGGTTTACAAAATATTTAAGGTACATATTATCTCAGTGTTCTGTAAGCCAACCCAACTTTATATAGAATCAGCTCTTTATGCTGAAAAGATGGACATTGAACGAACGTTCTTTCTTCTTTCCCTCGAATTAAATGTATATACCCTCTTTATAAAATGTCGATCATCTATTTACAGAAAACAGACTACAATGTACTAGTGGGTATGCAAAAAATATTGCTTGCTTTTGGTCAGAGGACAATTTTTCGAGTACAAATTTTAAACGGAAACGCGTCGATTCTCGCTAGTGTTAATACTCAATATATCAAGATTTGAGAACTTGTCAATTACTTTGAAATTACTTGAACTTGATGCTCCCGTGAAAATGCTACAACGATAGCAACAACAAGCACAACCAATAAGAATTTTTAGTATAAGATGCGCATTAGGACTTACCCGTTGCACCGCCAATGCCGCTGCCTGGGGCTTCGCTGCCATTGCCTGCGAGACTGTCATGCAGCATGATTCGTGAGTTGGTGAAGAACGGACGCAGCGATGGCTTCGGTGTTGAGCCAATCGATATGCTGTCCATATCCGGCCCGGAATCATCGCCCTCACAGCAGGACAGCGACTCCAGCTCCTGAAACAGGGCGTCCAAGTCGCGTTCACCACGTAATGCAGCAGTGCCACTATGTGATTCATCCTCCAGCTCTCCGCTGGCCTTGAAGCGCTTCAGGAGTGCGACGATTTTCTGCTTAAAATTTCGCTGCTGCAGTGAAATTGTCTAGAAGAAAAAATTAAATGGGACAATTTGATTACAATTGGATTAAACTCTTAATTAAAGTAAACATAAGCATTTTAGCCTGTTATATCTTGAAACCGTGTATCAATCAATATGCATGTATATACATATACACCTACACTCTTGCACTCACGCACACAAAGACGCAACGTTGCTAACTGCGCACTTTGTGCAGCGACTGCGCTTTATCTTCCTGCAGGCTCCCCACTATGGCAATATTTGATTGAATAACTGTGAATGCATATACATAGCTGCGCATCTCGCGCTCATTACTAGGAATTATGTATTTTTGTTAGATGAACTGAGCACAGACTGGTGTATAGTCATTCTGACACGGCCTCTCGCAAGCCTCTCTCTTCCCGACTAACCATTATTCCACATTTAGCAGTTATTTATTATGGAAAATATGGCAATGGTAAAACTAACTCTTAGACTGGCAATGATTAATTACATTAATTCTACAGCAACATTTTAAGTAATGAATATAATAATTTTCTTTTTCTGTTTTAAATATTTAATTTTTATTTTTTTTAAATATTTATTTTCTAAATGCCGATCTAAAGAATTTTAAGTGATATTTTTTCTTATTAATAATGCAGAAAATGAATGAAAGTAATATAGATTTAATCTATATTATATGCTTAGCTATTTTAAATGGGCTCTATGTATAATAACGATATCCTGAGATAATCTTCATATCAATGTGAAATAAAAATGAAGCTACATAACTGGATATGACGACTATAACTAAAGTTACCTATATATATTTATATGTAAATATATAATATAATAAATTTAATATACATACTATTTTTTAAGGCATGTTTTTATTCATGTTTATTTTTATCTGATGGCTCTTTGTAATAGACAGTTGTTAACTAGTTTTTCCAGTCATAATTTATTTATTAATGCTTTAGGGGTAAAGGCTATAAAAACTTTAAGCTCTTGCGGATCGTTAAAATAAAATCTGAAGGAAGTTTCGGGGACCAGTTTTATGCAGCTGCGATGCTTAAATAAAACAAAAAAAAAAACTTTTTAATTGCTATCGTGTCTTTTCGTCGTCACCTCTTCATCTCTCTTTATATCTCCCTGTATCACTCCTTATGTCATTAAGCATCTTTTTATCTACGACAGACATTTAAATGATCCTGGCAATAAAAGCCAACACATTAATAACGTGCAGCTCAACAACAACAACCATATTTATACTGACAGCAATGAAAACAAATGACGCAGTCTAATATTACACCTGTTCAGGTAGCCGGCTCACAAAAGGGGGCGTAACAGTCGAACATGTCATTTTGTGTTGGCAACTAGTTGCCCATAGTGGGGGAGCGGTACCTACGTACGATGAGGTGTCCCTTTCTCCTCCTCCTTCGCCTCCTCCGCCATATAAGTCAGCCAGCTATTAGAGCTTGTTTCTTAAATATTTATAAGAGTTCTTAAGTTCTTAAGAAATTTGTCCCCCTATACTAAATATTGTTGCTTCTGGAGTTGCCTCGGCATTAAAAATATGAAATTGATTTTCTAATTATATCAAAGCTACAACAATGTCGGTGCTATTGACATGTTTCGCTGAACCCCGTTCAACAGTGACCTCAGCTGCAGTAGCGTTTCCTAATCTTATCAGACGTTCTGAAGATTTGTATTTAGCTATCTCTGAGATTAGTTGTTTAACAATTAAATTTTTTAAAGAATAAATACTATAAAAGAGTAAAACGTAGTTTCAAACTTTACATTTAAGATTTATTAGAGAATGCTTTATTTTCACATTCTTTTTTAGATATCGTAAGAAAGATTGTTAAATGGATTAAATGAAAACGTAAAATAGATATTTTGATTAAAATTCATTGCATATAAATGAATAAATTCGTTTCGGATATTATTAATAGTAAATTTGATAGCGTTGTTAAGGTACTACATACATTATTTGTTAAATAAATACTTGGGTTTTCTGTGCATTTTCTGATTGATTTATGCAATCCATTTTACATGCAGTCAGTCAATAAGCTGCGCCTGTTTTTGCGACTATTTCTGGCTAATGACATTTGAGGCAGAAGCGATTGAAAAATCATTGCATAAATCGGGGCGTAGGAAATGTCAGTTATAGTCTTGGTAAGCACCTATCTGATGCGAAGACATCATCATCGGCAGCTGTAGTCTCATGATTAGGAGAGCGCATTAGGCAACCCCAAATGGCATAACGACATATTACGATTCTTGGGCCGCAAACAATATACAGTTTCTGGTACTGAAATAGACTGTGGTGGCTTGTGCGAATGCATTCAAGGCCATACACAACAATTGTCAACAAGTTCGATAGCAAATTCCTAGCCATGCCATAGTTGCACCTAAACATAGTACCTATCCCAGCTATGCAATGTTTTAGCCAAAGTGCAGAGAGCAAGATTGGGCAAGCGAATGCAGAAAATGTTTTTGTTTTACGGAAATAATTGCATGCTGTTGCCCCGATTATTGCGTCATCTGTTTAAAATTTCGAAAACAACATCGAGACAACCAAACGAATAAAATAATATATATATGTACATATTTATACACATAAATATACAAATATAGAGCAGGTGCTACGGCTGGCAACTTGTCACAGACCAAAGCCTTTGATAATTGCAGCCATGCGAAATGAGCGATCATAAAAAAAACAAAGCTTTGCACCAAAAAATACACATTAACTTTATAAAAATATATAAATATATATATTTTTCGTTACACATTTAGTTGTGCAAAGTCTAATTTGATTAAATATGGCTATTATAAACCACACTTCTATCCTGATAAAAATATATTAAATTTGTTTTGAAACTTATTGCTTTAAAATATATAATTGCTTTAAAATATATAATCAGTAAAAAATTAGTTTTTGTACATTAGTCTTAAATATATATTGTTGCTAAGCAAAACTGTCTTTAATATTTAATATAAACTTTTAAGCATGTTACTCGAGCGAAAAACTTATCAAATGAATTTAATCTAATTAAACTCAAAATGGCAAAGGTTTCTAATCTAAAGTTGTTTTTCTATATATTCATACATATATACATATATTTTTTATCAAAGATAACTAAAGTTGTTATTTGTTTACTGCATAATAAACTGAAATTGGAAACATGCCTTAGAGAAAGCGCCCTTGACTATGGCCATGTCAAACGGGCAAAGCAATTATTTTAAATAGGTGGGTGGACAATTTGGGGCACACCTGTTAAGGCTTACACGTTATACTTATATATACACACATATATTTATATACATATATACATATGTACCTATGTACGCTATTTATACTGGATATATGTTGTGACTCACCCGACTGAACTTGGCACGGGATGAGCTCTTCTCCTTCATTTCGAACTCGCTGTCACTGTCCACGGGATGGTGTTGATGCGGATGATGGCCAACTATTGCGATATCCTCAATGCCCGATCTTTGCAGCTTATTGCGATACTTGCGCATATCATGCTTGGCCGGATTATAATCACGTTTCTGGTCGTAGCCGGTAATGGCCAGCTCGTTGGATTCGCCTGAACTGAATTCGGCTTCCTCGTCCTCGTCTGAGTATTCTGCAACGCGATCTGTCAACAGAAATATATATTACATATCATTTGAAATATTGCGAGCACGTTTCTCACATACAATATATATTAATATATGTACAAATGTATGTAGTTATATGTGTCGTCGTCTAAGTTTTGGTTAAACGTTTGTCAGACGTGACGCTGCGTCCGCCAGCTTCTTTTTGCGTTGTTTATTGGAGCCCGCCGTTTATAAAGTTTACTTAATAATTCTTTCAGCTTTGCCTTTTTCTTGTTTTTATTTATTTATTTAAAAAAAAAATTTTTTTTTTTGTTTTACTTAAACGCGTACTGCGTACTTCATCAGAAAGTGCAGCAAAGTAAAGAGGAAAAAAAACACGCGCGCGCGCTTGCTTTTGTTTTGCCGCTGTCGCTGTCGCTACTTCTGACGTCTACGTAAATAAATTAATCACAAGATATCAGCCTCGAGTTATCGGTTCATCTCACTTCACTTCGATTGAACAGAAAGCGTTTCCTTACGACGTGTGCTTCGCTACACGGTTGGCAGCTTAATGATTGCGAGCACTGTGCCGACTCTTTGCACACAATGCTCTTTGCGACGTCAGCAGAGGCCGACGAGTAAAGCAGAGCAGAGACAGCGACTGAGGCAGAGCTGGCAGCAGCGTTAACTGCAAAGAGCGCGCCACTTTCTCACCTATGCACTGGGGCAGCGCGGGAAGCGAACAGATTACAGCGGACAGCGGATAGTAGGCAATGAGCGATGGACGATGAGCTGGCCGCGCACTGGGGGAAATTGTTGAAAATCATTGCGAGAAATTGTCGGGCAAATGCCTAGGTATATGCGAGGGTCAATTCAAATGTTTTAAGCTCTCTATAAACATATATGACTAATGTGTGAGTACTTGAATATGTAGGATATAGAGCTCATAATATAAAAGATATACATACATATATGCTTAAGATAAACATATTAGTTAGCAGTTCTTGCTAATCAAACTATCGTATGTAAACATTGGCATAATTTATCATCGTAAGCGAAAACTAATTGAATGTTTCTTGTTAAGAGATCTTAGAAATTTGGCAGATAAACAATATTACTGAGGTGCTTATAGAGTTTAGGAAAAAGAGTATTAGCTGGCTAGAGAAAACAAGAGAATTTAGGCATATAAATGAAAAATAAAGTATAGTAAGAGAAAACAAGAGATTTCGTTTATATACAAAAAATCACATGTTTCTCTAACTAGCTAAATACAATCTGAGACTCACTAAGAGTAGCTAAAACAGCTGCTAATTATACATTACAATAAATAATTTGAACAACAACTGTTAATACTAATAAGACTTCCCTCTCACAGGTCACACTGTATTCGTTATCATACGTCACATTTATACATATACAGACATACATATGTATATATGTATGTAATGTACGAAAGCTCTCTAGTTGTGCGGGGGCATGGCAAACGATTATTAAAGTTATTTTTAAGCATCGATTCAGTTAATTGAAGAAATACTCATCGATGAGCAGGCGTACATATGTATGCATGTGTATGTGTGTGTGTATTTATAGAAACTGGAAAACTGTCTTTAGTGCAATTGCTATCTCCCTCTCACTCGCTCGCTTACCATTTAAGCTTTGTGATTCGGCGTGCGAGTCTGACGGCACGAAAGAAAAAGTCTGATTAGATTTCTGCTGTTGTCATTGTCTCGTCATCTACCTATTGCTTATTATTGTCTGCATGTATTTCGTCGATCGCCGCGTTTGTTTGCCCCCGCTATTTTGCTTTCTGTTTTACTATTTATTTATTTTCTTGCATGTTTTGCTGCCGTTATCATTTACACACAATTCGAATTGAGCGTTTACCGGCCGGCAACGACAGCCGCCCATCGCGTGCCCGCAGCAACGAAACGTGTGAATCGAAAATGGACAACAAAAATGTTGAGGCCCTAAGATCGTAGTGTGTGTCTGTGTGTGTATGGCTTGGAGTGGATAAGTGTTACTTTTAACAGCATTAAGCAAACAGTTAACTGATTAGAAGTCCAAGTGATTATAAAACAAGCATCTCAACCGGGAAAGCAGTCGTACTCCTTGTCTACAAAACACATACATACATAGATACATATTTATGTGTCTGTATTCTGGTTATCTACAGCAAGCGGCGTGTGGGGCGATCAGACAACAATAACATCAACAAGATTCCACTGCTGTTAAGTGGAGCAGCTGCTGGAGCTGCGCACGGATGCATTGCAGACGTTAGCAATAAGCAAAAGAAGAAGAACGATGACTCTACTGCAATTATTTCGGTTTCATCTTTAATTAGAATTTGTTATTGTATTTATATCTAGCCTGACCCATCGCATATTTCTTTTAACAATACTTTTTTGAATTGGATGCTTATATGGATGGATGAATGCATTGTTTAATATTGAAAGAATTTTCTTAAAAATAAGAAAGTAATTTCCCTAATTGCATCTAAATAAAGTTTTGATCAGCTCTATAATATTCCTTAAACTTTTATTTTTAGCACAAATATTGCAAATTATTGGCTATGAAAGATGCGAATATGTTTAATCTGTATAATCAGTGCAATATTTATGTACCGTAGTTCCTGTGAATTTTCAGTAATAATTCTTAAATTTCCACGAAAATATAAAAAGTTCCCATAGACTTAAAGTTCACACATACGAGAGATACCAGTATATGAAGCTCTGCAATTTCTGTGGGCGATTGCTCAAAGTAAACAGCGAATGGCAGACAAAGTGTTGCTTCTAGGCGTCAGAGTGGCAATCATTAGCAGCCAGAATGGTTTGAGGCAAATTTCCTCACCTCAATCACACGCCGCAGCAGATGCCACACTTATGCATGCCCACGCGCAGCACCACGCCGCGTATACATAATGAAATTCGTATTGGAAAGCGACGAGCGACATTGATTTAATGCTTGCGTGTATATAGATATATATTGCAAATATATATATGTTATAAATACATATACCTATATATAAATGATGTACATATAACTGATGCTGTTTTTCTTGTGGTTCCATGGTTGTGGCTTTGGCAGGCAACCAGAAGATAAACAACTCACCAAAAAAGTACGAGTTCACTTGTCTTGCATGCACGACTGCATATACCCTGTACATTGACATTTATAGTATGATAGGTTAGTCACTATTAATAATAATAATACTGGGCAAATATTACTATTTATATAAAGCCTAACTAATCTACTATAGATCTATGGAATTAACGATAATGAAATTAGCTTATTCGAAGTAATAGAAAATGTACAGATATACCGATCAGCCTATAAACTCTCCTTTCATATGCAATGTGCGCAGAGTATTGAAAAAAAAAGGAAAAAGAAAGAACGTGGCACACAAAAAGTACTACTACTTTGACCTTGGCCAACAACTCAACGCCGAAGCTGATGCTGTGGCAGCAGTAGCAGCAACAGCAGCGAACATTGCCATTAGATGACAGTCGAGACAACGAGCGGGGAAATGGGCCAGCTGGGGGGCGGGCAGGCGGTCGATGACAGCTGTGAACAATAATGCGCCCTAGCAACGCTCGACATAATTTACGCATTTTGCCATTAAACACTCAACGATAAAGATATATATGTATATATTTGAGTATACATATGTATGTGTGTGTGGCCCGAATGGACTACAATCCCAGTCCAGGAGAGGCAACGCACAGCCACCCTCGTTCGTCCACCTGTGCGTCATATTCTTGTTGCGCCTCAGTCCTCTGCTTACGCTTTCCTCTTTCTTTTATTTGTGCCTATCTCTGGCGCACAAGGACAAATGACTTAATTCCTGTCAGAAGCAGCTACAAATGACAATGCAGGCAATTCAACTGCGTAACGCTCAAGGATAAATTCAAACGCTCGTGGCAACGTCTGTTATGCCATAATTTATACCTTTTGTGGCAAGACCCTTAAGTGATCTTTTTACGAGTGCCTCTAACGTGGCCGACACATGCAATATATTTTGGCGAGCTTAGCTTAAATTTATGCCTTGATTAGAGAATAATTTTTAGCATTTTTGCATTTTTCACTGGTATTATTACTATCTCTTCTTTTTTAGATTTATGCCTTGATACAGTGAATAATTTATATAAGGAAAACTAAGCGTCATAGTTGTCCATGCTCGACTAGAAAATGCTGAGGTTAGCTAAGGTCAAGATGACTAACGAATTATAAATAACAATATAAGTATGATAAAAATTGTTATTAATGCACACAAACAGGGTCAAAATTGACTATCTAAACGGATAAACTGCACTAATATATTTATCTGAGATAACGTATTTTGTTTCTAAATAAAAATAAAACTAAAATCTTAAAGAACCCTTCCACACACACATATTTTCTATAAATAAATAACGCAATTGTATTTTGAAAAATTCATGGAAATTCTCCTTGCCAAGGTCCTATTATTCAAACAGCAAGTACAGGAAAGCTCCTTAGTGTATTATATTAAATTCATAGAATATAAGAACCCTTGGAGTATTATGCAAAATTCATGGAATATAAAACTATGATAAGTAGCCCACAGGAGTGTCCCACAAATTGCACCTAGCCGATGCTCCGGCTGGGGCTGGAACTGGGGATGAGTTTTGGACTGGGTGTGGCATTCAACAAGCGCTGTAGTCTCTGCTTCCACAATTGCTGCAGGCAGCCTTTTGTAGGTCGCTGAGTAAAATACAAAAAAACAAAAATCAATAGACAAAATAGTTGTAGGCTAAAAAGTCTTTCCTACAACGCCCCAGACCGCACCGCTCCGACCTAACTGAAATTCATTTTGCAAATTAGAAAGCGAACCCCAAAAGTAATTTGAGAGCTGTCAGCGCTGTCGCGGAAAACTAACCGACAGTCCGGCCGGGTTCAAGTGCCTTCTGCACGGCTGACCCCCAGCAAAGCGAATTCCCAATTGGCAAAACTTTTGGGCTAGCTGCCAAGTGGAAAGCGACAAGTTTTTGACCGTCAACCAGCGGCGCGTCGCGTCGCAACAATGGCAACGTCGACCACTTTGTGCAAATGCAATTGCAAGGACAATGCTGCAACACGTCCCCAATGTGCTCGCCATTTCGTGGTGCATGCCACTTTTATTTCAGGGCTTTACCTTGACCAGTTCCATATATACATAGAGCATAAATATTTGGCAATGGCCTATTTTTGCCTAGAAGCTCAACAGTTTGACAAACGACCAAACTTTCGAGCTACGAAAAGGCAAATACTAAATAATCAATTATCTTCGTAAATCTTATAATTGAATTTGGTTTGAGGTTGAATGTTTGCACTCTTAGAATAGAATATGCAATTCATATAGTCGCAGTGAAATAATATCTCTGTGTGCAGATACTCTACAAATGGTTAAATGCTGATAAAACCAAATATATATAATGTTAACGGTCTTTTGATGATGTCTAAAAGAACTCTAATATGCAGAAGCTTTCCATTTGTATTGGTGCGACAATTCATAAAATATCGTATATGACTCAGGGATGAAACGCAAATATATGAAATTTATAGAATCAAGTCTATGATGAGTGATATTTTTAATGAAATACTTATAGCTAATTCTGTTGCTATCTGCTGTTGCTGCTGATGCGGCAGCCCAGATAAATGGGGAAATTCAGGGAAAATACGATTACAAGAGCAAACTGTAAGTAGAACAGAAATAAAACAAAAAACAAAATAGAAATATATTTAAAGTATGCGGCAAGCAGGGCTGACGTCATGAATCGTTCGTTCGCTGGGGGAATTGTTTCACAAGCAATTACCATAAACACAAACTCAAATTGGGATCATCTTTGATAGAAGTATGTACATAAATATATATATATATATATATATATGCAGATACAAAAGTAAAGTATAACAAGAGCATCGTGCATCTGGGTATTCAGCGCAAGGCCCGCCTGATATTATTTAGACATGCTCCTCCATCGAAGGCCTCGCCCTGGTCGGCCATACGTCATTAACGCTTTAATTCTCAACTTTTCGACTGACGATGATCATGATGTGTGGTTTATGGATTTGGCAATAAGCTGCTTGACTGCGTGCGATGATCGGACTGAGTGGAGTGGACGACATGGCTTGGCTGGATTGACTCGATGACTCACCTGCCAGCAGCACGCTGTTGTTGTTCTTATTGTCATGGTCAACTGGAATGGAGGAGACACGTTCGGCGCGCAGGCAGGCGACCACAGTGCCAGGGCGTCCATTCTTGCCCGATGCGGTTAGCTCAATGATCATGTCCATCGATTTCTGAAGCACTGCATCCATACGTATTATGCCCTCGGCCAGGGTTTTGTAGCCCAAAATTGTGCGCGATTTATATTTCTTGCGGCGCTGCAATAAAATCACCAGTCTATAAAGAGAAATAGAGAGAGTCGATTAATATATGGTAGCAGTAAATCCGGGATATGCTTAAACTCACCTATTGCCATCTCTCTTGATAAAGTGCGGATACTGCAAGCTAAAGTGCAAGTCCAGCTCCGTCTCTGTCAGCGGCAAGGCGCCAGTGCCGATGCCAGCATTGCCGACATTCCCGGGCGTGCCAATCAGACCCGAGCCCCCCACTACATTGGCCAGCGGCGCATTGCCCTGCATCGAACTCTCCCGGCTGGATGCCATGGATGTCAATGCGCTGCCATTAATGGGTATCTCGTGGCTGCGCAGCGTTCGCTTTGAGCTTTGCATTTTGACCGCCAGCGAAAGCGAAGTCGTGTCCCCCGGCAGGGGACTCAGGATGGAAAGACGCGTTATTGTCAACGAGCAGAGTCTGAAAATATTTTGAAAAGGAAATGGTGGATTAATTAAATTAATTGAGATGCCTGCCCAAAGTCAACTTGATTGAATTATTAGCTTACAATTAGCCTGAATAAAATCTAATTAAAAGTTAAGTTTCTTTTACGAAGCAAAACATTTCTTGTAATTCGATTTCATTTTAAAACTCATAAGATAAGCTTCATTTGTTTGGCGATTGCCTCATTTTGCATTTGCAAAGCATTTGTAATAAGTATTAATTTATTAATGGGAAACTTTGTTACTTCTGTAACTCAGTTAAGTCAGAATTTTGTTTAGCTAGACATAAAATTAAATATTTAATCAGTAAACAGCTTTTAACTAAGTTTATAAATTTAGCAGAGCTTATGAATAATTTGTAATAATTTATAATTGATTGAAGAACTAAACTGTTAAAGATCATATATTGATTAGGAAATCAATTCCATTTCCGTATAGTTAAAATACCTCATAAAACATATTTAGGTTTATTAGGGTATACGATAACCGAACTACTATATAAGTGAAATTAAAAATACCGAAGCATAGCAAAATGAAAATCCCAGAGCTAAGAGAAAGAGCAAAAATATTTGTGTCTGCTTCATAGATTGAGAGTCGAAAACTCTTTCCGGTATGAGAGTGCGATAAACTACAAAATAGAAGAAAATAAAGCGAACGCATAAAACACTCAACGCAATAGGTCATAAAAATATTACAAGAGGAAATTGTTTTTGTTATTGCCAGAAAAGAAAAACTTGAAAAATAAACTGAGTCAAAGACAATACAAGGAAAAATTGTTTACTATTTGCGGATATTAGATATGAGGAGTATGATGATGAAGCAGATCAGCATTTTGTGCCCGATTGTGCAATGTTTATATATATTCACACACATATATAAACATTTATTTTCGATTATTCAAGTGTAAAAATAAATGTTTCCTGATTAATTATGCCTCGTAATACAGCCACAAAGAAATGTATTCAGATAAACAAAGAGTTTAAAGATAACGAACGCTCTTTTATAATAAGCTGTGTGGGCTTTTGTTAAGAGTTTTCATCGGACGGGGGACACAAAACTCATGTGGGTCAGCCAGGCAATGGCAATCATTGTAATACACATATCCGGCTGCCAATGCAAATGGACTGGAGAGCCAAACCAGCCGAGCTCGGCTCATATTAAAGATGAATTCTCTTCGCTGTTCACTTTTGTCTGTAGCTTTTGTATTCTATGGTAATTGAATTCTCCCAAAGCCTCTTAATGAAAGCGCATGGCCTGGAATGCCGTTGGGGCCAAGTTCGGATTCGTCATACAATTAACCATTGAATTTAAAATTCAAACAGTCACCTCTGTTAACTACATGCAAATGCCATTGTCAGACGAAACATCTAGACGCGCCAGATGCCAATCCATATATATTTAAATTCTTTTATATATATGGTATATATATATATTATAGTACATAGTTAGATGGCTAGTCGCTCAGCAACCCCATTTAGGGTGCACCTGTCAGGGGTACGAGTTATTCGTGCAAATCTAACAATTTTCAACACTTTCAGAAAGAGTATTAAAAGAGTTACGTACATAAATATATTCATATAGGCCAGAGGCTAGCGCATTTATATTAAAAGATTGGACTGGCACAATATATCATTTATATACATAATAATCTCGCAGGGTGCAAAAATTATATAAATTAATTTAAATAAAGTGATGTAATATGATAAGTATAAATGAAATACATTAAAATTAAATTTTTATTTAAAATTAAGGTAAGTATATAATTTATTTATATTTTTGAAACAATGTATATATATAAATTGCAAAATATTATTTCTAATTTTTAACAGACAGTCGATAAATAAATTTTTCACATAGTAAGATTATATACATATCTTTGCAGATAACCCCAATTTGACAATTCCCTATTGGCTAACCTTTACTGTTTCTATTACATTTCCATTAGTTAATTGAATAACAGACAGCAATTTTTAATATCTAGCTTAAAAATCAACAGACAGAGATAATCGAAGCAATTAAACAGACAACAGCTAACTACAATATGTAAATTTGCATATCAATGAATAATTGTTAATAATGCTAATCGTGTGAATGAATATGATATAGAGTTATAGCATTTGGTTCGCATGCACTTGGCGGCTTCGTGGCGCTTGCATGTTACCTTCATACAAAAACAAGTTTTCATTTGTTGATTTTTTTGCTTGTTTGTTTTCGTTTCTTTTTGGCAACACACGCACACGTGATTGTAAAAAATAACAAGGCGTACACGCCCCATTTTGTACCGGCTTTCATTGTTGATGGCTAAAACGGAGGATATTGTTTTCCGTTAGCATAGAAAATGTATAATAAATACTATAGCTACTTTAAACATACTTATATACTCAAGAAGTTTTTCTTTGCTTTTATCAATTTGATTGTATTTCTTTTTTAAAATTAAAATAAGGCTGGATTCAGGTAAGAAGTATCTCCTAGTCTTGCCATCTCTTGAGGAGAGCACTCTTAAATGTATTTTCGTTTATTGCATTTTAGCTGCTTTTGTTGTGACAATGTGAATGACTTGATCCATGTGAAGTGACTTGTGTTGATGTTGTTATTGATTTGCTTTCGGCTTTTCTTTGGGAGCTTTTTGCTTTTTTCCCAATAATGTCAATGCGAATTGTTTGGCTTTTTTTATGAATGACACAAGTTGAATGGTGCCGGAAGGAATTTAGTTACGTTTTTTTTCTTTTCGTTTTACTTTCATTTGATATTCAAATTCAGTTTTACGACACGAAAAAAAGGTTCATTGTACTCCAAATGGGGGATAAGTTGTGTCAAAGGCAAAATCCAATATCGCATTACATGCTTTGATTAATGACAAATCTGGATGGATCGAAAAAATGCGCAAGCACTGATTTCAGCCAGGGTTAAAACGAAAAAACTTGTATGTGGTCCATCTTATAACCTTAATCTTAATTTCCAACACCCCGCTCAACTAAGAAATGACTGCATCCAGCTTCATAATAAACACTCGACTGGAGTATTTATTACTTCAGTCGACTATAAATATATCTTCATTATGAAGCAAAGCTAAATCGAAATGCGAAAATCTGAGAGCAATGAAATAGAAGCTGATAACAGGAATTCTCTGAAGCTTATTGAGATAGATAGAAAAATATAAAAATTAAACAAGTAATATATACATATATGTATGGAAATATATAAATTGAAATCGCGAGCGCGTCAATCAAACTTATAAACAGAGCCAGCCCCTACTGCCACTCGGTTTAGCTTGAAAACTGTGTCACTGGCGCGTTGCCCGCACCCAAACTGAGACTCGGAGCCGACTGAAATGCGGACGCACACACAAACACACAACGTAGACCCGGACGCGACCCATCAGTCGCACATCATGATAAGCATCCATCAGAAAAATGGGAAACACTTTGAACAGTGTTTTAAAGAGGGTTTCAACTAATGTCCACTGAAGTTTATTGTACACTAAATAAATATACAAATTATTTTGGACGTCAGCAATATATGAAGATTTATTAATACACAAAATGTGAATAAACGAAAAATTGACAATGTACCTAAAATATATGAGCAATTGAAAGAAGTCAAAGTACAAATTATGAACTTGAACTACATTTATAAAATTTGTGAATCAAAAGAACAGATAAGAAATAGCATAAGGCATAAATTGCCGATGTTAAATATGAACAGAGCGAGCACTGGACTCTTCTGTTAATTAACAGCTTTAACGAAAACCTGTAAGAAGGTTCTAGTCGAGACGGCTCGACTACGAGATACCTTGAACCCAGCACAAAAACTAATACTCTTCTTCTTTACGAACATATGAGTTAACGAAAAAACAAAATAAACTCGTACTGCGTAAGTAACGCACGTAGTTTCCGAAATATACCTTATGAAGTCTGCGACGTCTCCTTCGGACTGTTAACAGCAAATGTTTTTACAGTGAACGAACAGGACATTTTTCTGTTAACTAACATTTACGTTGTATGTGTGTTGATAACGCTTTTGACATTTCATTATCTCTGTTTGTTTTGTAAGCTGCATCTTAATCGTATATTGCACCTAGATAATCTA
This sequence comes from Drosophila buzzatii, assembly GCA_035045845.1. Classification (NCBI taxonomy): domain Eukaryota; kingdom Metazoa; phylum Arthropoda; class Insecta; order Diptera; family Drosophilidae; genus Drosophila; species Drosophila buzzatii. The sequence continues at coordinate 533,873 of JAWNOS010000198.1, forward strand.
TCAATGTGAAATGCAACATTTAAACACATCTGGTTTGCAATCTTTGCTGTTGTGACAATCATTTAATTATCACCTCAAAAATATTTCAACATGCTATTTTACAATATGTTTTCTTCATTTAAATTGTCTGTTTCATCTGACCTATGTGGACAGCTCTCGTCAGTCTCGTGAATTTTTTTTTGAATGCCAATGAGCTACAAATGTGTTTGACGTTGCGGGCTGCTGTTAGCGCCCTAGACACTCAGACAGACCCCCCCGGGGCAGTCAGACAGCCAGACAGTAAAGACCGTGCGATAACTGCCAATTTTGTTAAGATGTTAATTTGCAGTAGGCTGACTGACTGTGGCGCTCACTTGGCAAAAATACTCTCGCAGTTAGCGTTTCATTTGCGTGCCACGAGAAATGTTTGCCGACTCATGAGTCACGAGAGTCCAACAAAAGACAGCGTTGGAGGTGGGGCTTTACTTAAATAGCATTTTGCATTTCCTGCAATGACAAGTGCCAGCCCAGTGCCCCACCGCTCGCTCATGAATGAGCGAGGGCTGTTTGTCGAGCTGCTCGAGTGAGCTCTACGACATGTGACGAAAGTAAAAGATAATGTTTATAGTAAGAAATATTGTAAATAAGATATGTATAAGTATCTCATTTGAATCTGAGGCATTTCTTAAGTGTAGCAAAAAAGACGGACTTTAAGCCAGCTCACTTATGCATCTATTTACATTTACTAATAACTTAACTAGCAGCCCCTTAATGGTATTATACATATGTATATTACAGTGACACAGATGATATGACAAAGAGCTGTTTAATGTCGCGACCTCAAGGACAACAAGAACGAGTATTAAGCCGACATGCGGACAGACAGACGTCAAGTGTCATTGCACAGCAAATTGCCTCATTACAACAAAGACAAACAAGAACAAGAACGAGAATAACAAGTGAACGTCACGGATTGCCCTACCCATGCCCGTGTCAGACGTCATTATCCGGAAGAGCCTACATTTTTCTCTCGACTAATGCGAGTCGCGACTTATGAGGATTTCAGTTGAGAGCCCTCTACTCCGCCCTCAGCTAATGGCATATAGCATATCGATTCAGATGCATACATTTGGTACGGCATAATTATAATTCGGGATACATTACAAATTTCGGGGTAGGTTACTAAAAAGAGGCAAAAGGAAGGATTTGCCTGACTTCAGCATGACTCATGAATTGGTGAAACGCCCTGGCCGCAAATTCTTAATGAATTTAAGGCACGAAACCAGTTTTACATATTTAAAGGTGGGCGTATAATTAGGCGGAATTCACCACCTGAGCTCGAACGTAAAACTTTTTGCCTGTAATCATAAGTTTCGCATCGGCGCCAGTCTGGGCCAGACTTGGCAAGTCCTGCCACACGGATGGACTGGGTCATTGCATTATTGATCAAATGCATTTCGTATGCGCCGACGTTGACGACGTTTACTTATGCATGCCCCAACAGGGACCCACGGCTGGCCACCCTGCGCGGCCACATTCAATTTATTCGAGAATTAAGCATGCCTCGACAATGCTCAAATGCCCGGAAACAACAGTCACTCAACAATAGCATCGGGAATGAGAATGGGAATGGGAATCCGAATGGCAGTGGGTGACAGTGGAACTCAGACGCCAATACGTGTGTGTGTGTGTGTGTGCCTGTGTGTGTGTGTGTGCGGCTCTACAATTTAAATTGTTTAAACGCTCGCATATTCTAAATAACTGTCATTACAGTCCATAGCGACTATTTCAATATTGAGTGTATGCAAAATACCCTGTTATAACTGCCAATTAACAATACCAAACATTAAACAATCTATATATCAAATGACATTTAATGTAGACTTTATATAAACAAAATAAACAATAATAATAAATAAATACAATTATGTTAATAGCTTTATTATAACAGCATATATTTTCTTTTCTATTGTTTTAAGTATTATATTTAAAATTCATTGAATCACATTGATTCCAATTATGTAAAACTTTACTCTAAATAAACTTTCTTAAATTGCATTTAGCATGATTAAAAATATGTTTGATATTAGCTCTATGGATAATTATTTAGAGGATATTCTAGTTTATAAGATTTTACCGTTTATTTATAAGTTGATAATCTAAAGCTGTAACTTGAATTCCACACATTACAGAGTATTAGCAATTAGTTATTTAATTATTTACTACAGTAAATTGCAACAATTTGTAAACAAATTGCAGGCCAAGAGCCTTCAGCCAAATATAACACACAAATTTTCAACTATTAAAAGGGCTGCATATTAAGGGTGCGGGTGGGCGTGTCTTGAATGACGTCAATTTAAAGTTCCACGGGTTACTACAGTTCGTTGACTGACAGCATAGCAAACTTGCGCCCTCTGCGTCCTCATCAATAATTAACGAATGCTACTCGCAGTGCTGCATTTTACAACAGTCAACAACAATTAAAAACTACAACAACAAGCGTAATAGCAATATTATTGGTTATACATCAATAAATATTCAAGGGGCAATTAAAATGAAATTCGTTTCGACATTAAAATGCAGCAAATGTGTTAATTTGTGTAAAAACAATTTTACACCTTTTTATACGCAGCATTCTATAGCAAATCGATGCATGAGACGTTTTAAGTACCCACAGTCCACTAAAAAGCCATAACAATTGAACTATTCAAAATATTTCAGGCATTTTCAATTGACATCAAAAATAGCTGCAGTGCTGGAATTCTTGAAAATCCATTTACGGACTCCAATAAAAGATTCAATAATAGTTTGCTTTCAAGAGGTATTTATATAGATGTATTCAGTATTAAGTGGCAGATTATATGATAACTTCTGTATCACTCAATAGATTTCAATGACTGTATATATAGACTATAGTATCCAATTGATTTAAATTAAATTCTATATTAAATATTTTATTAACTAAACTTTAATTACAAATTTCTTTGTAAATAAAGCAAACATTCAAAGTGAATAAAATATATAAAAATAAAACATAAAATTTAGCGACTATACGATCAGATATGTACGAGAGATATAATTTAATAACGAAATTATGTATAACGGTTTAAGCCGAGAACACTCAAATGAAAAGTTTTGAAATATTTGAAAAACTACTTATTAAATATTTAAATATTATTTATTTTGAATACATTAATCATCCCTCTCTCCCTCTCTGCTTGTAGTTTAATGGAAATGAATACGATTTCTGTTTCAAGTACGTTATTAAATTAGTAAGCAGAGCTGGGTAACTACATACAATACTTTGCAGCTCATATGACTGAGGTGCAAGTCTTTGTTTATCGATGATCTGGATATAAAATATCGATGCATGTACTCTATATTGAATCAATGTTCGACATACGGACACAGTTCCACCAAATAGAGTCTGCTGTTGATACAGATCTTTGATATATATATGTATATATATAATCCGTCACATTTGTTTATATTTATTGCGTGACTAAAGTTGAAATTTTATTAACCGGCCTAACAAATGCATTCGCTATACTCTATCATTTATTTACAAAATTAGATTTGCCCAAATTGAGATTCTTCATTTATACATATATCGAATCGTCAATCAACGCTGACAGACTCCAAAAATATCTTGATGGATTAAGCGAAAAGCTGAGCGATGATGGCAAATAAACTTTGTACTTGGACATAAGCAATGCACAGATATATGCGCGAATTTATGTAACATGAATGTGAAATGCAATCAATAAAATGGCATTGGTAAATTGCTTTTGTAACCATCGACGAAAAATGAACCAAAGAAACAAAATAAGCAACGCGTTAACTGACAGAAGCCGCAGCAGTGCTTAATAAAGAGCGATGGCTGGTTGCTTGGTATGTAGGTAGGTAGACATGCATTTAGCTGGGTAGGTGAGGAAGAGGGGCGTGGTCGATGGGTCATATGATATATGGGTCATTAACAAATTGTTCAACGGCTTGGATATTAAAAACACATTGCTTCATACATACATATTCATGTGTATGTGCTTTACATACACAACAGCAACAGCAACAGCAACAAAACAAAACAATAACTAATAACAAATGCCGCATGAATCTGTCAACCGATTACTCATACGTCATGTTGACAAGGGTTCCCAACGGACAACGGGGGCGGCGGTCACTCAATTGAGTCGAGCAACCAACACAGATGACTGCCTCTCGAAAGCAAGAACAAACTTGCTAACACAATGCAGCCGAGTGACTAAAAATCCTGCTCTGACTATGTTTGAGCTGCTAAAAATAAATAATAAAATGCAAATATATGTTGATATGCTAGAAATAACTATTCAAGTGTTAGAATCAAGGCTAAAAGCAAAAGGCTTGACATATTGGTAAGGCAAACAGTTTGCCTAAATGAGAGTACAAATATACTATAATTAAGGGCTGTTATAAAAATATCTAAAGGGGACGAAGTTAACTTAAATAGTTCTGTCAATTAGCTCGTATAACATGCAATATGTTATAATAGAATCATACTTTACTATATATACATCTACCTTAGGTGTAAGCCTTCTGGCATTTATCTATGTCAGTGTCTGCTTCGTAGGAATACGGCAAATTCGAGTAATTAGTTAAAAATCGTATAGACATATATATATGCTTATTTATGAGGTTCTTGCACAGTTTTTTGTGACGCAAATCTATTGGATTTTGTTGACACTTCGTACGTAGGAAATCTATATAAAACAAAAAGCATAGACACACTTTGCTAGAGACTTAGGAATTTCCCACATACACATATATACATATATATGTATATAGCATAATATATATAGTCTCGTATACACGTGCTTGTACGTTAAACAAATATTCGATTTACATATATGTTTTTAATGTCGCCCACTATTGTTGCCAAAAGCTACACAAGCGTTATTAGACAAAATAAAATATCTATTTAAAATTTAAAAACTTAATGAAACTGAGAGTCTAAGCGTGCACACTAGAAGATATAGCTGCTGTAATAAAAATCAAAATATAACCAATGAAAATTTAAGGCTAGCAAGCAAAACAAAGTGCTACATAAGGCGTGGCAAGGCTTTTGGTCGAAATGGCTAACATGGAGAGCGTCATGTTGCCTCAATATTGAACCACGCCCCAATGCAAACTTGAACTCGCCTGCGCTGCAGGACAGTGTAAAATAAGTCCCATAAAACTAACTAGCGCCTGACACTTTGCCTTTAAAGTGGTTGTGGGTTTGCCCAGCACTATGTTGTGTGGGTCTCTCTCTCTCTTTCTTTCTCTCTCTCTCTGTCTCTGTCTGTGTCTGTGTTTGTGTATGCTCTTAGCTGACATTGCTACTGAACACTGCGGGCGAGCAGCACAGCAGGATGCCATCGCCTCTACCAAGTTGTTGGCGAATGAATTTCTCAGTTTAATTGAAATTGACCACTTCCGAGAATTTTACGACCTAAGGGAATTGACAAATGTTGCCATTCAAATGAGAAGTTCATAAGAGAAAACATGGAAATGGAAAATGGCTTGATTCTGTTGATTTTATTATGCAAAATTCATTTAATATTGGATGGAGTTGTTTTTAGATCTTTAACTAAAATTGAATATTTCGAAATTTAAATAAAATACATTGAATACGAAGTTTCATTTTCACAGCTCAACTTTCCTTAAGATTAAAATTTAATTTAATACTTAATTTACGTAACTTTTATGAAAAGCTAGAATCTTTTGCTTTCTTTCATATGCAATTAATCGTTGAATTTGTTTAGAGCATTAACACATTCAACAGCGGATGGTTGCTTGTAATTTATAAGCTGTCATTGAGATGTCAATTGATATTACTTTCTTAAGTTTTTCTCAAATAAAAAAGCCATATTGTTCAAATGGTTTCACATATGAATACCTCACTTTTGTTTACAGAAGCATATATTGTGGCAAAGCAGAGTCGAGCAATAATCGAGTTTGTTTATTTTTTGCCAAGCGAAGGATTTCAGATTTTTGTGTTCTCATTAAAATAAATAAACTAAATGGAATTTTATTTTAGTATGCGAAACATTTGCCTATATAGAATTAAATACAACATTGCTCTAGAGATGCCTTTGATCAGAATTGTTTTGATCAATCAAACTTGATGGCTAAAGCGAAAGCATAAAACTCTACGATAGTCCAAAAATAGGGTGTTCAAGAACTCTTATCTTGCCGCAAATGAATTCATAAACTAATAAAATTTTAATAAAACTCAAAGTACTTGCGAACTTTTCTGTCAATAAAGGTAAAAGTAAAAGCTCTGCAGTGAATCCGAAAAAAATATGTTTGCAAAAGTTACTCTTGGAAAGCTGGAGCATTGTTAAGAACTGCCTCAGCGACCGCTCTCTGGCTACTTCAAAACTGTGCTAAGTGGCTGAGGCAAAGTTGAAGTCTTCATTTACCTTCCTTCCTCATGCTATCGACGTAGACGTCGACCTCTATGAGTATGCTTTCAAGATTGTCAAAGTTCTGCATTAATATGTAAAAATATGAACCACTCTGCATACCCTGTACGCAAAGAAAATAGCTAAAAACGGCATAATGAATTTTGGGCAGGTTTTGACTGTTGGGGGAAGAAAAACACGATTGTCATTTATAAATATATATATTACTTGATATGCTTTGTGCTTCTATTCCCTAAGAATATACATATACGAAAATCTAACAAATAGTGTATACTTTTTAAAATGATATATACATTTTTGGGTATTAATAAAATCAATTAAATATAGTTTTAAATTTTTTGTGTATATTATATTCAACTATTCGTATTTTAAATAAAAATCTGATAATAAATAATTACGTCTAATCCACTAGACTTTTAGTTCAAGAGAAAAAGAATGCATAAAACACATGCTGTACACAAACTTCCGGGTATTTGCTAGTCTGGCAAGTGTCAAGCAGAGCACTCTTGTTTTTTATAGTGGCAGCTCATAGTATTAATGAAAACATATGTATATATGAATAATCCAAGCCACATGTATATATGAATAATCTAAGCCACTGTTGACAAGAATTGATGTCAAGCAGATTCTTTGGTTTTGGCCAAAGCGCGTCTAACTGGGCCAACAACTTGGCAACAAAACGGCAGTCCATAATTGCCGCAGCTACGATTCATTAACATTTTGAGGCCATTCGGATCTTCGCTTTTGTCTTGTCTATCACAAGTGGCACTCTCTTTCAGTTAATGGCAGTTAGGTTCGCCGCATTTCATTTTGGAGCGCATGTAAAAGTTTGAATCATTTTCGGCGCCTTTCACTTTCGAATTGATTATTATTACTTTTTTATCTTTGCGACCGGCTTCCACTTATATTTATGTTAGCTGCTGCCGTCACATGTGCCGCGCCGCACTGGCTTCAATTTAACATTTGCCACTTGACGACGGCACGAGACGCAAAAAAAAAAAAAAACTGATAGCAAACGCAAAAGTTAAAAAACCGTAAAAAAGAAGAAAAAAGAGCTCAAATGATGCGATATGATTCAGCAGCGAGGCTTTATTTGCGACTCGCTACTCGATCAATTCACAACTTTGGATACTGTAACTGAAGAGGTTATAATACACTTATGTGTTTGTTATGGGTATATTGAGATAATAAGAAGTGCGTAGGTGCATTAGAATAGACCATAAGATAAGATAATAATAATTAGTGATGCTCATATTAAATATACATCCAATATGAGTATATACATATACATTAATAATACATTTAAGCGTATGTCTTTGACTCAGAAATATATATTAAATATATGCAAGAAATACGTGTATGAATCCATATATTCATTTATGCTTCCATATATACCATACTCTGTCTATATAAATACTAGTTTTCTTATATTGAATGATTATTTACATTTTAAGATATATGGCATAACATTTATCTATTTCATATATGCAAACTTATCTGTATATTCTATAAATCTTACTAATACAAATTAATAATTCATTTGATTAATGAAGCTCCTATCTTTTATTTACGTTTTTATAAAATTATATTTTTATGTCAAAATTAATGTGTATTATTCGTAGTTGCAAAATAAACTTTGAAATTCATATTTGAATAAAAGAGCATTTCATCTTTAAGTCAATTTCATTTCATTTCATTTTTATTTATTTAATGAATAACCAACAACAACAACAGCAACAACTATGGCAGTAAATCGAGTTGGTTCAACCCATTCATTCACACTCATACTTGATCGTGAGTCATCAACGACGTCATCTTTAGATGAGACAATGTACTTTGAAGAGAGTGAATTTATCAGCTTGCGTAAAATTAAAAAAATTATTGAAATTTGTGGTTGCTGATCTTAAACTATAATTGATGAGAGGGCGACAAGCAACTTCCATGTCTCGTGACTCGGCGTACATATTAATATACATAATTGTGTATACAACTTTAATATATTTCTATTTATAAGCCCATTAATGTTTTATTATAAATTTCAATTTAATTTGCATCCCGATATCATGAATTAATGTGGCGCAAAGTCTTGGACAACAAATATAATGCCAAATTGAATGCACACGAGAACTGCATCCCAAATTTGATTGCATTTTTATGGTCAATGGAGCGGCCGATACACACACTATATACATAGTGTGTATCTATATATGTATGTGTATGTATGTATTCATATTCAGTGTTGGCGTTGGCGTTGGCGTTGGCATCGTTCGGCGACTCACTGGAAAACCTGGCGACTGCTGCAGTCAAACACAAAACTGAATATTTTCGTTTGCTTTTGCTTTCTCATTACATACCCTGTATCAAAACAAGCTTTTGCAGTTAATGGGTATGATGAAGACAACGTAAGAAAATCCATATATTCTTAACATGAGATATCAAAAAGTATAAACAGTGTAATATTTAAAAAAAAACTTAAGATAAAGTATAAAATAATATGTTGACGATTAAAAGTAAAAAATATTAGCAAAGAATAAATATCAAATATGGCGAATAGCATTTGTTGAAGCTATGATTAGATCTTTATGAAAAATAAAAAAAATATATGTACTTTTACGAATGCGTTTTGTCAAAGCAATGCCTTTTAGACGCAATCTCAAGTCAACTTTAAATAGATATATATGTACATATATAATCAAAATATTTATCGTGTAGCTGATAAACCGATGTTATTTGTATAGGCTGTGCAGATTTCAAAAACAATTCACACGTTCAATACCTTTCTCATACTAAGCCTAACGTATTATTTACGATAAGCAAACATATCGAGCATATAAATATCATTTTTTATGATTCGAAGAGTAATAAACAAAGAGGTTTGCGTTCGCACAGGGTAACTGCTGGGCGGGAATGTCTTACTATTTCTTTTTTTCTGTTTAGCTTGGGTTACTCCATAAAAGTCATGGGCCCAGAGCAAAAACCTGCGCTGCATTCAACTGCTTTGGCCTGGCCTGGTCTGTTGAGCTCACTCTACATGCTAATAAATTGCAGTTTTATGCTCTTGGAATATACGTGAGTGTGTTTGTGTGCGTGTGTGTGTGTGTGTGTGATATGCAGATGTGAGCGACAGACAGGCAACGATTTATGCAGCTGACATCCGTTGCTCGTTTGGACGCTCGTCAAAAGCGGAAGTTTCCTGTGACTAGTCGTAGGTATCCAACCCATTGTTTTCTTTGCTCTTGTTGTTGTAATTGTCGTAGCCAGTGGCAGCTCCACTTTGGCACAGGTTGGCGGACACCAAGTCAACAAACTTAACGTTGACGCTGCATTTTGTTGACGTTGCTGCCATTGCTCTTGTCCATTGGCCGTCTCTCGCCTTCTCTCGCTCTTGGTTGGCTGTCTCTTTTGTTGAAGGGCTATGCAAACAGAAGGCCATGCCACCAGCTCCTTGGCTGAGTCAGAGAATCTTTGGCAATTGCGACGGTTGCCATTGTTGTTGGCAGCTCCTGTTGCCGCCACCACTCAACATGCAACCAACTACTGGCTGTATTTCGAATCTTTAATATGCATGCTTGGTTCATTGTTGTCTAGTCCCCAGTAGACAGCGGAGACCGTTCTTAACCTATCTGGTCAGCCATGGTTCATTTCATATAATTGACTCTGTATTCCCTTCCCTCCATTTCACGCTGTCGGCCCTAATGACCACAGAGATTTTCCAGCTGGCCGGTAAAATGCATTAGCATTAACCTAACGCCAACTTATAAACGGCCGCAAAGAACATAGCTAATGCGATTATGGTCTCTCCTCTCTCCCTCCCTAGCTTTCCCACTCTCACTCCCACTTTGGAGAAATGTGAGTCAAGCTAGGCTCGAATTAGTTGGGCTTGCAGCTTGCTACGGTATTTGGGTCAGCAACGCAATCGAGAAATCGATGCGGTTTAGAATCGATTCGAGCTGAACGGAAAACAAGAATTCTGCAATTTAAACACTTTGGCCTTTTTCTATAAATATTTATATTAATTTACTGAAACAACGCGTTCAAATTTTTGCAATGATTTTCCACAAGAATGAAGATTGTCGATTGATTTGAGCACGTACATAAATAATTTTTTTCTTCAGTGGAAAATTAGAAAATATAGCTAAATCCATCATCTCTAGCTCTATCAATGATTAGCTAAAGTCTAAAAATGTTTTATACGATGGGCAACAACAATCTTTATGAATCGAGTTACAAAAATAAATTATCCATTCTTCAGAAGTTGTTAAAGATTCAGTTTAAAAGGTTTTAAAGAGGTTTTCATATAAAAGATTATGTCTCATACGAAAAAATCGCATAAATATCTATATATTATATCAAGTCACGCAGAGCTTTATATACTCTTTAGACTGAGAACAGTGTATTACGCAGTTGAGCATATGCATTTACATGTGTTGCCAACGCTCTAAGTATTCTTCAATTTTATTATATCTATAGCTATTTTGCGTTTGACTGCAATAAATTAGGTGCCAAGCCCCTTCTACATGCAACTGAATCATCAGACACTAAAGTCCATTATAAATCGAACGCATTGCAGTAACTGACTTTGGGTTTGGATTACAGCAACAGCAACAACAGCCAGTCGTGTAAAAGCAAATTGAATGCATTTACAATTGTTTTTCTCTAAATAGCAAACTAAAATATCAACAACAACAGCAGCAACAAGAACAAGAAAAACAAATGCAGCAGCAGATATTGAAGCGACGCTGTTGTAGGGAAATTTGTATTCAATTCAATTTGTCAAATGCATACACATAGAGAGAACTCACACAGATACACACACTAGCAAAGAGTTTTATGTATCTGTGTGTCTCTATTTCGTTCTTGTTTTTGTTGTTAAACACAAACAAAAAGTTCAAGGCTAAATTTTGGTGGGCAACATGCGCACAAATAAAACAAAATTTAGAAAAGAAATTAATCTTCGAATAAATGAATTTAAAATACTCTTACGAAATGTTTAAAGTGATCTTTCGTTTTATGTTTGCTTCAATAGTTCATTGTAAAATCTAATTATTGTAGCTTAAATGTTCAATTTTTATAGAAATAAATATATACAAATATTAGAAGAAATAATAAATAATAAATGTACAGAAAAAAAAACACACAAAATATACGCAATAATATACATAAATATAAATTTTCTATATATTCATTTTTTATGTATATATATATAAGTAAATTTTTGCTTTGTTTATTATTATAATATATTTATATAAATATATATATTTTTGGCTGCATCAAAGATTTTTCTTAAGCTTTACAAAAATTTCTGTATGACAATATTTTTCAAATAAATAATTTTCATTGTTTTTATAGAGCTATAAAAAAGTTGTAAAATCAAACTGTGTTTCTTGAATTTTCCATTGTATTGAATGGAATTTTTCCAATTTCTGTTGTCATTCCACTATATGCGCTTACACAACCAAGTTTTGAAGAGTATTTTGAATTAAAATAACAAATGTTTAAATTCAACTTGCAGCTCTGTTCAGTCAGATAGAGAAATATAATAAAAAGTATCTACAAAATAAGTATGCCATTCAGCTAATTGCGCTTTGGCGTTTGGCGTTCAATTAATTCTCGTAAAAACATTGCCGCATGTTTACAAATTCACATTTAGTAAAGAAAAAGCTGTTATTCAGAGAGTTTATCAAAAACTTGTCGCCAGGTGCTCTATTTTTAAGCACACACACAGACACAGAGAGAGCCCAGCTAAAATGTATATATACCATATATACATTTCGTATTTGCGATATTATAAATATATACATGAGCGCCAATATATACACACAGCATATATAAGATTGCAGATTTCGGATTGCGGATTGTTGATCTGTCATGTGCGCGAAAGAATTTTGTTTACACAAATTGCTTAGAAATAATTGTGACGACTTAGAGATAAAATTGAGCATAAATTTAAAGTGCGCACGAATCGGACCTAGCCCAAATAGACACTTTACCCCAATCTATGTTGTTTGTTTGTTGTCCAACGATAACCCAAAGACATATATAATTACATAGATTATCTGAATTGAGCATAAATATAAATACGTTGAAACCAATGTTGCGTAAATAAAGATTACTAGAACTAGACCTGTCCATGCATATTTTCGATACTCTTGAAATTTCTTTGCGTTTTCAAGTTATACAAGACTATGCATATCATTGGTATATTTTTTAATAACGGCTTGTCATTCACAATTATAATTGCAAATTATTTTTCTCAATTTTTATTTATTACTCTAACTGTAAAAATAACACCATTTACATGCTTATTTTAATATAATTTATGACTTTGCTGCCCTCGTTTGCTCTGAGCCTCATGATATTTGATATCTGGTTATTTCTAACAATAATGAGTATTCAACTTTAGTTCATCAGATTTCAAAAGAGCCACAGGTCTGGCATTGACTCTCTTTTCATATATATCGCCATTCTATATGATTTACATAAATTTTATATTTCGAGCAAAATCGGTTATCTTTTGATTTATATCAACACTGTAAATTAAATGCAGGAAACAGATTCAATTTCAGAATTTCATAGTAACTCGTACAATTACTATTCAATATTATCTAAAATAAATAAAATACTGTGAAATTCCCAAATGTGCCTACCTAATATATTTTCATTTTTCCATGCATATATATTAACTATAAATTCCAATATAAATTCAATATATTAAGTTAATCTTAATCTGATTTTCGCCTGCATTTTGCATCGCTTAAATACACTTGCGGCAATCAGTACTAGCCAAACATTTGATGTGAATTTAATGCCAGACGCAAAACCAGTCTCCGGCAAGTCTAGTCCAATCCAGTCGCAGTCTAGCCATCAGGCAGGGCTGTGCACGTACTTTTGGTCAATCGGAGGCAAAGTAACGATTTGTTGCGTTAATGCCGCGTGTGCCCTAATATCAGGCCATAATGCCGTACGTGCCGCAGATAAAAAGCGATTCGCATAAAAATAATATAATGATGGAGGGAAAAAGGTCGCTACTCACAAGCATGTTGACCCTTAAGGAAAACTGTGTGCTTTCACGCTTCCCAAAGTGGAAGCTGATAACAAAAATTTGTTTACGTAAACTGTCTCATCACAGGCGGTGCGCAAGCGAACGCATAATTATAAACAAACAGACGGGCTTTTAAAAAAAAAATAAAAATAAAACAGAAACCAACTCGATTTAGCTCAAGCCAGTGTCGCATCGGTGTTTGACCTTTCTTCGGTTTGAGATAAAACAAACAAAAAGCAAAAGGGGGCAAATCTAAAATTGATACTAGCTAAGTGTCTGGCCAAGAAATACCCTACTTTTATATGTAGACAATTTATCTAATATGCATATGTACATACATAATAAAATTGAAAATTTTGGAACTGGAATTATTATAATATTAAAAGAGACAGTTAAGCAATTTGATATTTAATTAAAATAATATGTTCCCAACTGAACGCACACAATACACAAATGACAAACTTAACAGGTCACGATAATACATACATATAGAAATAAATATATGTATATATTTACTGCGCAGTTACAACAGTTTACAAGCAGCTTCAAAATATGGAAATTTCAATTGATGCCCTCGGTCCAATAATAATTGAAGCACATGTATCGATTACAATAAAAAACAAAAGTCTGATCAATGACGATTCGTGGAAATGATGTTGAGTTTTTAGAAATTATATATATTTTCTTCTTAGTCAAAATAAACCAAAGTTCTCATAGCTTATCTAAGGGTAAACATGCGCCACAAATTGTAATTTGTATACCCTGAGCCCATTAAAAATGGAAAATCACAGGGTATAATGATTTTGTTAAATGTATGTAACAGGCAGAAGGAGGCGTGGCAAACCTCATAAGTATATATATTATGGATCAGGGTGACGAGAAAAGTCGATATAGCCCTGTCCGTCCGTCCGTCCGTATGGTGAACACGGCGATTTCCAAAGATATAAGAGATAGAGTTCATTCTTTTTGTGTTAGATTCGTATATTACACGCACAGTACGCGTTTGTATCAGAAATTCGATAACTAATTCCAAAGTTATCGATAAAAACAATTATCGACAATCAGTTATAAAATTATATCTCGTTCATCTTTAGAGTTAGAGTTAGGTGTGTGTGCGCGCGTTTTTGCATGTTTGTTCCGCGTGGAGAATCGAAACAAAGCATTCTTGGAATATTATTCGTTCGAAGAAGAGATCAGGGGATTTCGTAGTCGAGCAGTCTCGACTAGAGCTTTCTTACAAGTTTGTTATATATTTTGCGTGTGACTCACACGAATGTATGGCAAATAAAAAATTTATTATTAAACTAAAAATCTCTAATCTCACATTAGGGTCACTAGCACAGACATCAACTCATTTATATGCATATACATACATATATATGTATTTATCTATATCTGTATGAACTGAATGTCAAGTCAAAAGATGAGCCAACAACAGCAACAACAATGCAATTGTTGTACAATTATTGCTGCTGTTTACAAATGGAAATAAAATAGAAACAAGTGCAAGAAACACAAAAGTTGGAAAATTTTTTGCAAACTGCCGACTATTAAATACCCTGTACATAAAGATGTGTAAATAAATATTTATGTACTACATACGGGTATGGTTATACATATATAAAGAGTTTTATTCCTATAAGAGAAAGGCAATATCGATAAAAACAATATCTTAAATAGGTCGACATATTTTTTTTTTTTAATCAAATTTAATCTTTATTGAGTTAGCTTTGCACCACTATGTTTTCAAGTTATCAAATAATTTTGCATAGTAACATATGTTCTTTTTTATTCTATATGCAAAATATATATGAATAACAATTATAATTAAGAGAATTTTGAGTTTGGGACATGTTTTGTATATTCTATGCCAATGATATAACATATAATGTAAATTAAATTACAAATCCTCAAATTCGATCAGAATAATAAATTCGCAAAAGAAAGCAACGTAAATATTTTATGTTCTGCTCGCTACTCATTTTAACTCGCTCCCACTATCTTTCTTTTCTCTCTCTCTCGCTCTCTTTCTCTTTTACTCTCTCTCTCTCTCAATTGCTCTTTATCAATTGTATATTATGTAAATGTTTCTCTTGCACACTCACCTTGGTATACAATTGGGTGGCGTTCGATCGACTTCCCAGGCGGCGAAGAGTTTCATAGGCACCGGCTTCTGTCCGTTGCTCGTCATATTGCTGCTGCTGCTGCCAGCGGCGTAGCCGCCGATGACGCCGCCACCGCAGAGGCCGCTGGCCGAGCTTGCCGTATTGACCGATGCAGCGCCAGCGGCAGCTACGTTAGCTGTTGCCGACGCTGATGCTGAGGCTGAGCCACCGCCGCTGCCACTGGCGACAAATTTATCCATCAATTTTGACGATTTGTCCACCATCTTCATGGTGAGTTTGTATTATTGTTGCTGTTGTTTTCTATTGTTGTTTCTTTGGCTGTTGTGTGTTTGCTGTTAATTTATGTTGCACATTATGAATCTAGCAAAAAATGTTTCACATAAATTCCATTTCACGTTACGTATAATATATCTAAATTTACTCGGATTTAGCGTTTGAAGCGTGGCAAACTTTTGTTCATTTGTCACACACACACAAATGCATACATACATATGTATACATATTTAAATATAATTATGTATTTAATAGTTACAAATTTATATTTTCCGATTGGGCGGCTGCTGCTATGGGGCGAGCCAGCTGCTGGCTGCCTACTGTGCTGCTCGCGCTTAATGTTCAAAAAGATGCGCTTCGTAGTATACACAGAATCACGACGCATCCAAGACCCAGAAGCAAGCCGAGCAATAGGGGAGGGGAACGCGGATAGACAGAAGCAGAGAGCCGAGTACAATTGCAACTGCAAAATTCACACTCACATACACCGCAAACACACACGCTCACTCACAGAATCAATAACACGATTTTTTGCGGGTACCCAATATGAATCTGTTATAGGATTTTACTGATTTCCCGGAGCAGCTTAGAGATGTGCCTGCCGCACGTACGCGCTGTCTGTTATTTGCCGTTGACGAGCTCGAAACAACCGTCATGCTCCAAAGTAGCCGTGCAAATGTCGCGTTATAAATTTCTCACAGTCACTCGATTCGCATGCTGAAGCCAGAGTGAGCGGAGGCGAGCGACAGAGTGAAATGGAGAGAAATTCATGAGAGCAGCAAATCCGTTGCTGGGGCGCGTCAAGAGCGCAAGCGGCAGCAATAACAATGTGCGCACTCCCCCACATACAATCACACACAAACAAACACACATACAGAGACGCGAGCACGAGCACTCAACGTTGGCGCTTTTTGCAAATTTTGTGTCCGTGTTAGGCTTGTTCGTGTGTTTATTCGCGCATTTTATGCTCTCCTACGCGCGCATAAACAAAAGGAAACAAAAGGCCCACCAATTGCATACAAGAGTGTGTGCGTACATGTGTGTGAGTGTGTGTGTGTGTGTGTGTGTCTGTATATATATATATTGAAGTGTATGTAAAGGAGAGCACATTGGTAGTAGGCACAGCAACATCAACTGCACCTTTCACAACTTTAAATTTGAATTTGAGTGCACAGTGTTTAATTTGTAACATTAAAATTCTCTCATGTATTATTTATTTTATTTACCACAATTTATTCACCAAAAAATCGCGGAGCAATCTACGATGTTCGCCACTCATTCAGGCAAACACATACTAACATCAACAGACTAACACATAGACAACAAGCCCAATTTAACATTTACTCAACTGTTGTTAACAGTGACCGCACATTACTTTTACTAAAACGACACAAAATAAATTTTCATGAATGTAAATACTTCTTAGCAATTCAATATATCTATTATTATATATATAATATATTATATTATTAGGCGGAAATAAGTATAGAGTTTGAGTAAAGAGCTGTTAAATTGGAATCAAATTACTGTAGCTTCCATAGTAATAACAGAGTAGTCACAACATTTACCAACACTAAATCGTATCGATAGCTTATAGCTGCCAGGGCATCAACAGTCTTTTCCGTCACAATAATTAATGTAAACAAAAGCGAATTTTCCGGCATCGCAAAGAAAACTTACAAATCATGGCCGATGCGTGGGACATAAAGTCGCTCAAAACAAAGCGCAATACTCTGCGTGAAAAGCTGGAAAAGCGCAAAAAGGAACGCTTCGATATACTGTCAGACAAGCAAGAGGACCAATCCAACCCAAAAAAAGAGCTCGGTAAGTGCCGAGCCGGCAACAAGTAGATATAAGGGATTATAAAGTATATATTCGAATTAATTGCTTTTAGTTGAAGCCGATGTGGACGTACAGAAGGCTGTACTCCAAACACTTAGTGCCTCCACTCTTGTGCTACCCATTGTCTCGACGCAAGTGGTCGACAAGGTCGGCTGCCTTATGGAGAAGCCGCCAACGATGGAAATGGTTAACTTTATTCTAGGAAAGCTGGCCAATCAAGGCGCAATTGGTATTAGAAATGTCACAATTGGCACAGAAGCGGGTTATGAAGTGATATCCGTACAAACGAAGGAACTGCAGGAGATATTCGATGATATCAATGACAGTTGCCAGCAGAATGAGGAAACAGATGCCAAGCGAAAGTGTAAGCAATTGCTTGTTCATAATTTGAAATATTTCATTTAACATAATATAACCATCAGTGGAATCTGGGCAGGATGAATCGAACGATGCAGAGCGACCTGAACGCAAAATCCAAAAAGTGGATTCAGGAAACGCACGCAAAGAGTCAACCAGCCTGGATGCTTCCGACGATATCATGATGCTATTGTCCCTGCCCTCCACACGCGAGAAGCAAAGCAAACAGGTCGGCGAGGAGATACTCGAACTGCTAACCAAACCCACGGCCAAGGAGCGCTCTGTAGCTGAGAAGTTCAAGTCGCACGGCGGTGCACAAGTCATGGAATTTTGCTCGCACGGCACCAAAATCGAGTGTCTTAAGGCTCAGCAGGTGGCTAACGAAATGGCAGCCAAAAAGAAACTCGAACGCCGTGAGGAGAAAGAACTGCGCAGTGCCGTCTCTGCCGATGGGGCCATTTCCAATAACAGCAAGCTAGTCAAGCTAAATTCCGACGATGCCGAAGATGGCGAAATCATTGCAGAGAGCCTAAACAACTGTGAGGGCGATTCGCAAGGATCCACTGATGACAGCGAGTCCTCCGGCGACTCAGACAAATGCACAAAGCTGCACTTTAAGAAAATCATCCAATCCCATACAGACGAATCACTCGGCGATTGCAGTTTCCTGAACACCTGCTTCCACATGGCCACCTGCAAGTACGTACACTACGAGGTGGACACACTGCCGCACATCAACACGAACAAACCGACGGATGTGAAGACCAAGCTCAGCATGAAGCGCAGCATCGATTCCAGCTGCACTCTCTATCCGCCACAATGGATTCAGTGCGATCTACGATTTCTGGACATGACGGTGCTTGGTAAATTCGCTGTGGTCATGGCGGATCCGCCATGGGACATACATATGGAACTGCCGTACGGCACCATGTCGGACGACGAGATGCGGGCCCTGGGCATTCCTGCACTGCAGGAAGAAGGACTGATATTTCTATGGGTAACGGGGCGTGCCATGGAACTGGGGCGTGATTGCTTAAAGCTTTGGGGCTACGAGCGTGTCGATGAGCTGATCTGGGTGAAAACGAATCAGCTGCAACGAATCATTCGTACTGGCCGCACCGGTCACTGGTTGAATCACGGCAAGGAGCATTGTCTGGTCGGCATGAAGGGCAATCCGACAAATCTCAATCGCGGCCTCGATTGTGACGTAATTGTAGCCGAGGTGCGCGCCACCAGTCACAAGCCTGACGAGATCTACGGCATCATTGAACGACTGAGTCCAGGCACTCGCAAAATAGAGCTCTTTGGTCGACCGCACAACATTCAGCCCAACTGGATAACGCTGGGCAATCAGCTGGATGGCATTCGGCTAGTCGACCCCGAGCTAATTACCCAATTCCAGAAGCGTTATCCCGACGGCAATTGCATGTCACCCACGGCGGCGGCAGTGAACGCGATTAAGAACTAATCAAATACACGGACAAATTATAATTCTTATGATGACTTTTATAAATACGTTAAGTACGTTAAGATTAAAGTAAATATTTAAATAGATTTTATTGCTCATTGGGACTTTGCGCGTATTTACAAGTGTTGGCGCTAAATGAATAATGTGTGTATATAGGCTATATATAGTATGGGATATATAGAACGGCTAGTTAGATACGGTCTTAATCACAGCATTGAATGCGTGAGAGTTAGATATATACGATTGCTAATGGACATAAATATATGATGTAAACTAATATGACTTATGAGAGAGTACAGAGCTGGGTTTATCTAATTTATATATACTATATCTGTATGTATATATATATATCCCTGTACCCTGCAATACCCTCTCTCGCCAATCCATTGTCTGTGGAGGCAGCTTAAATTATGTACACTAAAGTTTTGACATGAAAATGGATAATCTTCGTTTATCAACCCACTTGAATAGTTTCACGAAGAATTTTAAACAAGAATTTTGATAATGTAACGTTATACATTAATAACATCAATTACATCAATTTCTAAACATTTGTTTGTGCTGTGGGTGTCCTTCTCCTGGGCAGTTTTAGTCTGTGCTGAAAGTCCTTAACGCGAATGCGTTCCAGTTGCACTTATTGCCTTTAAAACTATGAACCCCAGCACCGTGGCAGCGGCTACGCCCAGGCCGGCTTTAAGCCAAACTTTCGGATCCTCAGTCATCAGTCCGAATTGTCGCAAGTACCTAAGCAAATGTGGTAAACAAATTAATCATTAGATACATAAATTAAAGAGAATTGAGTAGGGGTTAAGAAACTCCGTACAACACATTTGTAAAGCGTGTGTTAGGTGTATGAGTGCGAGGGGTTATAAATGATCGCATCGCATGTTAGGAATACAGTAAAGAACCCAGACAACATTAGTAAATATTCAGTTAGATGTATAACACTTACGCCGATTCCCACAGCTGTACCAACCTGTGCTTGTAGAACAGTATCCAGGCGGCTTGAAAGCGCCTACGGAGTAGCAGCAGCAGCACGGCAAAAATCCAAGGCGAGTAGAGCAGCAGAGTCCATAAGCATTAAGGATGCAAAATACATCAACAAAACATAACATGAACACCAAACAAATACGTAGAGGGTAAGGGGAGGGAAGGAAATAAGATAATAAAAGAAGATAATAAAAGTAATAATATGTGTATATAGCCATTAATCCGAATATGTCAACTATGCCAAATGCCCAAATGATCAGTGTTGACCCAATGTCCCAAAGTGACCTTAATGACAGCAACCCAAATGGAAAAGCATTTGAATACTCACGGAAAGGCTGCCATTGTGGCCAGCTTTGTGTAGAGCTCCTTTTTGTTAGTCTTTAGGCTGAAGAGATGAGGTGGCAACAGCTTGTATTTCTCGCAAAACTCAGCCGGCTGCATTAGATAGTCCTGGCGACGTTCTTCGAGATCACACTTGGTGCCCACAATCATGACGGGTATTTTGCTTTCCGCAAAGTATTTAATGTAGATGCGGGCCACATACTCAAAGGAGCGCGGATTAGAGGAATCGTAGACGAGACAGGCCACGTCGCAGTTCACCTCCTGCGGCTGTAGCGGATCGAGCGCATGCCGCACATCGATGTCGCGCAATATTAAATGCTTCTCCTGGCCATAGACCTGCACCGAATTGATGCAGTGAACCACATTCGTCTTGAACTCTTTGCCCAGCAGTTTGCTCATGTCGTCGATGAGGAAGCCACGACACAGTCCGGTCTTGCCCGATCCCTTGGGGCCGATCACGTGACACTTGTACACGGAGCGACTGCTCTGCCGCTTAGCAAGATCTATGCGACGCTCGCGCGTCACATGGATGGCCACCAGTTGGCTGTCGTTCTCATGTACATTGAAGCCCAAATAGGCCAGATACTCCATAGTTTTGACCACGTCGATCAGGGTCATCAGCGTCCAGCGGCACAGCCAACCATGTAGTGTCACCCAGCCCTTGTCATTGGTTGGACACGATTTGCGTATATCCGTCGAGTAGGACCACGGCGCCGTTGGACATGTGCTGAATAGCATTTTGTGCTCCTCCGGCGACAGTGCGCCATCGCCGTCGCGATCGTAACGCTCAAAGACCGCAATCAAAAACTGTTGACCGCGATGCGACAACTCCGTGCTGCTGCCCGGCGGAATCTTCAGCGACGGCCGCAAATAGTCCTTGCACATTTCCAATTGATCGTTGTAGCCAAATCGCCGCAGCACCGCCCATGTTGTCTCATTGCGTCCACGCTGTATGAACAGGCAGTGTAAAAAGAGAAATCCCTGCAGCGTCACTGCATCATTGTAGATGCCATCCGGCACGTTTTTCTGTATCACGGATTTCACCTCATCCAATATTTGTGGCTGCAGCGGCGTATTGAAGCAACGCCTCTGAAACAGGTTCAGCTCGTAATCATTCAGCAGATTGTCGCTATCAATATCGCATATCTTGAATATGCGCACCAGCGATTTCTTGCAGGCAGGCGTCAACTGAAAATGAGTTGGAGAGGAAAATTATCTTCAGTTATAAAGCACTTATTTTAGTTGCTTGTTTAAATTGAATATAGCTTTCAAGGCGTACAGCTGTATTAATTTATAACTACGTTGATCTCCGGGAAGCGAGAAATGTGATTTTGGAATTATCTTTAACTAATCTGGCTTACATTTTGCTCCTCCATGATGTAGAGCGGTGAGGTGGGATGCAGCACCGCCTTTTGTGCGTAGTAAAACATTTCGGAAATATTGTGCAGAGTTTTAGCGGAGCATTCGACACAGCTTTCAATCTCCGGATAGTCTTCCATGATGGCCAAGACATTATCGATAGTGGAATACTCGATCAAATCAATTTTATTGCCAACTAAGACAATTGGCTTGCGGGCCACATCGGGTTCGCCGTCTGTGTTTGAGCTGCTACTGCTGCTGCTGCAGGTGGAGCGGACTAGGGGTAGCCAATGAGATGTTATTCGGTCGAGCGAGTCGTCATCGTCCACGGCGTATACAATGCACACGACGTGCGCTTTGTTTATCTCGGCGGCCAGTGCGTCATCTGATTGCTCAACGCTCGAAAAGTCAACGATATTGGTGGGCACCTGTTCGGGAGTCACGTTCGCCGGTATTGTGATCTCTTCGGCACGAGGTGGCACCTCCTCGGGGTACTCCTCGCTGACCAGGGACAATATTAACGACGTTTTGCCAACTCCAGCATCGCCGACCAGCAGAATTCTCACGTTTTTCCGCTGCGACGCCGTGTATTGACCCATTACTTTCTTTTTACTTTTGTTGTTATTCTATTCAAAAGTACACTATGTTAACGCTTTACGTTTTAGTTTTTAGCAATTTTGGCTACTCTTTCTTTCTTTCTTGGGGTTTTAAGATAATTTCGAGATTTTGTTATGCAAAAACCGCAGATACGACCGAGACGGCAGCTGATTTATAAAGACACGCGTATCGATACCTCAATACATCGAAATTTTTGGAGAGACAACAACCCTAGAACAACCCATGTGGTGCTGCCGGACCAATTGTCAATTTGAAAATATTTTAACTGTGGGTGATGCTTTTTTTGCATTTGCTGCCCTTTAAATCGAACTTTTCTAATTTACCAAGGTTTTATTTTAAAAGAAACAGCGTTTACTGCCTTTCTGAAGTTTTTTTGCCCACAACATGTTCAAATCGTTAAAACTGAAGCAATGTGGCAACTACATCAGCGGAGACGGAGAAAATTTGTTTTGTGAGTTGTGGAAACGGCACACAAAAAAACGGCGCTCAATAAATTTACATATAGAAAAATGAGAAACAACAATTAACAACAAATAGCGCGCGTCGTGTGTTCCGTTTCTGTTTATTTCAGTTTTCAGTCCATTATTTAATCGCGTAGTCTTTTTGGTTTGCTACTGTCTTTGTGTCTGTGCTGTAGAAGCTATTGGCTGTGAGTGTGTGTTAGAGAGAGAGAGGGGCAAAACTTCGCTTCTCAGTTGTTGTGAAGGTGGCGGAGGAGGTGGTGGTGGAGGTTGTGGTTGTTTTTGAGAAGAGACTCACATAGTAAAAACAGTGCTGCGGCGCGGAATCAATATCGATGGTACGCACCAAAAACCAATCGTCGTCATCCAGCGCCAGCAGCAGCACCAAGTCGCCGGTCAAGATCAGCGGAGGCGGCAGCAGCGGAACCAATCGCAGCCGCAGCTGCAGTGAAGCATTAATCGATGACGGCAAAACTAGTTCGAAATTGTCGTCGAATCGTCAACGCGCTACAATAACAACAACAACTGCAGCCACAACTCCAGGCAGTTCGCCAGACGACGATACCACCGATGCGGATCTGACACCGACCAGTGGAATCGGGCCAAGAGGCGGCACTTCGGTGCACAAGCAAAATCTCTACGTTGTTTCATTTCCCATCATATTTCTATTCAACGTATTGCGCTCTCTGATTTATCAGCTGTTCTGTATTTTTCGCTACTTATACGGAGCGAGCACAAAGGTGATCTACCGCAGTCCGCATCGACGTGACTGCAATATTGAAATCGTTGTTCAGAACTCCAAGGAACAGCAGTCAGTCATTTGTCCATTGGAGCTGAATACGAACGACGGCATTGAACGGACCCCACAAGCACTGCCCCAAAGACAACGCGCTCTGCTCCCTCTCGAAATGGCAGCCAATCGTGGCGGCAGTGGCTACTCCCCGGGCCCCGGTGATCCGCTGCTGGCCAAGCAGAAGCATCACCATCGGCGCGCATTCGAGTACATTTCCAAAGCACTCAAAATCGACGAGGAGAACGAAGGTAAGTAGTTGTTATTCCTTTCATGGGGTTGCTTTGTCTTGCCTCTGGCTGGCTGGCTGCTGGAGTGGTGTGCTTTATGAGTCATCGGACGCAGCGCGCGCTTTGTTGTCATACTTGTATAAGCTAGAGATGGGCAAATGTATCTCGTATTACACGATGCAAGGCGAGCACGAGTTCTGATATAAGCTAATATATGATATTATACATATGTATGTATTTATTAGCTTATGCTTTTTATTATTTCTTAATTTTTTTTTTTTATATGGTAGCTTACAACAAGTTTATTTTATAAATATTTGTTATTAACAATTTGTTGTAAATATTCATTTTCTTAAAAAAGTTTTCTGCAACTTTTAACTTAAACGTACTTTTAACTTAAAATAAAAGTATTGCATTTTGTACTGTTTTTTATTAAATAGGAAATATATGTATATATCTCTCTATAATTATTATTATTATTGTTATATTAATTTATTCCAATTTAAATTAGTATATTTTACAATTGTTAACAGCTTTATTACATTTTTATTAAATTATTAGATTCCTGTTTCCTAGGTATGATATTTACTCGTGTCACGAAAAAAAAAAAAAAAACCACTCAACTCTATTAGCATTGCCGTTGAGAATCAATATTCAGACACACACACCAACACGCACACATATGTATGAATATTCTATATTATTGATACCTACATACTCTTTCCCTTTCAGGCCATAAGGAGCTGGCCATCGAGCTATATAGAAAGGGCATTAAGGAGCTGGAGGATGGCATTGCTGTTGACTGCTGGAGCGGACGCGGCGATGTTTGGGATCGTGCCCAGCGCTTGCACGAGAAGATGCAAACCAATCTCTCGATGGCACGTGATCGTCTGCACTTTCTCGGTGAGTAACTGCATCCACGATTCATTTAAAACGTAGTGTAATCTTTTATTTTGTATTTTTTTTGCATTTTGTTTTGCTTTGTTTTATTTTGCACCTATATTTATCATTGTGTTTGCACCAACTGTTTGGTTTTATTGTCCCCCCGACCCACCGTCCAATTGCATCCTCATTCCGCAGCTTTGCGTGAGGAAGATTTGCAAATGCAACGTTTGTCCCTGAAGGAAGCGTCGAAGAAACAGCAGCAGCAACAGCTCACATCAAAATTTAAACAACCCATGCTCGTGGGTCAAACGAACAGTAAAGCAGCGGCTATTGAGCCGCCAAAGATAACAATGCGCAGCAGTGGATATGGACCCAAATCCGTCGGCGGCAGTGGTGCAGTCGGTGCAAGCACATCGAAAGCCTTGCAATCGGGTAAGTGCTGAAATATTTAATACGACTGCAACAGCAGCAGCAGCAACAACAAACGCTAAAGCACCGCCCAGCGACAACAACAAAACAAGATCAATAAGAACAACGACTGCAAAAGCAAACAAAATATACATTTTCTTCACTCTCTCGCTCTCGCTCTCTCTCGCATTTCCACCACAACGTGCACTGCATGAATTTTTATTTGTATTTGAATTTCGAATTTTTGATTAATTTTCTTCTAATCTAAGCTAAATTATTGGCAAATAAATTCCTAGTTTCCTAAACGCATACTAATTAAAATCTCCACTCTAGCATCTGGTCGCAAATTAACCATTGGAAACAAACGGCCCGGCAATCTAGCCGTCGCTAACAAGTCACAAACGTTGCCGCGCAATCTTGGCTCGAAGACGACCTCCACATCCGTAGGCGTCGCTCTGCAGCGTCAGCCGGGCAAGACGGCAGCGACTCCACCGGCAGTGCGTCGTCAATTCGTAAGTCTTCCAGTTAAAATACATCCACTTTATATAATGCATATATCTCCCACAGTCATCCGGCCGTAATACGCCGCCGCAGCGCTCACGCACGCCCATAAACAACAATGCAGCCAGTGGCAGTGGCAGCGGCAGCGGCGCCAGCACGCCCATGATAAGTGTAAAAGGTGTGGAGCAAAAATTGGTGCAACTGATACTAGATGAAATAGTTGAGGGAGGCGCCAAAGTAGAGTGGACCGATATAGCTGGCCAGGATGTGGCTAAACAGGCGCTGCAGGAGATGGTTATATTACCATCCGTCCGTCCCGAATTGTTTACAGGTAAGTTGCTAGACTTTGATTAGGTCGTTGCAAAACTTTTAACGCTCTCATTTTTAGGTCTGCGCGCACCTGCCAAGGGTCTGCTGCTGTTCGGACCACCAGGTAATGGCAAAACGTTATTGGCACGCGCTGTTGCCACCGAGTGCAGTGCCACATTCCTAAACATCTCAGCCGCCTCGCTGACCAGCAAGTATGTGGGCGATGGCGAGAAATTGGTGCGCGCCCTGTTTGCGGTCGCTCGCCACATGCAGCCGTCGATAATATTTATTGATGAGGTCGACTCGCTGCTATCGGAGCGCAGCAGTAACGAGCATGAAGCGTCGCGTCGCCTTAAAACTGAATTCCTGGTTGAATTCGATGGGTTGCCCGGCAATCCGGACGGCGATCGCATTGTTGTGCTGGCAGCTACCAATCGTCCGCAAGAGCTAGATGAGGCTGCACTACGTCGGTTTACCAAGCGTGTCTATGTATCGTTGCCCGAAGAACAGACACGAGAACTCCTGTTAAGTCGCCTGCTTCAGAAACAGGGTAGTCCGCTGGATACGGAAGCTCTCGGACGTTTGGCGAAAATAACCGATGGTTATTCGGGCTCAGATCTAACTGCGCTGGCCAAGGATGCCGCCTTGGAGCCCATACGTGAACTAAATGTGGAGCAGGTCAAGTGTCTGGACATTAGCGCAATGCGCCCCATCACGGAGAAAGATTTCCATAATTCACTGAAGCGAATACGTCGTTCAGTGGCGCCGCAGAGTCTAAACTCGTACGAGAAATGGTCACAGGATTATGGCGACATTACCATTTAGTCTGGTCGTGTTTCGTATTGTAATTTCATTGATCTGTTGATTTTGTTGGTTGTTTTGTCTTTTTTTTTTTTTTTTGTGAAACCCAACCAACTTCGGACACTTGGCATATACGCCCAGCGGGCAGTCCAAAGCTAATCACAATACCAGAAACTAGGCCACCACGCCCACTTCTCCACGTCCATGGCCACGTAGCCCACAGAGCTTTAGAGGCCGACCCCAATGTTTTGTGATGTGAGTGACGGAATTTACATTATGTTGTTCGTGCTGCGTTGCACTTGCAACGTGCAGCATGCAACCGCATTAGTTTTCATCATTGACTCGTATTTTTAACACATTTTTCAAGAGCGTTTCATTAAGAGTTTAGATTTTATATTCTAGGTAGTGTTTAATTGTTTTCACAAGTTTAGTTGATTTATGTATGAATACGAAAATTAAATTGTAAATCATTTGTTTAATATTTATCTTACAAGTTGCGTGTGTTTAGGAAATATATTTAAGAAAAATTCTCAATCTTTTTTTTAGTAATGATATATTAAAACACGGTGCCGAGATCATGGTCCACATTAAATATAAATAATAAGCGATACTGTCAAAAAAAAAAAAAGAAAAGAAAAGTAAACTGCAAACTATACTCATTTACTTATCTTATTCAAGATCTGTCAACATATATTTCATTAACACAAAGTTGATGTTTTCTCTCTAATTCTACATTATTTTTTACTACTTTTTGCAACTGCTCAAGAGCATTCCACGTAGTTGAACATTGTTTATTATATTTATTTAAATTGTTTAGTGGCTCAACAGCCTACTATATACTTCCAATTGAATACTTAGCCTGTTATAATGTTTATGCCATAGACACTACCATTATGATAATAATAATAAAATTTGTTTTTAGTGAACATCCAATCCTCAACTATAATTACACGTAATCGTAGATATAAGCATAGCAATAAGGTAAAAGTGCATCGATTCACAAATTAATGAGTGTACCGATTAGATTTTAGTTCCTTAATCAATGTACAATAGCTGCTATATTTATCTTTTGTCGTTTGTTTACAGTTCAAGGAGTTTTATTTATAGATAATTACACTCTTACACACAGATATCATTTATTAAACCGTTACCAAATTATTGTACCTAGAATTATATAATTTGCTTGCGACGCTAATTAACAGCTTTATGCAGCGCCGGCTCATTTAAATTGTTTAACGCCCGCCCAATCGTCAGGCACAACAATCCAAAAATATTCATAAGCAGCTAATGCGGAAAATAAAAATTATTAAAAAAAAAAAAAAAAAAAAAAAAAAAACAATTTGTGTAATGTTTTTTATAAATATTTCAAATTGTCAACATTCACTTTGTTGGTAAGATATAAAACAATTAAGAAGGCTCGACTACGAGATACCCTGAGAACCCTCCAAAAATAATTTGATACTCTTCTTTATGCTCTCTCAGATAACTGCGTAGTTAATGCAGTGACTTGGGGGTGCGTTGGGCTATACTTTGTACGGTTTTAACTCCATTTCTAGATGGATGATCTTCATGAAACTTTCAGAACGTCATAATAGCATTCAAATGTGTCTACTTACAAAATTGCAAATCTTTAGTATTTGAATTAATTTTTTTTTTTTCAAATTTGAAGGATGGGGGCGAATTTGGCCCGGTATCCAAATTCCAACCGAAATGGTATTAAATTAGTATATATACAGAAATTAGTATATAGTATTAATTAGTACAGAGGAGTGTCTAGCTCTAAAGATGAACGAGATATAATTACTAACCATGTTGTATGGTTAGTGCACGAACCTATCAAAACAAGAATGAAGTCCGCAGCTCTTATAGTTGCTGAGATCGACGCGTTCATACATACGGACGGATGGATGGGCAAGGCTTTTCTCGTCATCCTGATCAAGAATATATATACTTTCTGGGTTCTGCCGCGCCTCATTCTGCATGTTAAATATTTTTATCAAAACCATTATACCCTGATTTCTCATTTTCATTGGGCTCAGGGTATAAAAATGCATATGCGCAAAATGCAAAAATTATTTCTAATAAAAAGTTCACCTAAATGCATTTTCAAATTTTAGCGGCCAATAGCTCTGCTGTCAAGCGAAAATCGAAACGATTGATCATAAACCAAAAAATCGACTACGATCTTTTAACCGTTTACGATCTAATGGAATACGGAATTAAGGAAAATGTGCTTATTACAATTTGATATGGAAAAGTTTTTCAATTATTAAAGCAAAGCTTTTTGTATTTTTTGCAGTTCGTATTTGTAAAAATAAAATTACCTAGTTTGATTATCGAACGGGTCATGCTTAAATTCGGAGGGAAATTTGTGTCATAGATATATTGAAACAAAATCTATTCATATCGTAATGTTACCGAGTCCAAATCATCAACGAATTTACTTATTTGGCACGGTTAGTGCTTTTAGCTTTTCAGTTTTCAATATATGTATTTATGGTTAGCAGCCAAACCTCAATTTCTTATGAAAAAATACATTAAGTTGTGCTTGCATATTTTTGATTCTTAAATTCTAAAAGCTATTGTTACTTCTAAAGGTGCATTTTTATTTTTGCAGGATACGGCCACACCGATTGTAAAGTTAATCGATTCACTTGTACAATCGACATCCCACACGGCTAATAAATAAGCTATTCCAATTATCTCCAAAATTCAATGAAACCAGTAAGAAATTAATGTAAGTATTTGTTTCGCTGGTGATTTATGGTATCCTTACATCATATACAATGTCCTTTGATATTAATGTTGATTACTTTATTGAATTTTCCACAAAACATGACGCATCTGCATTTGGATACGCCTTTCATTTATGCCGGACACACGAACACACACACACACATGGATACGTATACATCAACAACATGTGTAAAACACTCGCACACATAAACAAGCAGTGCGTACTGCTCACACATACACAAATACAAGCAGCCTTAATAAAAGAAATAGTTGCCACAAGCAGCAGCAGCAAGTGCACCTCCTACACAGCTCAAGAACACACATTGGAGACATGGCTCACATAATGGAAAATCAATTGTTTGCTGCGGCACAAGCAATTGAGCAGCAGTTGGATCAGGAGATCGATCGTTTAGACAACTTTGACTCGGATGATTTGAAGGCCCTGCGAGAGAAGCGTTTACAGGAAATGAAAAAGCTAAACAATAAAAAGCAAGAGTGGATGAGAAACGTAAGTTTGTAAGAGTTCTATCTTTATTACTTTATTTATAATGGAATGTTTCTTCCAGGGTCACGGCACATATTCCGAGTTGGCCGATGAAAAAGAGTTTTTCGAGGTTTCCAAGAAGTCGCCAAACATTGTGTGTCACTTTTATAGAGATAGTTCAGAACGTAGTCGCATCGTCGACATGCATCTGAAAATACTCGCTGCCAAGCATATAGAGGCCAAATTCTGCAAGGTTAATGCCGAGAAGACGCCATTCTTGACACAACGTCTACGCATCAAGGTCCTGCCAACAATAGCCTTGGTCAAGGATAGTAAAACCAAGGATTTCATCGTGGGCTTCACCGATCTTGGTAACTGCGATGACTTCTCTACAGAGATGCTCGAATGGCGCATCGCCCACTCCGGCGTCATTGAATACAAAGGTGACTTAATGCAGCCACCAGATGTTAAACGCAAGCCGTTTATAAATCGCGCACAGAAGACAATACGTGGCGGCTATGACTCCGATGATTCCGATATCGATCTTGATGACTAACGTGGCGCCAGCAGCAAACCACAAGATATTATTAGCAACAAATACATCAACAGAATAAACACTAGCTGCTTGGTACTTGGTTGCGCCGGGAAAACAACAATCAAAACAAACAAAAAAGAAAACAAATCAAAACCTAGCACATGAATGTAGGAATCCAATTAGGCATACTTTATCGTTATTTATTAAATTGTATAATTCCAATCGAGCTACCGCTACTAACCCTAACAACCCTCGCCCAAAACCCACAATGGCACATGGATGGGCTCACACAGAGCTTATGTGATTGCCTTTCCTCCATTCATATTTAAACACACACATTAGTGCCCAGCTAAAAGCCAGCCCCATCCCCTCTCTATGTTATACGTTCTATAAAGGCCTTGAGGCGTTTGGCACAATATGAATAGTAGTAATTCGCATGGCATTCGTCGTCGCAAATGAATGTGTATGGACTATAAAAAGACATAACTGGCCTACATACATACATTACATAATATATATATATATATATATATATATATATATTTTTAACAATATTTGACATTTGGCAGTGATGCATTTCCTATTGTAGAAATAACTAACTCACATGTACAAGTTTTTTACATTTATTTTTGTAATTCTACGAATAATACATCAATATGAAAGCGTCTTCACATTAAATGGCAAGTACGAAAAAGAACTTTTTACCCCGGGCCCTGGAAAAGGGGAAGGGTAAGGGTTGTTTAAAGGTGAAGGGGACAATATATATTTGGGGGGGGAAGGCGTCGCCGCCGCCGCCGCCGCCGCCGCCGCCGGCGTGGTAGGCGGGTTGAGATACAAAAGCAGAGGCTTTTTTGGTGTGGGTGGTGCGGGAGATAGTATTTTGTAGTGGATAACTGGGTAAATTTTTTCCTAATAAATATTTTGGGTTGGGTGGCCCCCCCCAAAAAAAAAAATAAAGCAGGGGGGTATAATATATTTTAATTTGCGTGTTTTCTATTGAATTAGTCAAGAAAATTGAAAATCCAGTTACAAATTGATCGTTAATGGTGGTAAGTGGATCCTCTGTAATGAGATGATTGATTTAAATCAGGCGAAAAAGTTGCACACGCGTCCAGGACTGAACGGACGAACGGATGGATGAACGTCTCAGCTCGTCACCCTGAACAAAAATATATGTATATATGCTATGGGATCTATCACGCCTGTTAGTAAAATTTTGAGAAAAACGTTATTCCTTGATTTCCCATTTTCAATAAGCTGAAGGTATAAAATCTCTGCGCCAAAAATACAGGAGGATAAATTTAAGACCTCAGGGAGCTTCCCTTTATTTGAAAAATCATCGTGTGCTTAAAGTTGATTTGCCTGCTTTATGGCTAATAGATCTCGTTATTACCTACCTGCAAGTGTGGGTCAAAAAATATGTTGTTAATCCTCGACAGCTTGCACATCATAAAACCAAGCAGATGCAAGGCGAGCTAAAGTTTACCTGCAGAGATATATATATATATATATGTATATATATAGTAGGTGCCGAATCCAAAGTTGTATCAGTTGATATATGGTTTTGGCACAGCCAACAAGTCGCGATGGTGCTCGATACTGTGACTCGGAACATTGTCAAATCATTGAAGGATAACTATACCTACGAGGAAATCGCACAAATGCTGGAATGTGATGTAGAAAGCGTCGTCAGCTGCGTTACGGAGACGAACCTAGGTGTTAGCAAGATGCCACAGTTGAAGCTAAGGCCGCTACCGGAATTACAGAACAGACGAGAGGTGGGACGGCCAAAAGTGTTCGAGAATCGCAAATTAGTGGAGCAGATGCTAAGTGAGCATCCAAACTACACTTCCATAGATGTGCAGCGCGAGCTAATGAATCAATTCGGCATTGAGGTCAGTCGTCGCACTCTACAGCGACGCATCAGTGAGATTAGGGCGCGCCAGTCTCCAGCACAGAACGGAAGCATGAGTGCCATTGTGCGGCAACGGCGTTTGGAATGGGCGCGCGCTCATGCTGAGTGGACCGTGCAGGACTGGCGCAACATCTTCAACATGGATGACCACAAGTCTGTGAAGGATAGTCCGACACCCAAGGAAATCTACTTGGACACATTACTAGGCCCTGATTGCAACAATTGCCATGACTTGAATCTGATGGAGCAACTGATGGACATAATACAGCCCAAAATACAGGATCGGTCACCCCAAAATGTAAACGAATTCCGATCGGTGCTCTACGACATCTGGCACAGCGATCAGGAGCTGGTCAACAAGATTGAGCAGCTATACGAGACGATGGCATGGCGTGTGGAGACCGTTCTACAAAATGGCGGCGCAGAGATCGAATTTTGCTAAACGTACACAGCTGTTTGAGATTCATTTTGTGATAACTTAAAAATTATATATATATACATATATAACTTAATTACTAGCAGCCTTTGTTCAAAGGCAGATTTACTTTTATTAAATAGTTAAGCTTACATTAGAGTTTAGTTTTATAAGACAAAAGATTGACATAAGACATTTTTATAGCTAAGCAACTTTGCAGGTGTCATACAATGAAATTCAGATTAAACTATCTACTGCGTGCACACACACATTGAAACTTATATTGGTACAAATAGTTGTGAAATGCGAAAATGCTGTTCTACGGCGTTAAAGGAATCTTCGAATTTCAGCTAAGAATCGATTAAATAGGACCGAACTATGTCTAACAAATTAAAATTAGGCGATTAACTGACACGTGTTATGCCCTTCGGTTAACTGGATAGTCTTTGGCGTTTGCTGGGCGACACGAGCACAGGTGCAGGCTGGTGCTGCTGCGCACCAGAGATTGCGTCAAAGATGCTCGTCTCCGAGCGCTGATATTCGCTGCCAATGTTTTCCAAATTAAGATCTGCATTCAACACAAGCACCTGGAGATAAAGAAAGAATTTTGCAATAGGTATTGTCACAAAACGAATTAATTCCGCGTTTATTCAACCTTGCACTGTTGTGCACGCCTTTGGTGTATGAGCCAATCTTCATGCAGCTCGTGCAATTCTTGCAAATACTTTAGGGGTACGCAGCTCTCCTCAGAGCGTGCACGTTGTCTTATGCGCTCATAGGCTACCTCCGGTGAAGTGCGTAGATAAATTATCAGATCAGCTTGCACGTGTATGGATTCTGCAATGAATTTGTACCACTCCTGCAGCGTATTGTACATGCCAAGCTCCAGGGATCCATTGCGATACATATTCTCAACAAAGCAAAATCTGCGGGAATATTAGAATTAGTTAAAATTAGAGTTAATTTCTCTTGCGTCTCACCGTGAACTGTAAATGGAGCGCTCAATGATTTTCAATTTTTTGTCCGTGGGTGCCGTGTGGGCTTGAAGCATCGTTAGTGTGACGTATGACTGAAAGGGCATGGCCCACTTCTGTGGGTCTTTGTACATTTTTTCGAGCAAATTAACACCGTTTACATTACGCCACTTCTCAACGGGCTCTGTGATCAGACATACGTCTTTGTCATATTTTTGAAAGTGGTTCAAAAATGTCGTTTTGCCGCTACCAATATTTCCCTCAATTAGCACTGTGAAAGGCTGGGTGCCCTCGGCGAACTTTCGGCCATTGGATGCGCTTCCTTTAGCTGTGGCCATGATCGCTGCTAAACTTTTATCTGTCCGTAAAAAATGTGTATATTCTATAAGTAAATCTATATACAGATATTTAAGACTATGAGTCAATAGTGCGAAGCTATTTGTGAAATTGCCAAGATAGAGATCTTAAATGCAGCTGCATAGAAATACAAATTTCCCGAACTAACACGCCGACTGATCACGATCTCAGTGACGAAAAACGTAAAAGAGCGGGAACTATCTTTGAAATGGCGGAATATTGTAATGTTTGTTTTGGCTGGTGGTATCAGCTGTTCGATTAACAATTAGCAATTTAAATAAGAATCGATTATTAGACAAAATATAATTTACATATGTGTTTGATGACTTTATTTGATCCAGGCATTTTTAATAAGTCTAGCACATATATTAGGAAGTACTTCTTGTTATGTAGTATATTTTATTTTTAGCCACTTTGTTTTTATTTGAGCGGAGTAAGGTCGCAAACTAGAAAACCGAAAATACCGAAGACAGTCATAAGGCTGCCCAACACTGGAAGTTATTTAGATATTAAATGCTTAAAATTTGTTGTCAGCAAGTATGTGTTAATAATAATTTATAAGATTAATAAAAAGAATTGAAGTCAGAATGAACAAGCTGAGTAGATGCAGAAGGACTTTCGATAAGTATCGTTAAGTATCTGCTCATAGCTACTTGAAGTGGAACTAAATATAGTGCACCACACATTAATGTGGTCACACTTTTTGTTATATTATAGACGGAGGAAAACGTAAATTGGCCTAATTTTTTATTAAAACTTTCCGTTTACATTCATCGCGGATCGTTTTCGTCCACGGGCTAGCCTGACATATTTGATAGTAAGCAAAAAGGTAAGTCGATAAAAAGAAATATAACGGTTGTTCTACGGAAAAGCTCAGCTTTTAAAGTCGAGTTCAGGTTTGAAGTCTACGCAGGCTCCTATTAATGTGGAAAAAATATCCTACACACAAATTGAATATACACAAAGGCCTTGAAAAAATGCGTATGGATTAACTGATCTGAGAATGAAAATAAATTGTCGCTAACAAGCGTGGATAAAATTCAACGGCGTCTCTTCTCATCCTACTATTTTCTTCTCCCACCTGACGCAGTTGGCGCAGTTGTTGAAGGTCTTATATAAAGGTTTAAATACTTTAATTGCTACTTGAGAGCCAATATAGTATGGTTGTTGTTGTTTTTTTTTTATTGCTTTCCCCATGTCTCACTCCGCTTGCCCGCCTGCCCCGACCGCTTTACAAACGTTTAGCTAACAACAATACAGGTGCACACACATAGACACACTCTCACACTTATACACGTGCACTCGTACAGATATATATACTCGGATAAGACTAACTACATATGTATGTATATGCGGAACA
Organism: Drosophila buzzatii; assembly: GCA_035045845.1. Taxonomy (NCBI): domain Eukaryota; kingdom Metazoa; phylum Arthropoda; class Insecta; order Diptera; family Drosophilidae; genus Drosophila; species Drosophila buzzatii. The sequence goes on from JAWNOS010000198.1 coordinate 569,873, forward strand.
AAGGTCGATTAGCTGGAATAGCAGTACACCTGTGAAGTGTTGTGTGTTAATGACTCTAGCTTTCGATTTGGAGTGTTAATCCAAATTGTAGATGTGTATTTTTTGTCTATGTATACGAAATTCTACTACAAAATTTTCCATTTAAATGTTTGTCTTAAATTTTAATAATACCTATATTTGTATAAATATATATTTTTTCTTCAGCTCATTTGTTTAGAGGCTAGGACAATTGTGATGGAGTCCTCTACAAATTTGCTGGAGCGCATTAGCACTGGCAGCGATAAGGAGACGGCCAGCAACAGCGTCAATCCCAGCAGCAACGATCAGGATTCGGGTTTGCCCTCGTCGGCCGAGATGACGAATACACCTGTGGCGCAGAGCGCTGCTGGCAATGATGAGGATGAGGATATTTTTGAACAGGTGACAATGATACTGCGAAAACGACGTGGCTGGGGACCCGAGGACTCTCTCAGTCCCAGTGGCCTTGATTTAGATTTGCTTGAGGATGACGATGAGCTCGTTGAAGAAGATGATGCCGGCTGTCCGCTGCCCTCGACGCCAGAGGACGTTCAGCTCATAGAGGCCGAGGTAAGTTGAATGTCACAGCCCCAATCACAATCAGCTGTAGGCGAAACTCACTTTTGCCCCAACACGCGCTCTGTTATCTCAGTCTGACCCACTGGCCAACTGGCTATATAAATATGTATATAATATAAGTATATTTATTTGTACATTTGCATTGCAATCGATTGGCCGCAAGTTGAGTGTTGCGACCGAGCTTATAATATCGTTGAACTCGTCAGGTCTGCCTGTGTGTTCTCACCGGCGAAGCGACCACCCACCTGTATACATACAGTTCAAAGAAATATATTTATATGTATTTATAACATGTTGCTATCACATATTGCGTCTGCACGCCTTGTGAGTTCGCATTAAGCTGCGGGCGCTGAATTTGGGCGCTCGTTGCCGACACGGTATACTAAAAAAAGTTAAATGGAAAACGTAAATTATACTAAAGTAAATATGACGCAGATAAGAATTTTGCGTTTAACTATCAATTTTGTTCAGTCTTATCTTATCGCGTGCTACGTTCGCCTTTCTCTGGTTCCGCTTTAAGGTTGTACACAATATTAGAAAACAGTAGGCGATCGACGAGCGCGTCAAAGTGCAAAACTCGTCTTTTCGTGCAATTTATGTTCTATTTATTATTTTGAATTAAATTTTATTGGTTGCCAAGCATGGCACAGTCGCGGGTTGAATTTGATGCTGTTATTGACGTGAGCGGAACTCAGGAATCTGAATCACTTGAGCAAGAACCCTATGAAGACTCCATTCAATTTAAATCAAGCGAAATCACTGTTAGTCAGTTTGCTAAACTTAATTTATTCTAAGCTTCTGTAAATACGTGTCCGACTGTGCCAGAACTTAAACACATTAATTTATTTTCTAGATGACCGAAGTCTTAAAAGCAGGTGTACTCTCAGATGAGATCGATCTGGGTGCACTGGCACACAATGCCGCCGAGCAGGCAGAAGAGTTTGTACGCAAGGTAAGCTCAAAGCTAAAGAAAAAAAAAAACATTTTGGCTGGCTGTTTTTTTGAATTGTTTTATTTGATTTAAAATGTATATTTAATCATTATGTATCTACACATTGAACTAACGCAGACTCACCTTAATTAAAAAAATAAATGCACTTAAATCTCTCTTTATGAATCGTTTTAATTTACTTCAAACTCATTTGCTAATATATATATATTATGTGTAATTTTTAATGGAATTTCGTGAAACTTATCAACATTTTGCTTGTTCACAGGTTTGGGAAGCCAGCTGGAAGGTCTGTCACTACAGAAACTTGCCCAAATGGTTGCAGGACAATGATTTTCTACATCGTGGCCATCGCCCGCCTTTACCCTCGTTCCGCGCTTGCTTTAAGTCTATATTCCGCGTGCACACGGAGACTGGGAACATTTGGACACATCTGCTCGGTTGCATTGCTTTTATTGGAGTCGCACTCTACTTTGTGTCTCGTCCTACGGTTGAGATCCAATTTCAAGAAAAATTAGTTTTTGGTACTTTCTTTATGGGTGCCATTATTTGCTTAGGATTCTCGTTCGCTTTTCATACATTAAGTTGCCATTCGGTAGAGATTGGAAGACTGTTTTCAAAGTAAGCAGCAGACACCTGCGTTTATCTATTAATTTTTATTAATCGAAAATTAATTTATATTTTAAGACTGGACTATTGTGGAATTGCGTTACTCATAATGGGCTCCTTTGTGCCTTGGCTTTACTATGGATTTTATTGTCATTATCAGCCAAAAGTGATATACCTGTCTGTGGTTTGTGTGCTCGGCTGCCTGTCTATCATTGTTTCGCTGTGGGATAAGTTTTCAGAGCCCGCCTTGCGTCCGTTACGTGCTGGCGTGTTCATGAGCTTTGGACTGTCTGGCGTCATTCCGGCCATTCACTATAGCATCATGGAGGGCTGGTTGAGTCAAATAAGCCGCGCCAGCCTTGGCTGGCTTATACTGATGGGTAAGTAAAAGAAATGGCATTTTGCAATATGTTTCATTGCTTGATTTGATTTTAGGCCTGCTATATATACTGGGCGCATTATTATATGCTCTTCGCGTGCCTGAGCGTTGGTTCCCCGGCAAGTTTGATATTTGGGTATGTGTTTCTTATATGATGTTTCATTTACAGTTTTATCAATGAGTTTCCTCTACAGTTTCAGTCTCATCAAATTTTCCATGTGCTTGTAATAGCGGCCGCCTTTGTGCATTACCATGGCATCTCGGAAATGGCTATGTATCGTGTTACAGTCGGCGAATGTACCGTGCCGATCGAGCCTATAACATTCTAAAGAATCTACTAACTACAATAATGCAATCGTCAATAATACACGTGCACACGCACTCACGAGAAAATCAAACCATTAGCACACAGAAGCACTACACATAAGGAATGTAGTGCTGTTTGACAATGCAACCATTTTAGCGTTTGGTACGCATTTGTTCTTTGTTAATTTGATTCAAACAAAAAGTCAACATTCTTGAGAATGAAGAATAATCTATTTCCGGAATGATGATTGCAAAACTTACGTTATTACATACTTAGAAAACCCCTTTATTATAATCGAATGAAATCTGCAGTAGCATAATTAATATAATTATTTATAAAACTTATATTTTACTTATTTTTATTTAGACTTGTACGATAATCTTGGAATATTTCATACACAATGCTGAAAAAGTTGTAACTCTTTCTCTTATTATTTTTTATTTTAATTTTCTCTTTGTTGCAATTTGGTCATACTACAAAAGAAAACTGAGAAAGCATTTAAACATGCATTGCGATCGGGGGTATTTTCATATATATATTATCAAGCGATGGCCAGTCTAGCAAATTATCTGTAAGCTTTCCAATCAAGCTTTTTTTTTTTAAATAATATTTGAAGCATTACAATTTGAAAGAATCAAAATATAAAATAATAAAAATTGTTATCGCAGATGTTGATTTTTTTTTTATCAATAGAACACATATGCACGCCTGAGCTATTGTCAATATAATTCGAGTGGAATGATTGCGGTTGGCGTGCATTAAATGAACTTTTGCTAATAGTTCGCTTGCTATGTTCGATTCTCTTAAGTCGCTTAGGTTTTCAAGGTGAAGTAATATACCTCGATGTGTTGGCAAACATATTGGATATGCAATAGACCAGAACGTAGAAGAGTTTCCTCATCTAATGCTGTTGTTCCTAATTGATGCTCTTCATTACCTCAGTTTAATGCGCATCTTGCTGCGTCGTCATATTAAAATCTGTCTGAGCAAGAGACCGGGTTATTAGTTTAGTTCATATGCTAGCTATTTGTTTTGGTCTTGGACTAGACAGTCAGGGTATCGCGCTGCTTGCTAATGACTGGCAAAAAATTTGGCTCAAGAGTTGACTTTGACCCGCCGGATCGACTAGATCCACTGCGTTAGATCTAACATGCCTGCCTGTCTATTATTATTCAGCTCTTTTTGTTCTACTTCAAGTTTTTGTTTTTGTCTTCTTTGACACTTTGATAGATCATTAAGCATATGTATATTTATTTCTAAACATCATTCTTAATTATGCAATTATTAATGTCTTAGTAACAACTACTTATGTAGTAGAGAAATATAGAAAATACAAATTATATTTCGTTTATATTTCAAGTTCAGACTTGTCGTACAAAAGAAACAGAGAAGGCAGAGACTAGCCTTTTAATATAAATATTTATGTATATGAGACTTGTTTACAAAATACAGTTAAGCCGATAGAAATTTATTTTTATTTTTATTATACCCTGAGAACATTGAAAATGGGAATTCAGGGTATAATGGTTTTGTGAAAATGTATGTAACAGGCAGAAGTAGACGTTGCAGACCCCACAAAGTATATATATTCTTGATCAGCAGCAAAAAATAAGTTGATTGAGCCCTGTCCGTCTGTACGTCCGTATTAACGTCGAAATTTCAATAAACTTACAAATTAAATAAATCGTGGGGCTGAATACTCGTATGTTAGTTACGCAGTACGAGTTTATTTTGTTTCGATTTCCCATTTTCCCATTTTCCATTTTCAAGTTATCGATTCTTTTACTTTTTCTTACGTTTTTTGAGCATAACTACTATACAGTTTTAGCTAGAGACTTCGAACGTATATATTTAGATAGATGTCACGCTTAATCTACTCTGAATATTTCATAAGGAACGTTTATCTAGATATGGAGTTATAAGCGTCCAAAGTTCAGCCCAAGCCATGGCAGCAACAGAGCGCTCGCTCTAAACGTTTAATAAGAAGAAGAGTATCACATTTTTTGCAGGGTTCAGGGTATCTCGTAGTCGAGCCGTCTCGACTAGAGTCTTCTTACTTGTTTCTTTTTGCAAAAAGTTAGCCGCATCTACATATGCATAAAACATTTTCGTTTTGGTGTTTGTTTTCTTTTATTTTTAAATTTGATTTTTTTTCGGTTTTACACACAGGTCAAACACGAAGACAAATTTAGAGTCGTGTTTAATCTTATCTGGGACATCGCTAGCAGCGAAGGGCGAACTTGTTCTCGGTCATTTATAACCTTTGTTCATTATTTGAGATATATTATATCTCATGTTGGTCTATGTTGTAAGTCGAATAACGCTTAATACTTTCAAATTGAACAAATTTTTTGGCTTTCACTGTCAATTAAGTTGTACGTGATTCGCGTGAGCTACAATTTTGTTCATTATATTTAATGCGACAATGAAATGGGACTAGCATTGGGTATCTAAGTTTGACAAGTCGAATGCATGTTACTCGAAAATGTATACACATGACTCAATGTCAAGATCAGAAAATCGCTGGAAATCGTTGGAAATCAGTAAAAAAACGACTTTATCTAATATTTTATACATACTTCATCTACTATTATATCTTATGAAAATTGGGATTTTGAATTAATTTTTACCTCCATGAGAGTATTGAATATTCAATATATTTGTATTAAATTTTCCTTAATATTAGATATACTACTTGAGCAACTCGGAAGCTGCACAGATCTTCAATGTGTGGCTCAATGTCAGTATCTGTGCATGGAGTTCAAGACCCTCTGAAGTTTATTCATTTTATGATTATATTAATGGGTTTTCTTCAGCCGATTTCATGCGTCTAAATCAATAATGCAGACAGTCAGAGGCAACGGTAATCAACTTGTGTCTTTGAAGGTTTTTGGCGTATAAGTGTTATGGTCAAGGCTGAATAGACTCCAAAGTCGTTGCATGTACATATGTGCGTGTAGATGTATATGTATATGTGTATGTATATGTGTATGTATATGTATGTGATTTCTAATCAGCGTGACAATTGCCTGTTGCTTTTTTCTCCCTATTTGTTTCACTCTACTGAATCGCGCCATTTCATGTGGCTCATAAATTGAGTTTTAATGTAAACTCAATTAGTGCGTCGATAGAAATAAATGGGGAAACAAGAAGTAAAACGAACTGAAAACAAATAAAAGGTACAGAATTTTTTATTGGCCACCTAATGAGCAGATACTGTTGTGTTGATTCTTGCAAGCAGCGGACATTGAATCCCAATCATTTTCATGCAAATTATGCTATCTTGTCAAGTTCAAAAACATTAAAAGCGTATAATAGACGGACGAAGTAGTAAAAAGAAAACGCCTCGGAGCTGGTTTTTGCTTGGCAGCATGCGGACTGCCAATTTTTGCCCGAATCGATGTTTTGTAAAGATGCTATATAATATGGGGATGTGTATGTGTGTATATATGTCTATGTATTTATTTAAATAAACTAAAAAACACACACTCTAATCGTACGAGTCGTTAGACTGGCGCACAAAAAACTCACAAACACGCATACAGTCGTGCCCAAGTTTGTGTCTTAAGTCTTTTGTTCCAACATGTGGCATTGAGTTGAAAACTGATTTAATTGATGCTCGATAAAAGCACAACATATGCAAATGCTGTAAACGATTTTTTAATTTTTAACCCAACTCGACCAGTTATGGTATTTCAATCTGGTTTATATGAAATTATTAATGCTACAAAGCGGCACACTTTAAACTTAGACGCACTGATTAAGCAGCTGAGGCACGCGTCAAAATTCGTTCACCCGTGCATAGTACAAGTTTCGAAGTGTGACCAGCAGAAGTTTGGCAATTGAAATTAAACGCATGTACATCGACAAAAACAACATTGTTCTCTTAACTGGGCAAAAACACACATACACAACACACAACACACACACGCACAATAGACACACGCGCCTGGCATAATTAACTTGGGCTTCACCTTCAAAATTGCGGAAGCTGAAACGTAACCAAAATCGGATTTGGGCGCTGCTCAAAAAATCTGTGAATGAATCGTTAATGAAATCGAAATTAAAAGTAATGCATTCAAATTCTTATTTGTGAAGTCGACACATCACATCAATCAGCAGCTGCTGGTCGTTGGCTGCTGCCCATTGCTATCTGGCCAAGTGTCCAACGCAGCTTGTGCCGCATTGTGTTACCTGTTAGGCTGCAGGCAAATGTCAGCCAGCTTGTCAGCAACTGGGCACTATTGTGGACTTCTCTTTGTTTCTAGTGTGCCAGCTTCTAATGGGCAGGGTCTGGGCACTCGTAGTTGCTGGCATATGCAGGCCTGCTCCTACATAATGACGCCGTGGCCGAGCTTGATGATGACGTTGCTTAAAGTTGCAAGTGGCCACTGGAAGTTTTTGGATTGCCTTGTCTGCGGTTTCACCCAGTCGCAGTGGCAGTCATTTTGGTTTGGTCTTGTGGTTGTGGCCTCTTGGTGCCATTAAATTGCACAATAATTTGCACACTCAGCGTCATATGGGTCGCCTGTGGGCGCTGCCTAGGCCAGTCGATTGCAGCTGAAGAGTAGTGCTCGGAAGCTGGCTGCTGTTACTTTGCCACCAAAGACATATGACAAAGTTATGCCATATCCAATCAGTCAAACGAAAACAAAATTGCAATAAAATTATACGAAATAAAATACTCATTGAAGGCGTCGATAATTACAACGTTCAACAACAATAGCTAGAAATTATTGCTTTCTAATAACAACTTATGTATGTGCATATACTTAACGCTAATCACCGATCGATAATTACCTTACAATATTATTTGCAGCGTAGGGCCTGATCATTTGATATTATAAAATCCTAGAACACATGCCCTCAAAAACATGCAATGCCAATAGCATAACCAATACACAAACACAGAGATACAAACGATTATACAATCACACACATACACACACACACACACACACACACACACACACTTAATTGATCGATTATACAGAACTGGCGCGATCGGCACATACATTCTTGTGGCTAAATTAACGAGCTGGCTACGAAGCGGCGATCGGCTGCGGCCCTCGTCTCGTGTCCGATCGATCGAGTGTGCGTGTGTGTGTGTATTTGCATCTGTCTGTGTTTGCAGCGGCCCATAGAAGACGGCTTGTCGCGTCCGGATGTCGCTTAGTTTGTTGCCGGCGCTTTAACCGCAAAGTAAGCGCAAAAGCGTGAAGTTGGCCCACTGGCAAAGCTAATATCCCCATATTGCTGTTGTTGTTGTGAAGCGCCGCGTGTTCCATAGAATCTAGAATAGATATACAAAAAATATATATAATATTGTACGAGGATAACGGAAAACGCGCCTAAGGATTCCCTGTGCTCTCAAATAGTGCCGTGTGCAGTGTCGTGCCACTATATATAAATCGATTTATTTATATATTTAATAATAATATTCCGAATATTCACCAAAAGGCAAGTGCAGAACTTACAAACTGAAAGCGACAAATTAATTAATATTATTAATTTTACAATTTTTAAAAAGATGTTTTCAATATGCACATGAAATGTGTTAAAGTCAAAATTTCATATCAACTATCTTTCAAAACTGAGCCAGTTTATTTATTTTTTGGTTCATTGCGAAAGAGTCGCGCGTGTTTGTGGACCAATTCCGAGCTCCCCTGAAAAAGTATTGTATACAAAAGAGAAACAACAAAAATAACTCAGCATCTGGGCATCTCCGAAACCAGATTACAACATGAACTAAAGTCTTAGCTTTAATACATATACATACAACATATGTCGTAGCTGAGCAGAGGTGGCCATGCTTGGGGCCCAAGTCGTGAGCTGTAGTCGAGTCAATCACTGAAGTCAATCACTAGATATGTAAATGGTTTTCTTTTTGTTTTCTTTTCGGTGATTGATCAACTGAAATGAGCTGCGGCAGATGATCGTTAATCGTTGATCGCCGTTTGTTGACTTATCTCGATGCAGACACGCAACAGTAACAAGTTGATGCTAATGTTGTAAATACATACTGCAATTTGGGCAGATGCAAATTTCATTTCATTTGATTATATCATCTGCATGAAAAGAAAGACCAAAGAAATCAAATCCCCACACTACGGCTTTGATTTTTGGAGCAATCTGGCCGCAAAGTAGAGGTCGCAAAGTGCTAAACGGCAAGATACACTGTTTATTCAGCATGTGTCTTGTGTGTACCCATGTGAAATCGAAACTTTTGGGCCAAACTGTAACCAATTTCTCATATTTGTAAAATCGGCCGAGTGCCCTTCAGAAACGGCGCTGACGTCGTGTTGGTAACGCATGCGCGCAATTTATTTATTTATGATTTTATAGCTGTTGTCTTGGCGTAAACAGCACGATCGCCAACCTGACGGGCTGGCTAGTAAAATTATCTCAGTAGGGGCAGTGGGGGAGCGATAGAGGCAGGGCAAGAGCAAGATAGAGAAAACGAAAACGAAAACAAATAGCTAAAACAGCTAAGATCTGTGCTGCACATCCGTTCGCACGTTGTCCAAGTACTTTGCTGGGCGACACAGTTTCTTATGTGTGTAGCTTGTGGCCTTTTTGGTGACATCTAGCTTTGTCGCTGAGTCTGAGTCTGAGTCTGAGTCTGTGAAATAGTTTTTTTCTTTTTTTTGTAATTTTAATTTTGCGTCCAATTGGGGTCACATGCGTGGTCGGTCACACCTTCGCGCAGAAATCATCTGCATTTCAATTATGTTTGAGTTTCTCAATTTTCTTGGCCGGCTGACTTCATTTGCCTAACTAGCCATGGTCGTCGCTCAACATTTTGATAATAATGGCAAGGTGAAATGACCAAAGAGAGCAAGGGAAGCTGGCTGGGCAGAACGTCATGGCAACGATGACAGCGTCAAATATTGGAGGCCAGAAGTTTGGCTAATGTCTAAAGCACATATAAATTTAAATACATACATATATATGCGTGTATACATATATATTGAGATTTTTTTACTTTTACGTACTGCGCATGACTTGATCAATCTTTACACCCTTGGTATTGAGCAAATGATTTGTCAAAATGCAACTCAAATAATATAAAACAATAATAATCATAATAGAGTTGATGATGATGATGATGATGTCGCCAGCAGATGACTATACATTAAAGTCACGTTTTGATTCGCCTTTGCAGTCCCTTTGCATTAACCAATATTAATAATAGAGTTGAAACTCTTGCTTTAGGCACATCTCTGCTATTCGAGTGCCAGTGCGATAATTGATCACAAGTTCTAGTTGTTGTTTGCCTTTGGCTGTGTCGTAATTAACAGCTATTCACTGTTAACTTATGCAAATTCTCCACTAGCCAATATTAAACGAAAGACTGAGGCAACGAACTCTGAACTTGTGTAGGCGCTAAGTCAATATTGTTAATTGCGTGCATATTAATAAAGACGCTGAAGATATTTGTGACGGCACAAAGTTAACTGAAGTTAAATGAAGCATGCAAAAATATATTTATATATATAAATGCATTTATATATATATATTCTATCTTTATCAAGCTCGAATGTGTGATAGCTGGCAAATCGGACATATATCTAGTTATTATTTAACGGTTAGTTATTATTATTTAACAAATAATTAATGCAAATTAACATTCACATTGCTTTGAAGGTGACAAACAAAACACAGCATTCACGAATGGCTTCTAATGACATTAAAGCCAGGGAGGGAAGACAAACCGAAAAATAGAAATTAAAATTGACAAGCCCTGGAGAGACGAATAGATTTGATAGATTTTACCAAACTAAGAATAATTAAAATAGAATTTCCATTGCAATTTGTGACACTTTTGCCTATAGTAAGGGCATTATTAAAACTAATTTTGTTTACGATGTAGCTAGGAATTTCAAAACAATAAAAATCAATTTTGAGATCTTGGCTTACGATATTCGTAAGAATAAACAAGTAAGAAGGCTCTAGTCGAGACGGCTCGACTACGAGATACCCTGAACCCTGCAAAAAAGTGATACTCTTCTTCTTTACGCACGTATAAGCACGCGCTCTGCTAACCGCGCAGTTGCTCTTGTATCTTCGAAAATCAAATAGAAAAGAATAAATAATAATAAAAAAGAAAGAAATAATAAAAAAAATAAAAATAAAAATAATAAATTATGAAGGGCTTAGGCGAGGCTAGAACCTCCGACACCCTAACATTCGTTGCATCTGTCTAGCCATCTACACCACGGCTCACTTAAGCGGCAGAGTAGCGAAAACTAATGAAATTCGCCATATACGAAAGAAACACTAAAGCAGTGGCTGAAAATACAAATACAATTCAAAGACAATTCTAACGGAATTCAAAAACAATTGTGATTCTTAGAATATACACGCATAGCAACATAGAAAACAGCCCAAGACTTTTTGTGTGTATACATACATACATACATACATATGTATGTGCACACGCATACGAAAATTGATTTGCATTACTCAACGTTGCTTGCATTTCCATTGTTATTTTAATTGTTTTAAAATTTTTTAAATATATAATGGAATGTAATGAGAGTTCAGCATATGATCTACATATTCTATTTAACATTTTAGGTTTTTTTTAGAAATCATAACTCTTTTACAATTAGCTTTACATGCACAAATATGTACATATGTATGTATGTATGATTGCAGCCACACGCTGATCTACGCTTGCACACATATACATACATACATACATACATACATACATATGTATGTATGTATGTATGTATGTGCGCCCGCAATGCGTCTTGCTGTGTCGCTGCCTTGCTTGCTGCGGCACATGGGTTTTGAATAGAAAACTTTATGGACTAATAATTCTGTTTCTAGATGGACAATCATATTGATATGTTCAGATTAAGATTATGATATTCATATCTATATGCCAAACCAAACTGTATGTCTCTAGTATTTGAAATGCATTTTTTACACATTTGGGGGTGATGGGGCTAATTGGGGACCGGAATCCAAAATCTAACAAAAACCGAAATTGTATTAAATTAGTATCTATATATATGCAGAAGACTTGGAGACTCTAACTCTAAAGATGAATTAGCTAGAATTTTAAAACTGGTTCCCGATAAATTCGTTTATCGATAACTTGCCAAATATACAAGTTATCGAATTTCTGAAACAAACTCGTACTGCGCGTGCAATATACGAACCTAACACAAAAAGAATGAACTCTCTAGCTTTTGTATCTTCGGAAATCGACGCGTTCAAACATACGGACAGACGGACAGGCGGACGGACAGACAGACGGACATGGCTATATCAACTTTTCTCGTCACCCTGATCAAGAATATATATACTTTATGGGGTCTGCCACGCCTCCTTCTGCCTGTTACATACTTTTAACAAAACCATTATACCCTGATTTCCCATTTTCAATGGGCTCAGGGTATAAAAAATCTATGGAATATTTTCCATAACATAAAACTTGATTTGTAACTGATAGATCGTATGACAGTTTTACGACATATATTTCAAACTAGTTTGTTGCTTTTATCAGAAACAGAATGGAAGGCGGAAGTTACAATTCAATGTTGCCTGTCGATCGTAGTCGATCGACGAAGTTTCCTTGCATCCATTTCACAAAAGCTGGCTGAAAGAGCTAGCCAAATAAATAGAAGGTAAATCAGGTTGCCTTAGCCGGCAGCATTGAATTCCTCATTCTACATAATAAGCCATAAAGAGCGTTGAGTGAAACATAAATATATAATATATTTAAGCGCTGAGGCCTTGCACCTATTAAGAATTCCAGCACATTATAAATACCATTTAGAGCTAATGTAGTTGATAGTTAGTAGCTGCTTGGCTAAAATAAATGCGATTAGATTGTTGCATTTGCTTAACCCCACACGGAAGTGTTGGCACTTGACATCGTTTATGGACAGATATATGTATATGAGTGAAAGATATGTTAGTATTTGCTTAATTTATTATTATTTATTATACTGGTTTTGTTTTTGTTAACGCATACGCACTAGCTCAAGGCGAGGGCTGTGCGCCACAATGAACAAAAATAAAAATAATAATAATAACTAAGCTAATCTATATAGTAAATGTTATAAAAATCAAGTTTCAATAAGACACCACAAATTTGCATACCGAGTTGCCATTAAATTGATTCTCTTTTTGGGCTGCTGCCGGCCAATATGGCTCAAAACGACGTTGTAAATATTATACATATATATGATAATGGCCATAGAGTGAGATTTTAACTATGGAGTTATCTGTGCCAAACGGCCATTGGCCACTCATCATCAAGGGGAGAGACACACACTGACCGATCAGTTTCTTTCGATTATGTTTTGTTTCCTCAAAAATGTGCGACCTTGTTGTCGATTTTTAGTTCGTTAACATTGCTGGAGCTGCTGCTGTTGTCCATAGTACCATAGCAGCATCAGCTTCAGCAGCGGCAGCAACAGCAGCAGCTCCATCGGCAATCTCTGGCTGGCCACTTGATCGTTTCATATGCTGTTGCTGCTGCCGACACTGACATTGTGTCTGTTGATTAATTTTATGCTCTGCACTTGTTCATTATGTTGATTATTGTATTATACCCTACATGAATGAACGGCAGGGAGTATTGGCTTTATATATGATCTGATCTAATCTGCATCAATCTGAAGTTCTCTCAGTTCAAGTTACTTAAAAAACAAAAGCACTCTCAACAAATTTGACATATCTAAGAGATCAATCTAATTACAGGGTATATTCAGCTCACACACTCATACTTGGTCTTACATAATTTTACTCAATAAACCAACACCCAATGACTTGACGAGTTTTAGTCTCAATAGCGAGCGACGCATGTGACAGATATGCAGCCTTCATTTTGGCCTCTTATCAATTGAAAACTCTCAGCATTGGGTCGCCATCAGAGCTGAATGGCTAAGAGCCATACGACGATATGTGCGCCACTTCCAAAGCTGGAGACACGCTTTGGATATGCATAAGAGTCGGTGAAAACGAGGAAAAAATCTGAATATTAATAAACGTTTCGTTCTTTTGTGGGAATGCGTGTCTAGAATTTATTGCTCCGCCTCAATCCCGGCTGATTATGGCATAATGAGCAGCGTTGCCAATGACGTCAGCAGCGACAGTGGCAGCTGCTGGGGGCGTTCTGTATGGCATCGTACAAATTTCCTATTTACTTACAATTTCGAGATTAGGCAACAGCCATGCTAATTGACAGACCAATCTCCAGACCTCGATCACCTCGAGCCTTGTTTGCAGCATTATGCAAAGCACCTGCAAATATTTATAGAGCATCGTGTTGCGGGCTGGTTAACGCACCCTTCTAATATGATCGGGATGAGCAAATTATAGAATTCATATGCAAAGTAGCAGCGTTGACCATTTTGAGGCATTCAACTATTCGGGAACGTCACACAATCAAACACACACACGCACACGCACACGAATTGAAGCTGATTTGCATGTGAACGTTGCTCAGGTTTAGGAAATTAATAGCTAAATAAATAAATATGCAAAATTTACAGCATAGGTTTGCCGTGGTGTTTGCCTAGAATGAGCCATCAGTTTGTGTATTTACTGACAAATGTGTGCAGCAAATATCACATACATACATATACATATATATGCTGTGGACAGGTTTATACGTTGACAAAGTATACGGAGACGAACACTGTTACCTATAAATAGCTCCAAGATGATGTTCAGTCTGAAAGCTGAAAGCAGTAAATGACATTTGGAGTGCTCTGTTTTATTGGGCTATGAATTTTGTTAAAGAATATCAATACCAATTAAGGCACTCTTATTTAGTAAGCACTAGACGATGAGCTAAGCAAATATATGAACTGAAGATATTACCAGTTTCACATTCACTGTAGATGTTGAATATTTGCTGTAGCATTCAGTCCTTGTCATATATATATATATATTATTTATATAAAGTAAAATACAATTGGCTTGTGTAACATTTTAACCAATATTGCAAAAACGAAGAATATTAACAATAATAGAAGTTAATATATAACACTTACAAAATTAATTATGAATAACTCGTTAGATTTACTAACAACTAATACAAAATCTTTACACAATTTGCTCTTCTTTTGGAATACAATTACTATAGAAAGAAATTTAATTTTATTTTTGGTGCAAGATTGAAGCTTATTGTAGTTTTAAAAAATCCCAATTAAATCAGAGAGACATAGGAAACTCATTTTTTATTTTCCGGAAATGCTGAATACGCTTCATTAGCGGTAAAATGTAGCTTATATAGCGATTTACACTGAGAGATACAACTAAATAGTTTTTACTTGATCTCAGATATACTGGAAAGAAAAGAGTTTTTACTGCAAGTTTTACAATTCTCAAATATGTATTTCGAGATATGAATGTGAAATAAATATTATAATGCAAATTATTATCAAAATGTCAAATGCAAGATTTGCATAAAGAAATATATGAATTATGCATAAAAGAAATTTCAGCATTCTAAACTTATAAACAAAACTCAAATCGGGTTTAGATTTTGTTGTTGTTAAATTTGTATATTCATTACACAGTTAATAAATTATGAATTTTATATTTAAAACAAGCATACATTAATTATTATTAATTCTATTTTAATATGTTATTATGTATATATTAATAGACACTTTTAGTTCTAATTACACTAGACCATTTGTATTAATTGCTTTACCTACATATTAAAACATTAATTTCTTAGAGCAAAGCGCAGTTTCGAGTTAAATATGTACTTGTTTACGGTAAATCGAGTTAAAGTTCAAATGTCAGACAAAACACATCAATTCTGAACATAGAAATCAAAAAGTTGCTGAAAGACAATGAGTTTAATCTGTATTCCGCTTTAGGCATGATAACATAAATATTCCACACTGACCACAAAAGAGACAAGTAAATACATACATATATAGGGGCGTACACTCTTATGAATAAGTATTTCGCAACACTTAACTAACTGATTATCGATTAACTCTTGCCAAATATGATTTGTGCTCTATGGCTAAAACCCGAAAACTGTTTGCAGTGGAACAAATTGGTTTCGCGATAGGCTGCTTAATTCTGTTGATATCCGATTGAAGACCGAAGCCCCTCTGTGGCTGGCACTAGACAGCAGCAGCAGACGAAACGTAGACACAATGCACGTGGCGGGTCGGGTTGAGAGCGTATGCCAAACAGAGTTCTCGCGGCTTGCCAAACAAACGATGACTGGACACAAAAAATGGGGGGCAACTCGTTTCGATGGGGCTACGGTCTGATACATATCAGATAGAGAATGACGAACAGATTTGCATGAAACGTCGAGTGTCAAGAGGCTAGCTGCAAGCGGCAAATGCGCGTGCCGCGTAATTAGAACGGCAAACGCTGCCTCGGCAGCCCCATGCAGCAGTCATGATAACAGTCATGATAATTTCTCAGCAAATATAAAAGAGACTTGTCACAGTGGCTGTTTACCCAAAATGTATGGCAATTGTGTTAAGTGTGTATGTGCAGCTATTGCGCCATGGCATGGTATTCGAAGTGCGCCTCCACAACAGAAGAGCGGCGAAACATAAATGACTAAACAGTTCAAGGCTGTGGCAAGCTCAATTCTGGCTGCCTGATTGCAACGTTGCCACCGCCAATTGGCAGGGCTGGCTTTTAACCACAGTGCGTGCGAAACTGCAGGCAATCAGAGTAGTTTAGTCAGCAAGACAAAGGACCTGTTTCAGCTCATATCTTGCATCTAGCTAGCTTATAATTATGATGCCCCTTCTGCCACACATGTATGTAGCTGTGCCACCAACAGGTTTCTGAGCTCTGCAACAATGCATCGCGGCTGCCTGTCCTTGAACTATCCTGCTATGGATGCTGGCTTGGCTGGGTTTTTCCAGCTTACACAAAAACTAGATGACAATAAGCATCGACGTCCAGCAGCAACAATGATAATTTGGCTGACGACTACAAACCAGTTTCGAGCTCAATGTGATACCCAGTAGCCAAGGGAAAAGGGTTGAATGTTGCTTGCTGCTCATATTTCATGTCATCAAATTATTTAACATTATATTATTACTGCTATAATTACTATATTGTATAGTAAACTGTCTAAGAAAGCAGTAATTTTGTATTAAACGGACTTGTTTGTTTACAGATAAGTTAACACTTCAAATGAGATTTAATTTTTGCATGTTATTTATTATTCATGAATATATGTATTTTTATTTGCAGAACTTGAGTATATATAAAGATTTTTTATAATATAAATTTAATATTCATGAATAACATTAAAACTATGACAACTTTGAGTATTATAGAAATTATAATTACAATCAAAGCAAACGAAAGGGTATTCATTCGTTTACTCGTCAGTTTTTCGTTTTTCGGTTTTGTGCATTCGTGGCTGCGTGTAACCTAAACCAACAAAGCTTTTAAATAATTTCATGAAAATCGTACAAGAAATAAGAAATTATGTATACTGCTGAGACAGGCAGGCAAGCAGAGTGTAAAGTTTGTATTAAACAAAAAAAAAGGAATGATTAAGCATAATTCAAGTAAGGTTAATGCCACAAGACTGCGACATCGCGACGTTTTGCCTAATTTACATGTTCGTTTATTAGCTAGAAAATGTGCACTCCACTGCAGTAAAAACATCAACATATATATAAATTAAAATGCACGTATATATACAAATATTTCTATAATGCTTATATATAGCAAACATCCCATTAATAGCCGCGCATGGGCGCGGCTTTGCCTTGGCGCTCTGACTTCTGTATAACTTTATGATTAACGTGCTCGGCGGCTGTACATCAGTTTATCAAATAGTTTCAAAGGCTGATCAGGTGCTAATATTACAGCACTTGCTATTTGCTGAAGTTAGCTAATGCCAAGCAGAATCGTCTGATGATATTTGATTTTCCCATGTCTTACTTACAGTTTTGGCAAAATGTCGGTCAGACTGAACGAGACACAAACCATTGTTGACAAGATGGTCAACTTTTTTGTAGAGCACGAGGATCTGCGCACAAAGGTCTGTAGACGTCGCTGTTAGATTGGTTGCCTAGAGTCAGATATATGTATATGAATTTACAGAGCTGGTTCCTCTCGAATGCACCTGGACCGCTGTTCATGATACTCGGCGCTTACCTGTACTTCTGTCTGTATGCCGGTCCGCGCTATATGCGCGATCGGAAGCCGTTCGAGCTGAAGAACACGCTGCTCATCTACAATGCGGTCCAGGTGCTGCTCAGCTGGGTGCTGTTCTACGAGGGCTACAAGGGCGGCTGGGGCGGCCACTACAACTTCAAGTGCCAGCCCGTCACCTATGCCACGGATCCCATCTCCATGAGAGTAAGAAGCTATTGTTGAGCTCTTGAGCTAGTTGTCATCAATTCAATTTTGCTGCTTCTATTTAGATGGCGCGCGCTGTCTGGCTGTACTACATTGCCAAGATTACGGAGCTGCTGGACACGGTGTTCTTTGTGCTGCGCAAGAAGGATCGTCAGATCTCATTCCTGCATCTGTACCATCATACCCTGATGCCTGTGTGCGCCTTCATTGGCGTCAAGTACTTTGCCGGCGGCCATGGCACCCTGCTGGGCTTCATCAACTCTTTCATCCACATCATTATGTATGCCTATTATCTGCTCTCGGCAATGGGACCCCAGGTGCAGAAGTATCTGTGGTGGAAGAAGTACATCACTATTCTCCAGATTGTAAGTAATAAAGACCTCATTTATTCAATAGTTACTTTATTTATAAACAAATATTTAATTATGTATATTAACTATCTCATTCTTGTTTTCTCAGGTGCAATTCCTCATCATCTTTGTGCACACGCTGCAGATCCAGTTCCAGCCCAACTGCAACTTCCCCAAATCGATTGCCGCTCTACTGACCTTCAATGCCGGCCTATTCACCTACATGTTCAGCTCCTTCTATGTGCATAACTACAAGAAGGAGGCCAAGCAGGCGGCCCAGGCCAAGCTGGCGGCACAGGCCAAGTTGGCAGCCAAGCAGGAGTAGAGAGTAGAGGAATAGAGTTGATGTTTATTATCTTTAGCCTTAAGATTACGATCACCGAATGCGAGTGCCGCAATCGTTAGTTAGGTTTATAGCCTGTACACGTCTACTGTGAAGAGACCCCTTTTGAGTGGGCACAGCACACACCCCTTTTAGGTATATATGTAGATCAAGTTGGGTGTCTGTACATTGGATATTACATTTTCTAGCTGTTAAGATTCGTTTCGTAGTAGTATTTAAAGTCAAGTGTGAGAATGTGAACAGTCTTTGAACAGTCGCCATGGCGCAGTGCATTGCACAATGCACTCGACGTATTGGCAAAGTATAATAGAACCAAATATTATAGATTAGTTCATCGATACGTATGTAGTTTTTATTTTATTGATTGGCGTGCAATAAAACTCTAAGACATACAGCAGATGGCAAAACACCAAATTGTCAATTGTCAGCAATTTAATTTGCCATGTTTTTTTTTAATTATTAATATTGTAATTGATGAACTGTTTATTTGTGTAAAATATGACATTATATGTATAGATTTTAAAACAATAAAAAATTTTAATCAAATTGCGAATTTGAATTTATGTCTAAAAGTATGCAATGCGAATTTTATGATGTCAAACTAGTAGTCAATATTCTCGCTAGGTGGCGTGTATGTGTGTGCAGTTGAGTCAGCTAAATTTGTGGAATGCATTAAGTTTTATTATGACAATTTGCATACGTATTTCAAATAAATTTTTTTATAATGTGTTTAATTCACACCCACAAAGCAACAGTGGCATGTGGCTTTGTAAAGCAGTTGGGCTAAAAATAATTTGATACTTAGAGTTGAACATTAAAGGAGATTCATATGATAAATTTAGAAAAAGTGGATATCAATTATAAATAGTTTATTAATCTTCAAATTTTCATATAATGTTTTATGGAATATTAATGTTGAATATTTGTTTAAGTGGTCAGGAGAGCATGGTAAAAAATTAGATTTAGAAAAGTTAACTAGTTTCCAATTCAGAGAATTTGCTATTTATTGAGGTATATAATAAACAATTTATATTATATTTAACTTTTAATTGATTAATAGATTAATTATATTTCGTCGGTCAAGTTTATGCTTTATTTCTATTTTATTTATTGTTTCTGTTTTAAAAATGAACTTATTAGTATTTCGTCTATTCGATTTCATAGCTGATCAATTCCATTCACAGCCTAAAAGTATGCCAGCAAAATAATTTATCTGAATATATGTGTGTACGACAGTATGTGCTATGTATATATACATATTTACGATTGTATCTACATGTATGTATGTTGAAGTTGCAGGCAAATTATATTTCAAACTAAAACTCGCCTCGCAGTGTTGGCGAAAATGTGGTGAAGTACAGACGCGTCCCTTCCGCTCGTTGGCGCGTTGTCGTTTGCGTTTTGTTTGTTGTAAGTGGCACAACGCTATTGTTGTTGTTGTTATAACTATTGCTGTTGTTGTACTAGATTCTTGTTGTTGTTGTTGTTGTTGTTGCTGTTGTTGGTCTGGCTGCCGTTGCCAGGTAGTATATAGGTTTTCGTTTGGCTCAACTGTTGGCGTGCGCATTTTATTGTACTGTATTTAGGTTAAATTCGCGTTCGCGTGTGTGTTACAAAATGTTGGAAAGTGTGTGAAATGTAAAATAAATTAAAATTAAAATAAAAAATAAAACCCACACACATACACAAAGACAGACAAAACAAAACAACTAACATTGCAAACGAATTGTTTTGTATTGTTTTGGTGACGTTGGAACCAGTTAAATGAAATCTGTGCGAAAAAGAAAGCGTTTTTGTTAAAGCTAAAAAAAAAAAAAAATAAACTCCAAAACAATTCACTTCGTTCGCAAATGAAAAAGTGTTGAAAGAGTTTTGTTTATAAATAGATTTGATTAAAAATATACTGAAATAAATTTCGTGTATTCATTTATTGCCAATGCTAAAGAAACGCTTACTCATGAGCAAATGCACACACAGAAACACACTCAGGGAATCATACACACACACTCACACACACATACATACTTGTCAGAGGAGTTTTCCCTGCGTCTGCTGCCAACCCTCTGGATGCAAGCGCTGCAGACTTTGCATAGCCGTTTCATCTGTTCATCTGGCGTTTCCTGAGTTGCCGCCTGGCAACAGCCAGTTCAAGCTGCACGAGCACATATGGAGGCTATCAAAATAAAAACAAAAAGCAAAAGCAATAGCAAAAGCAAAAGTAAAATCAAAGCCAAAAGGCACGACGCTTGGAGTTTCGAGCTCAGCTGGTAGCAGCAGCACTTGAGTCCAAGTGTGCGAGTGCCGTTAAACGAGATCTGTCAGATACATTTGCGTCAGTGTTAGCGAAGCACACGCACACACACACACACACACACACACCTCGACAATAGTATCTGTATTGGCATGCGAATAAATATACAAAGAGAATTACACAAAGAAGCTCACTCACACACACGCACACCTATCGTTTGTGTGTGTGTGTGTGCGCGTACCTGTGTAGCGCGATTCGCAAGCTAGTTGTCAGCTACCTGTTGATGAGACATGAGAGACTGAGGCTCATGGTTTCGGCAATGCGAATCTTAGTGCAAATATCGTGCTCAGCTAATGCACACCTCGCCCGCCGCTCTGTCTGCCGTCTGTTTGCGAGCGTCTTTCCGTCCGCATTGCACAAATGGCAACGGTGCTAATTTACTTATCACAAACTTGATTTGATTAAATTTTATCTAGTTACGGCGCACATGCCGAAGAGTGCGACGCACGCACACACACGCATACACACGTAGCTATAATTCAAAGGTTCGCTCTCTCAGAACCAAACAGCAAAAGGTGCGATAAGCAGTAGCAGCGGTAGCGGCAGAGGCAGAGACAGCGACTGCGGCTGCGACTGCGACTGCGATGCGGCAGCGCTGAGCAAAAGCAACTCGAGGAATTTTCAAGAAAACGCCAACTCGGTTTTATACCTGATCAGTTGAGCAGAGAAACGCGTCGTGATCGCAACGTTGATATTGGCGTGTTGCTGTCGTTAAAAGCAAACACGCGCGATTTTTCACGAGGCATACGATACGCGTCCGTGCCCCCGCCCCATCCCCTATTCATTTCCAATTGGATTTGATAGCCATACGTTTCGATTGGCTTGGATTTATTTTTGTTTTGATATCGCTCTTGTATATGTATACAAATGTATATATATATATATAACATAAATATTGCCAACACTTGACGCGCCGCTGGCCAACAGTCATACGAAGCGTATGCAAATAATAACAACAGCAACAATTACAATAATAATAATAGTAATAATAACAATAACAATTTTAGTCACACTACAATTGCTCGGTAGTCTAGCTGAGTAATCAAAGAGACAAAGAAACAGATAACAAACAATAACAATCAAATCGAGATTGATCAGAGTATCGTGATAAAGTGGACCACAAACTGCTAAAAGGCCAAAGACTGCATGATTATAACATCTTAACAAAATAAATAAATACACACACAGAGGCAAAATGCTGAAAACAAAATCAAGCGACGATAAGCTGGATACGCTGCTCTCGAGATCTGCAGTGCCTATAATCGATCTGGCGCATTGCGGTAAGTGCGACTCGAATCACCCATGGGAATTGTCCATGTACTTAAATTAACAATGCGGATGCAGCACTTTGTTGTTGCTAAGCAGTCCTCATGATACAGCAGCTCCAACAATGCATTGGCCTCTGACTCATTGCTAGATAATTATCTGCGACTGAGATTCTTTCGTAATTATCTCTGTATCTTGTAATTGCAGTTGCTAAATTTTTTGCAATGCGTTGACTGATTGCAGTTAATGTTATTTATTAACTTTGAGCAACTGGCAATCAAATTAAAAAAAAGGAAAATTAACAATAATTTATATCGCATATTAAGTTAATGTTAAATTTAAGCGATATTCTCAATAAAAAAAATTAAACTAATTATATTCCGTCAGCTTTTGTTGCCTAGAATGACGAATATATATTTTATTCACACATTTGCAAATGTTTATCAGAAGGCTTAGTGATAATAGAGTAAGCCCTAAAACCTTTATGGGGCACTAAAGCAGCTTTAGCATGTTAATGGCTGAGCATTATTTTTATGTGATGGTTAGTGAATTTTGATAGCTAGACAACAAATAACATATTATCTCGAAATATTATTATAAATATGTAGCTCGTATATGATATGCCATTTCAGCCAAAGGCTATATAATTACTATAATAATTGTGTATAAATATGATGCCAGCAATAAGTTGTTTTTGTGATGTTGATAATTTGTAATTAGCAAAGCGATTATAAATATAATGCGGCTGCGCAAATGTACATATATCTTGGGTCAGTCAGGTTGTATAATATAAATGACATTTATTAAATATGTAACTACCGAAATACTGCTTAATGAGGTTCACTTCTGTATCAAATTGGATGCATGACAACCCCATACTAGATTAGCCTGCTGTCAAGCGTACGGTTATTAATAGCCTGTAATAAAGCTCCAAACGGGAGTGTGTAGCTACTAGCTAGGATATACCCTCGATCCAATCCAAGTTTGGCACTGCTTGCCATTTGCTTTTGGCAATTCGCCAAACGATTTATTTAATAACTTCTGTACCACTTGACGGATTACAATGAAATTTTCAGAATATGATCCAGATATTCCATTGAATGTCTACCAATTTAAGGGCAATAGCAACTCTTGTAAATATTGGCGTTATTTGCAATTGAACTTCAATTTAAAGTATATAGCATAATTTGGAGCAGGTGTACAAAATATAGCAAAAATCCAGTTTTAACATAAAAGTAAATAAATTTTAGGACTCCAAAACGTACGAGATGTAATTTAATAACTGAATTTAATTAAAATTGAAACGGAAATAATGTAGAATATTTGCTATATAGGAACCTATAGAAAACCCTCTACCTCTTTTAAGTTCTGGGATCGAATTTGCTCGTCATCTTAATCAAGAAGAAAAATACATTACCAATCCTGTCCGATTTCCCATTTTCATTTGGTCCACAGAACTGATCAAAGAGTAATTGACAAATAGCAAGTCGACATCTCAAATGTTATTCGACAGATGGTGATAAATATGTCTTCTCAAGCGATTGATTTGAAAAAAAAAAAAAACGACTTCTAATAAGAAAAATGATATAGATAAATATGCTTAGTATTCTGGTGTTACTTATTACAGGTGGATAACCTGTGAATTGCTAATGTGGATACATAACTACTATATGCCCAATTTGCATATGTACTTAGCACATTGTGTGCTGCTACGGCCAACACATTCTTTGCTAGACAAATTGACAGCTTATGTGCTTGGAGGGGGCTTTATACGCAGCTCGCATCCACGCCATGCCTAAGCAATGCCCAGTTGACCTTGGGCTTGGCACTTGACCTTCGCGCGACGAAGTTGTTTCCAAACATTTCAGCCATTGACCCCCAAAAACAAAATAAAGCGAGTAAATAGTCGGTCGCAGCGCGATTGCACGTTGTGCGGCGCAGTTGTGTCAACGGATCTTAAATTGCTTTCCAGTTTGAGAGGTTTTTGAACTATGCATATAACATATCAAGTACTCCTCATAGTTTAGCCAATGCCAATGCAATCAAATTTAACTTCGCCCGAACTGTGCGGAAACTCAAACAAAATGCATAACCATATTTACATTCAAGTTTTATGACGTTTTGATTTGGGAAACTTGATTTCTTTGGGAATTTTTGTAGAGGGTACGTAACTTTTGTCGTGCACTGTGCTATACGAATGGGTAATATTTGTAATCAACTAGAAAGTGTATTGATTTATTTGAATGGATAATTTTATATAGTAGGCAGTAGATAGACTAAAAGAGAGAGAGAGAGGGAGAGAGAGAGAGAGAGAGTGACGAAGAGGGAGAGAGCGAGAGAGAAAGACATTCATGGTATGGAAATCTGCATTAGAGTAGCTAGTCAGAAATTTTATTTCTATTGTTTCAAAAACAATTAATGTTTGCAATGTGATCTTAATCTGGTAGCATTATAAATAATATTATTCTGCCAAGCTATCAATAAATGAATAATTTGTTATGGAAACTTTTGCTATTTTAATTATAATATTGATTGTCGTTTTCAGCTTTGTGATTCACTCAACTTATTTTCAAAATTTAATCTATATTAATTAAACTTTTTCGTTCAAATTATCTTCCAATCAGATTGCCAACAAGAGCATTTAGCTTTCGACTTGGCAATCTTACAATTGATTGTTGTGTGTGGACATATTTACATAGTATATCTGCATGCGATTTCGCTGCACTTGTTTAGCGATAGTGGCTGAGGGAAGCAGCCGGTGGTTGGGCGGTTGGTCGGGTTTCGTCGATTTCGGTGCAGTGGTTTGACAGCATTGTTTGATTTGTTGTTTGTATTGCTGTATATTTACACACTGCTCAAGACAAGACGAATAACAAACTGACAAACAAGCACGCTGCTCGTTTCAAACGACGTCAGCGGAAAAGTGACGCAATTGGCAAG
This sequence comes from Drosophila buzzatii, assembly GCA_035045845.1. NCBI lineage: Eukaryota > Metazoa > Arthropoda > Insecta > Diptera > Drosophilidae > Drosophila > Drosophila buzzatii. Next base: position 595,260 of record JAWNOS010000198.1, read on the forward strand.
TGAATCCCGAGCAGCGTCATCAAGCCCGCGCTCACTCTCTCCATTGTCAGCTTAATTGAAACATGCGGCATCGTCACAACAGCTGAGCAAAACAACAAGCACCAACAACAACAGTCACGATAATAACAATAATAATGAATAACTGGTCGTTTAACGAGGCGCTCTCAATCCGACTAAATCTAGCTTTAACCTGTATTTTTGACCAACTAGGCAAGTTTATCTCCGCAACCATTAGCCAGCTGTTAATTCAAATTTGGTTTGCAGTGGTTTCTCTCTAAAGCAATTGACGCAATCAAATGGCCAAAAGTTAAACAGTTGTTGGCATACAAGATTTCTATAAGTGATTTAAATTTGCTCAATTCAACTATTTGAAAGTCTTTTCTAGTTTCAGTTTGATGATCTAGCTTTTTTACCCACTCACAGATAAGTTTAGTTCGGAAGCACTTGCTGAGTAATTCAATTAAATATTTTTAAATGTGAAATTTATCATATGACAGCAGACTCTTATCAAGAACGATAGATAAAATTTAATAAGCACCTCCAAACAAATATGACAAAGTGGTTTTCACGTTCGGCAACATGTTGCTAGAAATTTCATCAGAATTTTAGCTTGAACGTTATTCGCAATCATATCCGTAGTCATTTGACACTTGATTGAATTCTTAACTGAGAGCTCAAAAATTTCCTTTAATGATGGAAAAATTCCGTATTAATGCTGGAGAAGACGTTGAAAGGCTTGGCAGATACGCAGCCATTCATTCTTTTCTAGCAATCAAACACGTCTAAAAGTCGATTTTATAATTTTGAAATGTTCGAAAATAGAATATCTTCTTCATTTTTAAATTGAAATAGATTTTATGTTTTATTTTCTACGCAGAATATTTTTAATGCTCATCATCAAGGCACGCACTTAAAATATTTATGCGAAGCTTTAAGCTAGATATTATAAAATAATGCTCGAAATCCATTTCATGCAGATTTGTTTTTTCCATTAATTAAGTAAATAAATAATTGATTTAGTAATCACTTTTTTGTTGGTATTATGCATTTGCATCTAGTAAAATTCAGTGAATCTACGCATACATAGCAATTTAATTCAAACATTTTTTTAAAGCACTTTCCGCTTTTTGACCAGCAGACTTTTGTGTTCATTTAAATAATTGATAAGTAGATTCAAAATTGTGTGTATGTGGTTTTCCCTCTCAACTTGATGTTTAGCTCTGTGCAGATATGTGAGAGTATATGTATGTATATACTTTAAATTAAATGTATGTATTGAAAATAGACACGAAACTAATCAATTTTCAGCTTAGTGATTGACCAAATGCTTGATACCCATTAATGAGGCAGATATGAATGACATCTATTCGGCTTGGTATACCCGACAGACACGTATCTCGGGTCTGACTCATACATAAATCATATAGCTATAGTATATTGTATATTTCAGTATATATTTATATACCCTTTCTGTAAGCAATCTTCAATGGGTATCTGCTAAAAACAGCAGGCATCGCGCCAATAGAAATTCCGCACATAACATACACAATAATTTGAGTATACAAAACAAAGCCGAACGCATAGACGTTTGTTTATAGATCGACGCGAATTCAAAGACCATAAATATCGGAAATGTTTATGGCATAGAGCAATTTGTACACACAAACAATTTGGCAACTGATCGAACTCTAATGCCAATCAACTATTTAGAAATAGAAATTCAAAGCCAACTAAATCAGATGCATTGCCTCATGTGGCAAACAGCGCTCGATGCGATGATCTTCAACTGATTGCGACAGAGGCGGCCTCTACTGCTGACTCAATTAATTAGCCTCAATATAGATAAATTAGCAACAAGTTAGCTACTAGCATGCGAGCACTACAAAATTGTAAAATTGCAAAAAAAAAAAATGAAATGAAATGAAATGCCAACAGTCGTAAATTGAAAAGTGCCTACACAATACAGTTGGCGCCTAATTGAAGTGCATGCAAACAGCAAATGTCGGCCACAATGAGTGTGACTCTGCTTCCTTTAGCTCAATAGAGGCATTATATTTGTATACATAGTGTTTATATAGTACTCTTACGCATAGACATCTGTACATCTAATCAAATGAAATCGAAAGGCATCGTTACGCTTCAATTGATTCCATTCAGCACGCTGCCTGCCTGACCTCTTCGCATAGCTATCTCATCATCATCGTCATATGCATACGTATATGAATGTGGGACGCACTGAAAAAAATTCCATAGAATTGTGTAGAAGAACTCAATGTACTATAGAATTTGTCGCCTGGTGACAGAAATCTGTTTTCTGCCCAAGTGAAGCACGACATGCACTGATAACTCTCTGCCATACAACGTAATTACTATTAACCGTGAATTCTCCTGCTTATCAGCTGAAAAACAGTGCGTCATGGTGTTGATTAGGGTGCTATGGGGCTTTACGCGTGGGGCTTGGGCCAGCTGGGCGGCCGAGGTGGGCTGGTCGGGCCGGTTGGGCTGGTTGGGCTGTTCGGTGTGCGTTCAACTGAAATTGACAATTATTTATTTATAGATTGCTCATACGGCGTGTGCGCCAACGTGAACGTGTGGAAATGTATTCTCAATTGTTAATATTCATTCATGGCTGCCGCTGAATGAACAATTAGCATACTGATGTATTTCTGTCTACCTATCTCTATCTCTCTATCTAACTACATGTACATACACAATTTTAATATCTCTTCAAATGCAAAAAGTCTGATATCTGATTGCTGTTTTGGTTTTTGGTGTATAATAAGATAAGATTTAGTATTAACTTTGGACTCTAAGCTGCTTCACATTGTTTACTCGAGTGGCACAATGCTCTTGAGTTTATTCTCTTTATAAAGTATCCTCTCCACTTGATTTGCGCTTGTGGCTTTGCTCATTTTTATACCTTTTTGTTGGAGAAAAATGTTTTGTCACGTATGACGAGGGTGACTTCTAGAGCTAGCTGAAAATATATATACTCTCATAGGTATGGAAAGCACACTCCATGTTATCCACTACTCATATACATATTAAGGTACATTTTTTGGATTTTATCGGGATCTTAGATTCTTTATTAATAAATGAGTCATTTGGACGATAGCTCTAATCTCATTTAATCTTATAGCTCTAAAAATATACAATATATTTTATGAATGGGAATTTATAATACATTAAAGGGTATTTAAGCTTCGGTGCATTGCAGATATCCGCCTTTGCTTGTTACGAAGGCAGTTTTATTTTGCTCAATAATTTTCCGCCAGGAAAAACCAAGTTGCTGCCATTGCAGCGCCATTGAAATTGATTGCATTTACCTTTATTGCATTTGCTCGCATTGAGTCTGATGCATTGGCTCAACTATGCATTCGATTGCTTGAATCGCATTTAGATTATTGCTTCCATTATGCCAGCCGGCTGCCTTTCGAACGTTCTGTTTATCGCGCAGTAAGACTTAATTATAAATTCGAATTAGCGAAAATTGTGCTGGCACGTGGATTGCTGGTTACTTGGCGTGTGGCATTTGTTAAGGTATTTATTGCGGTTCGTATGGTCAGAATACGTTAGAGTTTTTTGTTCTTTAATGGGGGCCCATAAAATCGTTGGCGATGTTGTAGAATTTTATTTATGGTTATTGTCAGCAGCTGGACGTGGCTTTAGCTGTTATTGTTATTATATTTTTGAAATTCTGCGAAACTATTTACGGCAATTATTGAAAGAAAAAAGACAAAGAGTTTGTTCAAAGAAATGCAATTTCGCCCCAACGAATGATTCTAATGAAATTTCTATTAATACCATTACAGGCATCGAGGAGGTGCCCGTCAAATCGGTGGTGAACCGCGTGGGTCATCAGCTGCAGAAAGCCTTATCCGAGAAGGGTATGGCTTTGCTGGTCAATCATGGCATCTCTGACGAAAAGGTGGCTACAATTCTCTGTCCAGTCATGCTTAATCTGACTCTGTTTTGCTTTAGCTGAAAACGGCATGGGACCATTTGGACGACTTTGTCGACTTGGCCGCGGATGTTAAGCAGCTTTACATACGTAACGATGGCGACAATCACGGCTATGTGAGTCCGGGCAAAGAGCGCTTCGATGGCAAAACACCGGAGCTGCGACATGCCTTCAACATTTGTACGCTTAATGTTCAGAATCTGCCGGAGGAGCCATTGCCCGGATTTGCGGACCACATAAGCACACTGGCCAATGACTTTAAGGCGCTGGCCAGCTTTATACTACAGGCGCTGGCCGTCTCGTTGGACATTGCGCCCACATTCTTCCTCGAAAAACATTCACACATGATGTCGGGAGATCACGACAACATGACCACTCTGCGCATGCTCTACTATCCGCCCATAGTGGACGATGAGCCCGGCCATGGCCAGAACGATGTCATCAAGGGCCGTTGCCAGTATAGCTACCAGCGTTGCTTATCAGATCAGCCCGATTTCCGGCCCGAGCGCAATCCCCTCGAAGACGAGCCGGACAACGTGCAAGCCAATGGCAAGGATGGGGAGATCTCCGAGCACAAGCTGGCCAACGGCGAGGTCATTCGCTGTGGCGCACACGTCGACTACGGCACATTCACGCTGTTGGCGCAGGACTCTGAGGGCGGCCTGGAAGTGAAGCTGCCGGGCAGCGAAAAGTGGACTCGTGTGGGTCACTTGCCAGGTGCCATATTAGTCAACTGTGGCGAGATCTTGTCCATCTGGACACGCAAACGGTATCCTGCAC